>BGNK01000695.1:166037-201107 GCA_003297005.1 Symbiodinium sp. clade A Y106
CCGCCCCCACCCCCCCCCACCCCAACCCCCCGCACCCCCCCCCACCGCCACCCCCCCACCTCCTACCCCTACCCTCCCCCCCACCCCGCCCACCCCTAAGGGAAGGGAGGGGAGGGAGGAAAGGTAGTAGTAGTAGTAGTGGTGGTGGTGGTGGGGGTGGTGGTGGTGGTGGTGGTGGGGAAGAGGGGAGCAGCGCGCAGTGCCTAGATTTTCCACACATGGTTTCTGGGTTGGGTTGGGCTTGAAATTGACGGTTTACGGCGCTCAACGGCAGCAATGACAAGCAATTTCTATTGTTTGCAGGGCTTATCGTGTACAAGGAGCACGCTGAGGAGCCTCGTGTGACCTGACCTTTGTGATAAAGAGCCTGTAGGAGCCAGCATGCGAGGGGCCCCACAAAGTTTAGGGGTCCAAATTTTGTCTGTCCGATACGAATACACCCTAATTCCTGAACCGTATCATCCAGATAAACGAAAACAGGGCTCACTCAGACTTCGGATACCAATATCTGCGAAGCGACACCCTCCAGCATTGGAGCCTTTCGCAGGCGCAGTTTAGATATGATTAGAACAATACCTACAACACGAAACCTTAATCCGAGGAGCCGGAAGCCCTTCAGGCCCTAGTCCGAGAACCCTCAAACACTCAAGCTCAGCGAAACCTACCACTCCAAGACCCAAAACAAAAAATAAAACACTTGGCACTCTCAAGCACTCGACACCCACCGAAGACAGCCAAGGTCCTGGCCCTACAAGGTTCACAACAGGCCGCCGTGCGGGCAAAAGCCGCACAGGAGAACGATTCCTGTAGCAGGGTTCGCTGCTACTGCTATTACTAGTGCCACTACGAACACAACGAGAACGACGATGACGACGACTACAACTACTGAGACTACGAGTACTGAGACTGAGACTACGACGACGACTAATTACTACTGCTGCTGCTGCTACTACTACTAGTACTACGACTATTGCTACTTCTAGTTCTACTTCTACCGCTACCGCTACCCCTTCCGCTGCCCCTGCCGCTAGCGCTAGTGCTGCCACTGCCACTAGCCCTGCCACTGCCCACTAATTACCACTACCACTGCTACCACTGGTCCTTGTCCTGGTCTCATGGTCCTGTCGGCCTAGTCCAAGTCCTAGTCCGTCTGTCCTTGTCCGAGCCTGCGTCCTTGTCCTGCTCCTACTACGACAACGACTACGCACGACGGCTACGACGACGACTCCTCCTCGTGGTACTACTACTTAGTGAGGCTATTGAAGCATTCATTAGTCCCCGTCCTTGCGCTGGTTGCCCGGTAGCAGGCAAAAGGAACAAAACCATGCACCCTCGACGTCGCCAACGGTCGTGCAGCAAAATTCCAGACACTTGTTGACCGTACAATGATTTTGGGACTTTGCAGGAGGGTGCTTTACATGTCCAGCATATAAACCCATGCAAAGTCCTGTACCTTTAAACCCAAACCCTAAGCCCTGAACCCGAAACCCTCCAAACCCTTGCAACGGCGAGCCTGCCGTTCTGAAGCGGCATTTCCTTCTCTCCTGCCCGGAGCATATGCACAGACGGTTGGATGGTGCGGAGGAGCTAGTCTCACAGACTCCTTGAAGTCGTCGTCACCGTCGTAAAGGTAGTAGTCAGGGCAGTAGTAGTAGTGGTAGTACTAGTAGTAGTAGTAGTAGTAGTAGTAGTAGTAGTAGTAGTAGTAGTAGTCGTGGTGGTAGTGGGTAGTAGTAGTGGTGGTAGTTGTAGTGGTCGCGGTCGTGGTCGTGGTGGTGGTGGTGGTGGTGGGAGTGGTAGTGGCAGTGGCAGTGGCTGTGGCCGTGGCAGTGGCAGCGTTAGCCAGCGCAGCAGTGCGCTGCAGTATCAATAAAGATATTACCAGTAGCAACCAGAACCACACTGACGCCAATAGATGTAGCACAAGTAGCAGTAAGTAGTAACTGTATGTAGTGGTAGGAAGGGGCTGGAGGAGCAGCAGAAGCAGCAAAGTGTCGACAATACCGAAACCCACTCTGCAGGGCCTTCAGCCTCCTTCCGCTGACGCCTTGGGCACACAGAATTTGGATGCTAGGGTTGTTTTTGTTAAGGGCCTTTTTCCGTCTGCAGAACATCCAGAGAGCCTCGTTGAGGCAGGCCTGTTATGCTTACCCCTCAATCCCATAACCGCGAAACCCGACGGAAATTCTTGCAGAGCGATATAAGCCAGAACCCCGCGACTCAAATAATTCCTGAAGTCCTGGTAGAAACCCTTTCATAGCCCTTAAAGCCTTTACAGAAACTCTTCCGTATCCTGATGGCCCTAATGGAACTCTTCTATAGAATCCTCCTATATAGCCAGGCCTCCCAAAGTGCACTTTAGGGTTTAAGTTTTTTAGGCTTTGGAGGAGCCACTAATATCCAATTAAACCCTCCGCCCGAACTCCGGACCGCATCCCTAAACCCTAAACACCCTGAACCCCCTAACCCTAAACCCCCTAAACCCTAAGCCCTAAACTCCCTAAACCCTAAACCCCCTAAACCCTCTAAACCCGCCAAACCCCCCAAACCCCCTAACCCCGCCCCAAACCCCCTCAACACCCTAAACCACCCCCCAAACCCCCTAAACCCACTAAGCCCTAACCCGCAGGTGTCAGCTGGGGGCCTGGCGTGTGCCCTCTCTCGAGGAGTATGACCCGAGACGACTGGTCAAATGACCGGTTTTAGGGTCTAGGGGTTTAGGGGTTTAAGGTCTAGAGTTCCCTGAACTCTAAACCCTAAAACGGTTCGCTCCAGTTCAGGATTTAGGGGTGTTGGAGCTAATGGTGGTTCATATGATTTCCAGTTTTGAGTTCGGGATTTTACGGACTGCTATAATATAGGCTTTGTTTTTTCATTCAGGGCTCAGGACTTGTGGTGTTCAGGCTTTTCAGTTCAGGGTGTCGGGATTGTAATATCTAGTTATTAGTCTTTTGCTTTTTGTGTTCAGGGCTGGTGCTTTAGAGGGTTGGGGGCTTCGAGTTCAGAACTTCAGTTAGGGTGTCTAGGTTCTGTGCTGTGAACTCAGGGCTTTGCATTTGTCGAATGCAGGATTTAGGCTTTGTGAGGTTCGGCTTTCGGGCTCGGGGTTTGAATTGTCTGGGTTGTTTCAGTCCGGGGTTTTGGGATTCAGAGTGTCTTCACACTAGGTGTCGACTTCAACAGCCCCGAAAACGATAGATAGTTAGGGCCCTACCAAGAAGGAACATCAGAGAATGAACCACATCGGTTCCTAGCAAAGGGTATCTTTCAAGTCGAGGGCGAAAAAATGACGGTTTGCAGGGTTCAGGAGCAGCGGACCGTGAAATAAATATGCGGTGTGCTTCAAACCCTGTTGGAGGTAAAGCCTCCTGCACCGATGCGCCCCAGCTCACCGGGCACTTGGGTACGTATCAGGGCAGCGTCTATGACGCTTTGAGGATTCATGGTCTCAAGTTGTGTGACTTGTTCGTGCAGGGGTTTCGGGCTCATGGTTTAAGGTTTAGGGGTTTAGGATTTTTGGGGTTTAGGGCTGTGACGTCTACAGCTTTAGGCTCTAGTTTGGATCAACCAAATCCGACCGTGAAACAAGCTTTGCCAGAACTCCGGAACCTTGCATACCCAGAACTCCCTACAAGACCAAAGCAAACTGTCTGGGCCTTGAATCCCGAACCCTTGCCAGGCCCAGACCCCAAAACGCCTCCAGCCTTACCCTGCTAGTGTAGGAGCCTTAATAATTAGAATAGGGTTTTGGGGTATATTCTTCTATTAAAAAAATAGGGAACCCTCAAAACCCCATTCTAATTATTCAGGCTCCTACACTAACTCTCCAACCTTCCAGCCCCAACCAAGACACAGCCTGAACCGTTGTCGACCTATATGGAACCAGTCTAGCAATCTTCCATAAACCCCTGAGCCTCAAACCTGGGCTTTTAAGTAACCAGGGAGAAAAAAGTATAAACTTGTTTTCATAATGGTTCCTTTAAGAAAAAAGTATTAAAGTATGGTGCTCCCAAACCCAGAAACCCTACGGTTAAATCCTAAACCCTCAACCCTACCGTACAACCCAAAAACCCTCAACCCTAAACCCTCCCTGAAACACTCAAGCCTAAACCTCAGCATTAGACCCAAAGCCCTCAACCCCTATAAGCCCTATAACCCCCCATAAACCCTAAAACCACCGTAAGCCCTATATAGCCTACATCCCTTTAAAGAGTAACCCTAAAGCCCTGAGACCCAAAGCCCCCTGAGCCCTCCAGCCTCACGACCCTGCTCCAAAAAGCGGGGCAGGTGCAGCAAAGCCCCTCGTGGACAGGCCTTCGAACTGCGATTACATGAGGGTCCACTTGCCCAGATGGTTGTGGGGTTAAGGTGTAGGTGTAGGTTGGGGTCTAGGGTTTCGGATAGCAGGGGTTAAAGTCTCGGGTTGTCCGTGCCAAACGCTGCCATGACAATCGTCTTTCGGGGAGCCCGCGGAAAAGGTGTGAGGGTCAGGTCCTTCCCCTGCACCTAGATCCGCCGAAAACCCGACATCCCTAATATAGTGGAACAATTAGCCAATAGTAATGATGTCCCTGAAACCCTGTTGTATATGTTTCAGGCCCCCAACATTACCCAAAATCCCTCAATGCTGAACCGCACACTTGGAATGTTGGAATCACTTCACCTGACCGTCTAAGCTCCCTTCATCAAGGAATAATGCCTGAAATATTAGTAGGCCCCCTAATAACCCTGAACCCTAAACCCCAAAAACCCAAACCGTAAACCCTAATATGATTCACCCATAGGCCCCAAAGTAGTTCCTTTTTGGGGTTACCTTATAGAAATCTAAATATGAACCCCCAAAAGGAACTACTTTGGGGCCTATGGGTAAGGTAAGCTGATTCATTGAAGGGGTTTCAGGAAGATCTGCGTCTATCCTCTGACACCTCCACTGCTGGGATTTTCCCTAGCACGATACAGAGCTGAAGGAGCTTGGGTTTAGGGCTTACCTACAGTCTCCATTGTAGTTCCTTTTTTGGTTAACCAAAATCTCTATTATAGGATCCTAACCACAAAACTGGTTAACCAAAAAAAGGAACTACAATGGAGACTCTAGGTAGGGTTTAAGTAAGGCTTGTCTCCAAGATGGGTTTAGGGATCCTGTACCCAAAGGGTCCACGTATTCGCATATACTTGGGCCCTAATTAAAGTACCTATAAAGGGACTACATTAAGGCCGACCATTAGGGGTATTTTTCTTCTTCACTTTGCGCTTGACACCCGAACCCTAAACCCTAAACCCCAAACCCTAGCCCCTAAATGTCCCTAAACCCTAAACCCTAAGCAATCGCAGGAGCTTCGCCGTCAAATGGCAGGGCTACGCCACTCTGGACCGAGGCAGCACAGGTCGAGCAGATCCCGAAGAAATGTGGGTAGTTCTCGAAACTAGGGTTCCTTTCAGGGTGCTTTGCTAACTATTTTGGGGACCCCAAAAAAGGGACTCTAATTTAGAGAACCACCCATGTGGCGATCAGGCGCATCACCCTTCGCACCCAGCTGAAAGTTAGCAGGGGGTCCGCAGGTTCAGGAAGGTGGGTGGCTCTGATCACGAAGAAAGCTCGGGCCAAGGAAGTAAAGGTCCATAAACAGGAGGAGAAAGGCCCCCTATGCAACCAGAAGTCCACTCCCAGAAGCGAGAATTGAAACTGAGTACGTTTGGGCGCTGGGCAATCGGCATGAGGTTCCGAATCCCTTGAGCTTGTCCACCTAGTTACACACGCCACAGCCAATCAGCTGAGATTTGGAAACCCGCAGCTCCAAGCAGGGATTGCTTCCATTCCAGTGACTAAGGCTCAAAACAGCAACGAAGCCTTCTATAGGGTGGTCTTTGGGCCCAAACGCCTTAATATATGAGTCCTTAGAACCTTAGGGAAAGATGCGGATTTGCAGAACGAATACCCTAGAACTATCAAAGGTTGCATTATTCGTGGTGATTTCGGACGGTGCTCGCAGGGCTTTGTAGGTTGTTAGGCTTCGTAACCGTAATAAAATTAGAATTGGGTTTTGGGGCCCATTATACTCTAAGTTGAATAAGGAACCCCGCCCCAAAAGGTAATATTAGTAAATATTTAGGCCCCTACATTAGCTTGATTGTATAGCTTCCGTCAAAGGGCTGACAGCGTTGAGGCACTCAGGCCCTTCGGGGTGTAGTGTAAGTTTGGAAAGTGGCGGCGTTAGGGTGTAGGACCACGGATTCTGTGCAACCGACACAGAGACCAGCTGGTAGGCCTGCCAGCTTACACCCAGAGACTGGTTCAATTCGAAACCACACATCCTGCACCCCCAATATCCTCCCGATCATACTCAACTGGTAACCCTGAGCCCCAAATGCCTGAAGCCTGAAACCTAAACCTTGCAGTAGAACTATATTGTAGGAATCCCTAAACCACAAAGCCCTGCCGGGGCTCCTCCTTCGTGCACTTGGGACCTGGGACTGCGAACTGAGGATTCGGGGTTCAGGGCTTCGGGTGGATTTTGGTGATTTATAGGGTTTAGGGGTTTTATGGGTCTAGGGTTTAGGGGTTTAGGGTTTAGGGGTTTCAGGGTTTAGGGTTTAGGCTGGTTTTAAGTTTAGGGTTTAGGGTTCAGGGCTTCGGCTGGATTTTGGTGATTTAGGGTTTAGGGTTAGGGTTGAGGCTGTTTTTTCAGTTTAAGGTTTAGGGTTCAGGGTTTCGGGTGGATTCTGGTGATTTAGGGTTTAGGGTTAGGGTTTAGGCTGTTTTTAAAGTTTAGGGTTTAGGGTTCAGGGCTTCGGCTGGATCGCAGGTTTGCTTACCGGGTTTCTAGGTGCCCCAGCACCCTTCTTCCTACTATTCGGTTTGAATGTGTGACGAGACCGCGCAGGAAAAGGGCAAAACGGTGCTACTGAGAGACCTTAGTTACCTTAGTTCTGTTATGGTCTTACAGGGTTTTTCTGATTGTTTATAAGGGTTCCAAGGGCTTAGAGTTGAGGGGTTTAAGGGTTTAGGGAGGTGGTTAAAAAAACTATAAATGGAATAATAACCCCCCTCTAGTAAATCCATCCCTGCACCCTAAACCTTAACTCGTGGCTCAACGACAAAACTTATCGGCATGATTCAACCAGCACGAAACTTGGAAAGGCGTCAAGCTCCTAAAGCAACCAGAACCTAAAACCTAAACCCTAAACGCCAAACACCCCAACCCTGAACCCTAAACCCCAAACACCAAACCCTAACCCACAAACCCCAAAGACCAAACCCTAAACCCTAACCAACAAACCACCAAGCCCTAAATCCTAAACCCCCCCAAACACCAGACCCTACACCCCAAAGACCAAACCCTAAACCCTAAATCCTGAACCCCACACCCTAAACCCTAAACATCCCTAAACCCTAAACCCTAAACATCCCTAAACCACGAACCACAGGAACCCAGGTTTCTAACAACAAACCAGGTCGCTCTGCGCCAGGCAGAGAGCTCCTTCTCGGTAGGCCCAGGAGGCCCAGGCCTGGCTGGGTTTAGGGTTTAGGGTTTAGGGTTTGGTAGTTTGTAAGTAGAGTCATAAGTAGGATAACTATAGTTAGAACTTATAACCCTACTCATAACTACCCATGAACCTCCAAGTAGGGTTTAGGGTCTAAAGTCTTTTTTGAAAGTGCAACGGCCTGGGGCTTAGGGTTTAGGGCTTAGGGTTTAGGAGGCCTGAAGAATCGGCGTTTTTGCGGTATATTATGCTATGATGATTGGGGTTTCGGGGTAAAGTATGTGCTGTCATAATTGGGTATACTATGCTATAAAAATTCGGGATTTGGGGTATACTATGCTATAACAACTGCGGTATATTATATTTTGTAACTTTTAATTACTATGGTAGTTGTCTAACTCAGGGCTATGGAGTTCTTGGACTACAGCGACAAGGGTAATAATCTGACACAGCTCTCTCTTCATGTTCTGGACGCGAGTATGTGCAGACGGTATCTTCAACAGTATCCACTTCGGTCATCGAACACACATGAGATTTTTGAGTGTTGATAAAAGCAGTAATTGCCAATATGCTCGTCACGAATGCTCCTATCCAGGCTGCTACTGCAGTTGTGCAGGGGGACATGCTTCAAAGTCCCTGAACTGTTGGCCCTAATGAGTTCCAATCCCGCAAACCTTTTTCCATACCTCAGACCTCAAATGACACTGAGCTAAACCATCCTAAACCCGAAAGACACCTTCTGGAAGCGGGACGCTGCTCTTCAATGTAGTACCTTTTCTTGGATGACCTATTTGTTTTATGCCTAAGGAACTTATAATAATAAGAAAGTAAGGCAACCAACAAAAGGCATTAGATTTCAGGGTCTAGGTATAGCCTACAGTATCAGTCTCGGCTTGTTGATGCCCCTTTGTGTGTGATGACTACTGTTGAGTTGGCCGCATTGATCGTGACTTGGCATGCACCCCCGAGCTACCACATGTTCGAACCCTCAGTGCTATCGGACGAAACAGCCTGGGCAGTGGCAGTAGCAAGAACAACCCCCTAATATAGGGGCCTTAATAATTAGAATAGGATTCTGGGGCCCATTGTACTATAAATATAATAAGGAACCCCCAAAATAGTATAGATAATTATTTAGCCCCGTATGATTACTAGAAGGCCTTCACCTGACCTGCCCATAGAATGCCAAGGAGAGGAGTCCTGAAGACGATCGAAGAGCATCTGTGGCTGCTTGATGCAGTTGCAGCTCAAGTCCAACCTCGAGGGAAACTTGGAGTGTTGAGGCTGGAGGTAATGCAAACACTCCTAAATCCTAGAAAGAGGATATTGACGCTATTGGCGTGGAGCTCGAGACACTAGCCTACATAAAAAAAATGTAAACTAAACCCTAATAGCTTATAACTTCATAGAAGATATAGAAACCCTTTCCGAAACCCTGAAAGTTTACAGAAGAATCGAGAACCCTTCCAGAAACATACAGAACCCCTACTTAGATTCAGATTCATATATGCGCCTCTAGAGAAACCAGTAACCTGAACCCTATACTGTAACTTTGCCCTAAACCAAACCACCTTAAACGCTAATCCTAAAGCCGAGGACCCAGACCAAACCCTAAACCCCTGAACCCTAAACCTCTAAACCCTAAACCCCTAGACCTAAACTCCCAACCCTTAAACCGCTCCGCCGGGATGCCACAGCGGCCCGCGCGGCGCCTCGCCGGAGCCGCGCTGGTAACGCTCCTTTTAGGGTTTCGTTTTTGCCCTAAATCCTAAACCCCTAAACCCCTAAACCCCAAACCCTAAACCCCTAAACTATGGTACTCCAAAGCCCAGGTTCAGGGTATGAGGCACGAGAGAACCAGTAGTTGCCACAGTGCGTCTTGCTCTCTAGCAGTCCCTTAACAAGTTGGCCGCTCGTGTTGTTGAGGTGGATTCTAGTCATGCGAGCAGGGCCGTCCACACGAAGCTTGCGTGTGTCTTTGAACCAACAAGGGGCTGTAATGGAGACTATAATACAGGGGCCTTAATAATTAGAATAGGGTTTTGATATTCAGGCCCCTATAGTAGGTATCCTCAACCCTAAACCCTAAACCCTGTAACCCTCACCGAGAACAGGCTTGCGGGAAGGTGTCCTTGAAGGCTGATTCGACAATCCTGGGCTTGTCCCAGACTATTTACTAGGGGAATGGGGTTGCTTTAAAGGGGTCCTTCAAGGGGTCTATAAGGGATCTATAAGGGTACTATAAGGGTCTGGTTCTTAGTAGGGAACGGGAGCATGGATTATGGAGACTATTATTGGGGATTATGCAGGGACTACTATAGGGATCCATTCCTCCATTCCCTAAGGGTTCAAGGAGTTCAGGGAAAAGGTCTAACTACGTTCACGAGGTTTCTGCAGGCTCTTGTACTTCAGGCTATCTGTCAGCTCTGGGTCGTTAGAGACTTTGCGTTTGGGGGTTTCGGAACCCTAAACCCTAAACCCTAAAACCCTAAACCCTAAACCCTACACCGTGGATGGTTTAGGGCAAACGTTTCCATCCAACCGTCAACACCTGCTGACCCATCAAACCCGAAGTCCCGAAAGCCACAGGGCGGCCCGGGATCCTGTGCATGATGTTAGGGGTTTAGGGTTTTAGGGCTTTTAGGGTTTAGGGTTTAGGGGTTTAGGGTTTAGGGGTTCAGGGTTTTTAGGGTTCGGGGTTGAGGGTTTCCGGTATTTACAATGTCTTCTGTGGTCCAGGTGCAAACACGCATCGATGGACCAGGAGGAGGTACTGTCCATCAACCGTATTCAGGTTTCGGCCAAACTGTTGAGCTCAGAGAATTGGATGAAGGGGCACAAGGTTGATGTTTGAAGCTCTACCCAGACCTTCCAAAATCCCTTAATTAAGGAATATACCTTAATTCATATTAGGGATAATATTAAGGGATTTTGGAAGGTCTGGGTACGAAACAGAAACCAAGAAGCCATGACCCCGCCCTAAAACCCTAAACCCTCAAACCCTAAAACAAAAATTCGGTGCGACCGCTGACATGGTGGACTACTGAATTGGATCCGGCCCTAACCCCTAAACACCCATAAAGCTCAAACAACCCCAAACCCGTCAAAACCCTAAACCCAAAACAAAAGCACCCTCAACCTTTACAGACACCCCATAGTGGATCACCGGAAATTGGAACATGGATTTAGGGTGATTGGTGGAGTTTTCTAGATTTTATTTTACCTTAATGACATGAGGGCATTCATGTTCAGGCTTTCTGGCTTCTACTTTAAACCCCTAAGACAAGAGTAGGCTACAGGATCGCGAAGTCGTGTCTACCACTCGACCTGCATTCTTGTTGAAGAACATAATCAAGTCAAGGTACCATGATTCTTCAAGAGCTCCATAAGGGCTTGGGGTTGTCCGAACTTAACCGAATAACTTAACATAATAGGGATCTGTAGTACGTACGGGTGTCCCTTATGCTGGTAGCTTGAATTAAGCTCCGTAGCCAACCCTAAACCCTACAGCAGAAGCTTAAAAGTTGGAAACCCAATAGCCTCAATCCTTAAGAGTCATGTATAGTCAATCCCAGCACTAATTATCCTTAATCCGGCCCTCGACTTTTCGGGGTTTACCATAATAAACCCTCAACCCTAAACTCCTAAATCCCTAAACCCTAAACCCTAAGAGCCCAGCAACTGAGTCATCTCTTGGGGCTCGGGCTTGCGAGCAGACTCGTCGTCCAGGAGATTCCTCAAGCGGTTCAGGGTCTAGGGCTTTGAGGTTTTTGTGTTTAGGGCTTCAGGGGTTTATTGTTTAGGGGTTTATGGTTTTAGGGTTTAGGTTTAGGATTCTCATAGTTTTAGGGTCTTCGGGTTCAGGGTTTGAGGCTCAAGGGCTCAGGGTATAGGATGTAAGGCTTCCGGATTTTTAGGGAGGTTTGATGCAACCCGAACTACCCAGACCTTCCAAAATCCCTTAATTAAGGAATATACCTTAAATCATATTAGGGACCCTATTATATTTTAAGGTATATTCCTTAATTAAGGGATTTTGGAAGGTCTGGGCTATACCCAGACCCCCAAAAGTAGGTAAAATAATGGCCCAAAACCAAAAAAAAAGGCCAGTATTCTACATACTTTTGGGGTCCAGGTATAGCTTGATTCAAATTAAGGTTGCCTTTGTGGTCTGTAAGGGTTTAGGTAGGTTTAGGTTTTAGGGTTTTAGGGTTCCGCCCACTATTTAGGGTACCAACTTTTCTATGTAACAGATCCCAATAACAAGATTAGCTAGTTACGCTTAATTGGGCGTACGGTATGACCCGTTAGGTAGGGTTGAAAGATTCAATTAAATCCCTAAACCCTAAACCCTACACCCTAAACCCTAAACCCAATTAAGGCGTCTTGGAGGTTGTTGACACCTCTGTCCTTGGAAAATCGTCCAGGGAAGTTCTTCAGCCATAGCCCGAATCTGCCAGAGCTGCGCGCAAGACCGCGACAAAAAAACCTACAAAACCCTGCTAAAGCCAACCGAATCGGCATCTTCCGCCATGCTCTACCTCTAAACCCCAAACTTCGGCCCAGTGCTGTCGGAAGACTGCGAGAGGTCGACCTCTTGCAAGAAGTGCGCCGTGGAACCCGCACCTTCTGTTCGGTTCGGAGTTGGAGTGTCGGCTTAGGGTTTAGGGCTGAGGGTTTTTGGGTTTTACATTCAGTTGAGAGTGCCGGGTTGGAGGTTTTGTGGTCGAGAGTAGGGTTATATCCATCAAAGAAGGATTGCAAGAGGATGCTGACAAACGCCCTCATCAAACACCCAGAGCCCCAAACCCGTTATCCTGTTGACCTTCAAATCTTAAGAATGCTGCACAAATGTTCATACATACATATACATGTGCCGTATACATAGACTCCCTTTCATGCAATTAACACACATATCTATATATATATATATGCACTTGCATATAACGCATTTGTACACACTCATACTTGTATGTATATGTGTATATATATACACATGCACAGGTGCCTTACAATACCGGAAGAAATAGCTGCAAAGGCACCCAGCTGCTTCATCAAACGTCCCACTTCGGAGATGCAGCGGCCAGCGTGGCCGGAGATGGCACAGTCTGTCAGTCGAACCTCGGCTTGGGAACACAGGGTTTAGGGTGTAGGGGTCCTGAAAATGTGGCTCGACCCAAGAGTAAACAAGGAATAAAAAGGGTGCCCTTTGTGGTTTAAAGGGAGTTACAAGGGAACCTTAAAAAGGGAATAAGGGCCTACTCTGGGCAGAATCAATGAGAGCATATAAAGGATTGAGCCGGTTGTGCTGGTTGGGCTTCAGGGCTTTGGGTTTTGGGTTTTAGGATTTGTGGTCGAGAGATCCTGCAAGCACTGAAGGCACTGAGGGACGAAGGATGACGAAGGACTCGAAACACTCTGGGGGTGCATACAAGGTTTCACGAGCTTTGGGAGGCAACTCCAAGACTGAGGTCTGGGGAGCAAGGGAGGACATTTGAGTGATGCTCGGACGGGGCATCCAAGGCAGTATGTCACAGGCATGAACACAGAGCACATGCGTATGTGCGCTGTTGTGAACATGAATGCAGCCAGTTCGCAGTTGAAGAGGTGCTTCCCCAACAGCATACCCGCCAAGTGCATGCAAGTGCACGTGCACAGATACCCATACACACAGACACACACACACACCTACCTACACACACACACACCTACACACACACACACCTACACACACACACGAGTCTGATCGTCATGCTGTGTGACCCCACATCTGCTGTGCCTCCAAGAGGACAACCACTCTAAGCAGTGAACCCTAAACCTTCAACCAGACTACAGAAACAAAAACACAGGAAGGCTCGAGGATGAGATGCCTTGTATCCCGCACGCTGCTACAGACTTTGTGGTGGGCATACTTGGAGGTTCAAGGGCAGTTGTAAGTGGAGCTACAAGTCCCCGAATATTGGTTGTAAGTGTGGTTATCCTACTTATAAACCTAATCATAACTATCCATGAACCTCCAAGTAGCACCTGGAGTGGTCTTTAAGTTGCATCGTTGCTTTACAGGCGAGCAGGGTCGTGATTTAGCTTCCCGTATGTTGGGCAAGGAGCTGTTGTGATCTCGGAGCTGGCACGGACAAGATGCACGACCTGTTCCAAAGCCTCGGCTGACTCTCCCCCAAGCAGTAGGCTTATTGCAAGACTCATTGGCCGGTCGAGTTGACATGCTCCATGCATATAGCTTGGTAGGGTATTACCGTGACCTGGAACCCCTCAAGCCGCCAACCCCATAATGAGGAAACAGCATATCCCTAAACCCTAAACCCTAAACCGACAAGTCGTGTTTGACCCTATGTCTAAACTTTAAACCATTGTCCGAACTCAAAGTAGAACCCTAAACCCTAAACCCCAAATCCTAAACCCTAAACCCCAAATCCTAAAGCCCCGGACCCTAAGTAGAACCCTAAGGCCCGAACCGAACCCTGAAACCTAGGATCGGAACCCTAAGTCCAGGGCTTGAGCCCTGGGTCCCAAGTCCAAGAACTCGCAGTCCGAACTCTAAAATCGAAGTCCGAGCGCCAAAATCAGAGCCCGAACTCTGAAAAGGATTTAGGGTTTAGGGTTAAAGGGTTAGGGCTTAGGGTTTAGGGTCTGAACTTAAGACCATGGCGGGGGAGCGATTGCCTAGTGATAGGTCTGTGGCAAGGTCCACAAGCTAAATGTTAGCTAGCGGATGAACTCTCGGAAAAGACGTGCGTCTGTTGTGTAGTTTCTGTCTATGGCTTTTCCCAATATCCCTGGAGCGGCGTCGTTCACTGGTTTTTCTCAACCACAAAAGCAACAGTACCTTGAACCCGTATGTACTAGAAGTATCCACACTGCTACTATCTGCTATCCACAAAGCGATTACGTAATATACTTATTCTACTTAATCTTATTCTGTTGTTTCAGCCGTGAGGATGTATGTATGATTACCATCTGTGAGTTTTAAGTCAACTGAACTACTTGCCGTTGTGTTGTGAGATGATAACATCTACAAAGTGGAAACAGCTACAATGTTTTTCGATCGCTCTGTTGGTCCTGGGTGGGTGGGATGATACCCGATACCCGAGTACAGAGCTTGACAAGTGAATGCTCGATCCGGAGCTGCTGAGCCCCCTAAGCCCTAAGATCCTAAAGCCCTACATAGTTAAAGCCTAAACCCTAAACCCTGAAGCCTTAAAGCCCGCAAAACCCCAGACCTTAAAAATACCTTAAATTACGATAGTAGGATCCATACTGTCATTCCAGCCATATTACTGCATTGAAGGGTTTTGGAGTCTCTGAAATACCCTTGAAGAGATCCGTAGAAAACCCTTGAAGGAACCCTATAGAACCCTTAAATAATGTAGGAACCTGATTAAGAAATCCTGGCCCTATCACCCCAAGATAATAGAATTCATATAAAGAACCCGAATAAAGACCCTTGGTTTCTTGATCAGGTTTCTACATTAAGGGGTTTTGGAAGGTCTGGGTCTTCCAAGCAGTCCAGTGGCATGCACGGCCTCTTCCTCGCTCCGAGCACCGGTGACCTCGCAGCGTCAAACTCAGCTCTTTCGGTTTTTCGGTTGGGTTTAGGGATGTTTTGGAGCTCCGCGATCTCCCAAAAATGCGTGAGTCATGTTAGGGTTTGGGGCGTAGGGTTCATTTTATGGCCTAGGGCTGATGGACAATCCTGCTGCATTACCTTGAGGATCGTGTACTAGTGGGATTATGGTACATTCCGTATGTTGCGGCATAAAATGCGGAATGTATACTTTATGGGTATTGAAGGATCTTGTCCCAGGGCTTGGGGCTTCAGGTTTGAAGCTTGGGGCATATGGTTGAAAGTGTCTAAGGTTTTCAGTCTGGTGTCCATTTCTTATGGTTGGATGTGGTACTGTACTTTTGACAAAACCAACTAATATAAGGGCCGTCATAAATAGAATAAGAATGAGGTGTTTGGGTTGCATGGTTTTTAGGAAAATATCCATATTTCACTATGAGTCTGAGGCCAGATTTTGCTCTTTATTCCGGTCCCTACATTACCTTTGCAAAAGACCCCAAAACAGCCATTATCTGAGGCAACTCGGACGGGCAACCCCTCAGCACCCAAAGCCCGACTTTCCACGCAAATCAAAGGCGGAGTCCTTCTCCAATATCCCCTAAGTACACCCGGAACCGTATAATGTAGGGGAATTAATAATTACCTTTGCTATGTTGGGGATTCCTTGTCATAGTTATAGTATACTATACCCCCAAATGCTATTCAAATTATTAAGGCCCCTATATTACGCCTGAAACCCCAAAACTGAAGCTACTTCAACCGTTTATAACCCCCATCCAGCCCTTACAACATACCTAAAACAACCCGCATCCCTACACCCTCAATCCGAAACCTTACACCCTAAACCTCACACCCTAAACCCTAAACGCATAAAGCCCTATAGAGCCCAAATCAAGCCGAGCCATGGAACGACCAAGGGCTGGCCGATGATCTCCTGTAGGTTTAGCATCTTTTAAGGGGTACTACGGCTGAAAATATAAACCTTGCATTACTTAAATGACCCTAGACTTTGGGAATTAGGGTGTATTCCATAATTTTGAGGTATATTCTTTGTTATGGGTAATGCAGGATTTGTATCATGAACCGTATGGGGTTCTATAATAGGGTCCCCTTGAAAGGGTACTCTAGGGTCAGGAACTTGGAAAGACACCCTGAAATGAAAGGAGCCCTGCCACAACTTGATGGAACCCTGGGAGGGATCGACTAGACCTAAGAGTGACTGTTGATGGACAAAATCCTGCATGACCCTAAGGACCCTAAACTATGGGAATTATGGTATATTCCTTATAATGGGTAATGCAGGATTTTGTCCATCAACCGTAGGAATAAAAAGGGCGCCCTTTTTGGTTTAAAGGGGGTTATAAGGTAACCTAGAACCCTAAACCCCAAACCCTAAACCCTAAAAGGGAATAAGGGCCTACTCTGTCCTAGTCGAAACAGCCCTGAGAGCCTCAAAGGACCCCATGTTACAGGAACCCGACACAAACCTTACCCAAGATACCCTTAACAGGAGATTTGAACTCTTCAATCCGAAGCCCTAAACCCTAAACCCGAAAACTGAAACTCCCAAACCCTAAACCTCTAAACCCTGAAGTCCTAAACTCTGAACCCCTAAACCCCTAAACCCTAAACCCTAAATCCTTACCCTTAAAGGAACCCTTAATTTCCCTAAACCCTAAACTTTAAGAAGCCCGGTCCAGCTCTTCGAAGGGTGTGGGCTTCTTGCGGTCGAAGCCCCTCTTCCTCAGCAGCAGCGAGATCGCCTGCAGGTTCAGGGTTTAATTTAGAGGGTTTAGGGTTTAGAGGGCTTAGGGTTTTTATAGGGTTTAGAGTTCAAAAGTTATGGTTTAGGGTCTTTTATAGGGTTTACGGTTTGAAAATTTATGGTTTAGGGTTTTTATAGGGTCTGGGGTTTAAAGAAAGTTTCGTTTAGCGCTTATAGGCAGCCTTCAGCAGCTGGCCGATACCTCCGTCACTGACCCTCCGCTGGGGTGCCGCGTCCTGCAGGCTCTGGGGATCCAACGTTTTCCGGTTTGGAGTTGTTGGGTGCAGGCATGCATCTGTGCATGTCTGTATGTACATCCGCATGACCGTCTGCATGTTTATTTATCAATGTCTCCAACTGTGTTGGTAGGTATGCATGTACGCAGATACGTACGTGGTATGTATGGGTATAGCTGTGCTGTATATTCTGCGCATATAGGTGCGTGCGGTCGAACTTTGAAGACATGCACATATAAACATAGATATGCATAGACATGCACCTACTGTATACGCATATACATTCCGACATCCAGCTATAACTAAATCATATACACACATCGGTTCATACGAATACATGTGCACATAAATACACACGATCTACTCTTACGTAAATATGCACACATAAAGACTCATCTCTCATGATCTCGCTTCCTCTTCGTCTGTGTGAAAATTGCAAAAAGACTCACTTGCTGTGTTTGTATGTATGCCATCGTAGGTAGGTACGTAGCTAGGTAGGTAGGTAGGTAGGTAGAAGGTAGGTAGTATGTAGGCAAGCATACATGTAAGCATGTGGGTAAACTTGCATGTGCATATATACACGTACGTATGTTTGTACGCGTTTACGTATATATGTCTACATGCACTGGGAATGTATGTACGGGGTATGTATGTGTGTGCGTATGTATATATGCATGCATGCATGCATGTATGTATGTCCAAATGATTGCTGGTACGTGCGCACATGTGCATGTGTATGTCCATACATTGAATATCCATATATATGTATGCGTGTGTTCTATGCATATGCACATGCAGATGGAAAAAAACAACCAACAACTGTGATGTGAACAAGAATTACAATACAAACAAACAGACCTTAGTACTAGGTATAGCCACACCTATGAAAAAAGCAAGTACTATGTAGACAGAGTATACATGCGAAAAAGACAATGAATATATGTATGGAAAGATAACTACCAAATAATAAAATACAGATCTGGAAGCTCGACACTCTGCAGCCACCCTGTAGACGGCACTTTGATTGAAACGCGGACATCATCTGCTTCTGCTGTCCTGCATCCTTTGCACAACACGCTGGCAGCGTGCAGCGCTGAGGGCGAGAGTTCTCTCCTGCTAGCGCTGGGAGTGTCATCGTCTATAGAATTTAAGATCTGGAGTTTCCAGAACTCTTAAACCCAGAGAATTTCTAGCATAAGGATGTGCAGCACTCGGGATAGGTTTCACACTGTATGCTGCCCCATCTGACGAATCAAATGCACGTTGCAGCTCCCGGGAACGTTGATATCTCTAGCTCTCCATCCCTCTACACCGGTTTGAGGTTGATAGGGTTTAGGACCCAAGCACCTCTATCGAGAGTCAAAGCCATCGATTGGGAAGACGCGCCTTTTCGTTCGCTCATTCCGAGGCGGCGACAGCATTCTTGAACCCTTTGAAACGCAAGATCTTCCTGAGCGAGCGGCCACCGCTCCTGTGTTTATGTATACGGAGTAGGAGCTAACTTAGGGTCTAGGGATTACGGCTTAGGGATTCAGGTATGCTAGACCCTTCTGAGCTAAGCCCACGAGCATCACTCAGGGTTCCCGAACAAAAGCATCGACATTCTAACACCTCATGTAGAGGCCTGAATAATTAGAATAGGGTTTTGTGCTCCTTTATCAGAGTAGAAATACAATAAGGAACCCTGAGACTAATATTTCTAATTATTTAGGCCCCTATATTACAACAAGAACACCCATGATATAAATACCATCTACAATAACTTGACAATAACCGTCAACAGCCTCAGATCAAAAGTCATAGAGAAATAGCTCCTATAAGTACTATGAATCCCTGTGGCACCCGAAAGCAGCGGCACCCCAGAGTGCCTATAAAGACTTTGAGGGAGTCACGCGGTTTAGGGCCGTTTAGGGTTTAGGGTTTAAGGAAGTCCTCCAAAGAGGCATCCAGGAGCGACATGACATCCCTGGCCAACCCTCGCTGCCATCCTCGGAACGGCACGATTTGGGTACGCTCTTTCCGTTAAACGAACATGAGTTATAGGGTTTCTCGGGTGAGTTTAGGATTCAAATCTTTGGGGATTTAGGATATTGAATGTTGATCGGGAGCTTATTTGCTGAAGCGTTTACAGAGTGAATCTCGCATCGATTATTGGGCTTCGGGTTAAGTGATTGCAAGGCTTCTGGGTCGAGGGCACTTGGGGCTTTGGGTGTCTAGAGTCCAGGGCTCCGGGTTCACGCTTTATTGCAGTACTAGAAGAGGTTCAAGATGGTTCAAGAACCAAGTTTCAGGCCGAAGGACGACAGCATCGCAAATTTGAGCATTCAGCCTGAAGCTACGTGAGACTGGTCGGACAGCAATGAAGACCATCGTGCCGGCGGCCAAGATCATGACCACACAACAGCAGCAAGAATAACAAGCAGCATCTCCACCGATCTAAGCACACCTAGATCTGAGATGTAACACAAGGCCCGGGAACTGGTGCCAACGCTCAACGCAACATTGAAGTGCCAATACTCACTCGTTCGGGGCTGACGCCGACGACGACGATGGTGCTGGTGCTGGCAGTGATGGCGGCGGTGAAGGCTGGTCATGACGATGGTGACAAGGATGAGGGCCAGCGCAAACATGAACCGTGTGTATATATATATATATACACACACATACGCGTAGTTCTCTAAATTAGGCTCCCTGTTGGGTACCCTAAGTATTGGTGCCGTACAATATTAGGGACCCAAAAAGGGACTATATTTTTGACAACCACCCATATATGATTATCTTGATGTTGATGGAAATTATGGTGATGATGAGGATGATGGTTGATGTCGAATATGGAAACAGTGACGCCACCGAGGAATAAAGTGAACACACCGTCTATGCAGAAGACAAAGATGGATCAGCACTTTGATAGCGACAGTGACGAGATTGGTCAAGGTGGCTGGGATGACGATGACTGATGACGGTGATGATAGGAAGCAGGAGGTGGAAACCCTAAAGCATCAACCCTTATGCCCGAAAACCGGCAAGCCCAAACCCGAAGCCCCTAAGGCCCTAAGGCCCTAAACCGGAAGCCTCAATCTGCCAGAAATAAACTTCCAAACTGAAGATCATGTAGACCCGAAAGACCCCCAACCCTAAAGCCTAAACTCTAAGCCCCAAGCCCTAATAACCTAACAAAACCCCAAATGCTAAACCCTACAGCCTATAAACCACCCGACCCCGCGACCGGGGCCAACTCCACAGGCTCTTTGCACCGCTTCGTCGTTGTCCAAATCAGACCTCCCAGCAACAAAGCCTAAAGCTTGATAAGGGTTTAAGGTTTAGAATAGGGTTCAGGGTTGAGGGCTTAGGAATTAGGGCTTAGGGGTTGCAAACAGACGAATCTGAAAAGGAGTGCAAGGCTCAGGTTAGGGGGTTTAGGGATTTGGGATAGGGCAAACGATTTTGCGAGGACAAAACAGGGATTGATTGTTTCTGATGGTTTTTGTGGGGATTAGGGTTTAGGGTTAAGGGGGGATTGATTGTTTCTGATGATTTTTGCGGGGTCTGATAGGGTTCAAACGCGTGTTTACATGTATTCCTCTCAAGGAGTATGGAACTTCGACACGTGTCCGATGGTGTCCCTGGTGGACGACTGGCAGGGGACTGCCCTAAACCCTAAACACTTAAACCCTAACCTTAAAACCATGAAGCCCTAAACCATTCTCTTGGAAAACTCTCTGTCAGTCTCACAAAAACCTGATAGCATCAAGGAAGCGAGGCTCTTGGCTTCGAGGCTTCGGATCTAGCTCGGGATTGGGAACTGCAGGATTTAGGGTTTAACCCTATTGAATGGACAGGTGGGAATTCACACATTCCCGGGGCGAAGGACCTGAAAGAGACACGGCGCGAGCCATCAGATGCAACATCGCTGAATGACATTATTGCGTGACAGGCCTCGCAACATGATATAAATATAGGGGCCTTAATTTCTGGAATGGGGTTTTGGAGTACAGTGCTAAGACATGTAAATGGGAAGCCTACTGCTAGGAAGAGTCTCACTAATGATTCGGGCCCTTATATTACCCCCAAACTCTCGCCGTCAAACTTAAGAGGTTCTGATGCCCCGGTCCTAAACCGCAAGAAGGCGGGGAAACAGAACTAATTTAGCTTGGTGTTCTGCTGATATCGCTGCATGCTCTAAGTATCTAAACTGACAGAAGGACTTCTGGCCAGAAAATTGAACCTCAAGCTCCAATTTTCAGTCTGGTTCTTAGTAGTGAATGGGGAATAGATTATGGAGACTATATCGTTGGGTTTTATATAGGGGCTACTACAGGGATCCACTCCCCCATTCCCTACCAAGCACCAGACAGTTTAGAGCACATCATGCTGACTCTTGCGCAAGACCGTGAGGCCATGTCCGGAAGCGTGCAGATCGAAAACTGAGAGAGATGCCGAATGTATGTCGGGCACAAGTTTATCTTAGAGTTGTCGTAGATGCATAGGGTTCATGGTTTCTACAACCGCACCGCCACCACCACCACCACCGCCACCACCACCACCACCACCATCACCAGCAGCAGCAGCAGCAGCAGCAGCAGCACCAGCAACAACAACAGCAACGCAGCGGCGGGGGGGCTTAGGATCCCAGAAACCGGTGATGAGAACGACAACGACGACAACAACAACCACAACAACCACATCAATGTAACTCAGGAGGCTCTCAGTCTATTAAACGTCCGAACTGAACCCTAAACTCCACAACCCACAACCCTGAAACCTGCAAGCCTAAACCCTAAACCCTAAACCCCTAAACCCTAAAAAGCCCTCAACTTCGACTCAAGACCGCCTGCAGGATCTGCTGCGGCTGCGCAACATCGTTTGTTGGAAGACATCACCGCGTGAGATGGGCAGCTGTCAAGTACCAAGTCCATCTAGGTTTGTGGTTTAGGAACTAGGGTTTGAGGATTTTAGGTCTAGGGTTTTACAGTTTGGGGTTTTGGACCTGTCCATAGGCTGCTGGGTCGTTTCTCCTAAGCCTTACATGGACCACCATTTCGACAACTGCCATGATAGAGTTTGTTCTCAATCAGGGCCGCCCATGGGTGCCAAGGCTTATCACTTACAGGAGATATCTATGTTGTGGTGGCCCCATTAACATACAGATGGTGGCAAATGACTCCGAACCCCCGTTATGAGACCCTACCTGGAGCGCAAAAACATACATCTTTCAGGATTGATTGTTCCAAGAAGGATGTCATGATAAGGAACCCCCAAAGGGGCATGCTCTTTGGGCTTCTGGTAGACCCTGCGAGAGTCCCAGCTTCGGTGCTCGGATTGCGTAGTTTACGGTTTTGGAGTTTGAAAGATGATCAAGGCTGCTGAGCGAGGTCGAAGTACTTTGGCTCGGGGTTGAAGGCGGCTGGGTGAGGTCGGTTTATGGTTTAGGGTTCATTTGGCGTTGTTCTCTGCTTTTCAGCGAGCTTCGTGCATCTTGACGCTGAGTCGGGCGAGCTGAAGACGTGGAGTCACAAGTATTTCAGTTGAGGCACTATGGATTCGAGACCGGTCCAAGCTGTTAGATTTGAAACAAAATATAACGAACGAAATGAACAGGTAGACACATACAAATACACTCATACATACATGCAAACAGCTACATGCATGTAGAAACTTGGGCCATGACCGAGTTCCCGAAACTTAGAGGCACATCTGGTGCGCAAAGGCATACTCAGGCAACGCGGCGTTCTGTTGCACATTGGAAGCAGCTTGATTCTTGCGGTTGACCTTATTGCACCCATGTCAAAATCTACATTTCCTCCAGACCTTAGCAACTGGAACCATGATGCGTTGATGTACTCGCAAGGCTGGTCCACTACTTACTGCGCTTTGAAAGGCGGCTTCTTCCGATCTTCGTGGTGTGGTGCAGTGCCGACGGCACGTAATTGGCAAGAGTGTTTTGGACAGGTCGTTCGAAAACATGCGTTGGATTTAATTCCCGGGTCCAGGTACCCATATAGTATATACATTGGCCTTAAAGTAGTCCCTATATGTACTTTGGGGCCAAAGTATTTGGGCACATGGACCCTTAGGGTCAAGCTGATACCACAAAAGCTGACATAGCTGACAGCAATCCAAAAACTCAGGCCAAAGATCCTGAAACATAACCCCGGCTGTGAAAGTCTCTTTTCCTCTGATGAAATACCACCACATCCAAGAAGAACTGGGAGGCAGCCTCCTGCAGGGCAGTGAAAAGAAGAGAACGGATATAGCCCCTGTAAGCCAAGCCATTATGGTTCGGGCCCTTGGCTTTAAGATCGGGGGTCATCTTCAGTGTCATCGTCAGCACCATCATCATCATCATCATCATCATCATCGACGTCATCATCATCAACACCGTCATGGCCGCCAGCGTAGTGCTCAATCTCTGCGTGGTCTTCGTCTTCATCTGCCAGAAACCCACATCCTATTCGCGGTCATCCTGGCATCGCCCTCACTGTGATGGCACCGTAAACACTGCCAGAATGATCGTCATCATCACCGTAGCCGCCGAACTCATAACCATCACTTCCACACTTGTCAACAACATCATGATCGTCGTCGTGGTCAAGATGGTCGCCATCACCACCGTCATCATCAGCGGCATCTACGTCAATTTGCGTATACATGCGGGTATTTGTTAACAGTTTCCACTGACCTACATCGCAACTCCTGCACTACACCTACACGATGCGAGGCCGAAATACTGAACACTCCGTGCTCGAAACGAAGCGTGAAGTGCTGAACTCTCACCGCCCAAAACAGTTTAAGCAGCAGTAAACATAAATCGGGTAAACACCGAATACCACCTATCCGACATCCCGAGCTGTTCTGTGAATGAAAGAAGGCCTGGATTGTTTAGGGACTGAGATATAATCAAAGTATAGGGGTCTAGGCTTGGCAGTTAGATGTAAGCTTGGGTCAGGCATCAAGAGTGATGGTTTGAGGTTAATATCGGAGCGGTAATAATTAGAATAGGGTTTTGGGGTATACTACATTGTAACTACGAGAAGGAACCCCAACATAGTATGGGTAACCATACAGGCCCCTATATCAGCCAGATCCAAACCAACTCCATTTTGAGGAGTATATAGTGGCCTTAGTAATTGAATTGAGTTTGGGGTATATTGTACTATAACCGTAATAAGGAACCCCCAAACCAACTCCAGTTCGACCGTTTACCGGGTCTGTCTGGACACAAGTCGCAGGCACCGCACCTCGAACTGCAGCTGCGAGGCTTTGAGTGTCAGGACGGGACGCGCGCCGCCCTCCTAGCGGTTTACGGTTTACTAAACCCCCCAAATCCTAAACCCTAAACCCGAAATCCTAAACCCTAAACCTTAAATCCCAAACCCTAAACCTTAAATCCTAAACCCTAAATCCTAAACCCTAAACCCGAAATCCAAGACCCTAAAAGCCGTTTCGTGGCTCTTTGGAGGAGGGGGGATGCTACCATCCTGACCCCTGAAAGCCTAAGCCCTGCATCCCAGAACCTCAAAAACCGAAAATGTACATACATATATATATATATATATATGTTAGGGTTTAGGGTTTAGGGTTTAGGGTTAATTATATATATGCTCATAAAAGAACAAACTAATTAGCCACGCCCCAAGCCGGAACTCGCAATGACCAAGCCCATGAACACTGCCTTGCCTTCCATCCTGCTGTTACAGCACCCTAAACTGAAAGCCGAATGCCCTCAATATGATGCCTTACCTGGTAAAGTTGAAGAGGATAATTTGGGCTGCCAGCTGCATGGTTCGGCATTGAGCGCTTCTGAACCATTACATACTCATTACACAAACCCCTGCCCCACCGAATCTCGGCAACCCCCCCTAGGCAATGGGTTTCCCTTTCAAGGTTACCAGGGCCAAACCCTAGTATGGAAACTCCAGCCCTAAACCCTAAACTGTTCAGGACACGTCCTGCCATTGAATCATAGGGACCCTCAGGGGGGTAGGGGACTATACTTCCGTAAATAGGCCTTATTAAGTCCTTATTATGGGCGTTACGGCCCCCTACCCCCCCTACCCCCCCCCGAAGGGTCCCTATGATTGAAGTCTGAAGAGTTCAAGGCAGTCGAGATGACTGATTCAGGGTTTCAGGGCACTCGGGATGACTCACGAGACCAAACACAGCCAGGAAAAGAAATGCTACAGACCTTTCCAAACCTTATAACGTTGGAGGAAAGAGGACAAACCGTCATAGTAGGTAAGAGCACTCCCTGCAGTTCCCAATATTAATCCAAGCATAATGCCCCCTCAAACCCCTAGTCTTAGCATTCAGGCTCCTGCATCATGCCCTATAACCCAGAAAGTCCCAGGTACTGTTGTGGGGGATACTTCCCCAAATCACAATAACAATTCCACATATAGAAACCCTACAGTCTACTACATAGGTGCCCTAAACCCTTAACCCCAAACCCTTCTAGTAACCCTTAAAGCAACCGTGATCTTAGGCAACCTTTACAGGAAACCCCCCATAGGTACTTGGGACCCTTTCAGTACCAGCTCCGGTCTCTGCAAGAGATGCAGACGAAGCACTCCGACCAGGGTGTCCGCAACCTCTGCCGAAAACCTGAACGAATCATTTTCTAAGGGTCCATGTGCCCCAACAGGGTTCAAGGGCTTCCGTTTTTCTGGGGTGACGGGTTGGGTAGGGTTTAGGGTTAAGGATTGGTTCAGGACTTGGGGTGCTGGGGTTATAGGGTGTTGTTTGATCTTTCGTGTGATGAAGGCTTGGTTCTTCGGGCTTAGAGATTTGACTTATCAACGTGACGCTGCTTCAAAATTCATTATCAGGACTGACTTGCGAGGGTTTAGGATCTAGCGCTTTGGGTTTTGGGGTGTCGGGTTTGGGGCCGAATTGTCAGTCGCCTGCAACACCAATCATGCATGGCTATCTTTCTCAACACCGCTAGAGAGTAGCTAGCCAGCTTACCCAGAAACGTTGAAGGCATCAAGAGAAGTCGCTTGTACCTGGAGTTACTGCTCGCGAAGCCACACAAATACTACTACTAATCTTTCATGTTGCAACGCAGACTCCACTGCCAAAACCTCTAAATACAAGATCCCTCACCAATTATTAGGGTCTTGGTAAGATTCCGCGAATCTGCGACTTTTTGGGCATTCATCCCGGGGACTCCACAAATTCAAACGGGTGTTCTGCAGGTCATCACATACTGCCAGAAGACTATCCAACATTATTGCGATCCGAAGCCGGAAGTTCGAATTATCAGGGAATTCGGGCCTTGTATGTACCACAACCTCGCACCTGGAGATCCGTCGAAGCAGGTGGGCGCTGGTGCATGGAGGTAGAGCGAAACAGAAATCGAAAGCCGACAAGACTCAAACACATAGTAGTTAAGTCGAATAAAACACAGCAGTGAAACGTTGCTGTTAACAGTCAGATTGGAAGCCCACTTTCACGCCGCTGTCCAGTTGCACGACGGCAAAGATGTGGTGCGACCTGAGGTTTTGTGAGTTAGGGTTTATAGGGTTTAGGGTAGGAATTCCTCCGTGATATAGGGGCCTTAATAATCAGAAATAGGGTTTTGGGGTATCTGATACTATAGTCCTAATAAGGAATCCCCAAACAGTAATTGTTAAGGCCCCTATATTGGGCACGGTAGGATGTGAGAGTTCATGGTTTGAGGAGTTTAGGGCCCAATAGGGGCTGCACGTACAGGGACCAGGAACGCAGTTTCCAATTCGTGGGAGTCACGCCAAAAATGGTATTCTGAGCTTATCATCAGGCAGCGAGATCATACAGAGCCTCATGATCATTAGGTAGAATAGGTCATGAGATTTAGCCCAGGGTTCTTGATGATGAATGGGGTTTTGGGGTTAAAGGAAAAACGTCGTCTGTTGCAATCCCACAAATCCTGAAGCTACCAGCCTGACTGTTCGCGCACGCTGCTAGTGTACCGCGTCAGTCTACATACTACGCAGAGCTGCTACTTCTTGCAAGGCTGCTGCTTGTGCATAGCGTTGAAGATGTTGACACATTAGATAATCTTGTGCACAAACGGTTTAATGGTTTAGCTTGTTGCCTGGGAACCTTGCTCCTTTTCAGGGCTGACACCGGCAGCCAAGAGGCCCCAATTAAACCCTTGGTCTGTAACTGTGAAGCCGCGGACAGGCCTCGAGACGCACTGGTTACCAAGGCTCGCATTTTAGGGGTGTTGGGTGAAACCACTCTGCAGGAGCACCAAGCTCCCTTAGATTTTCTGCTGCAGCGTGCTGCAAAGACAACCTGTTGAAGGCTGAGAGAGTCATCATATAGCAGCTACAGTAATGTTGCGGTCGTTTTATTGAACGTGGTGATCATAAAAATATTCTCCGAGGCAAAATTTCCGGGCGGAAGATGACTTTAAATTGCGTAGCCAGACTGGCCCGAACAACTGATCTTAGAATTGGTGTCGGATTAATAAAAGGGGTGACAATGAAAAAAATATTTCCGGCCCCAAATCCCCAAAACAATCAGTACTATTACTACTATTACTACTGTATTAATTACTACTACTGGTACTACAAACCCCGGACACGCCCACGGATTCATTATTACCACCCTGACCCCAAACCCTGCCCCAAGAGACCCCCACGCAACACAATCTCGGGGGGGGGGGGGGGTGTTAAAAAGCCCGAAAAATTATTTCCCCCCTTCCCTTTCCCTCTTTTCCCCTCCCTCCTTCTCTCACCCCACTCTACCTAAAAACCCANCTCGATGTGGTCTCAAACCCGACGCAGCCCCCCCTGTCACGGTTAATACCCCGCTAACCACCAACCTTCCCCCAGAAGACCCCCGGTAAACAAAACTTGGGGGGGGGGGGGGTTGTTAAAACGACCGTAACATTAGTTCCTCCTCTTCCTTTCCTGATCTTCCTCCTCCTCTCTCTCTTCACCCCAGATCACGAAAGATCCATCATCAAGAATGGCAGCGAAAGCTCTGAAACTGGCTTGGATCTGGTGCACAGTCTTCAGCTGGGCCTGCACGCCACTACTGTCACCACCTTCGGCAGGATTACCCCAGGTCACGACTGATCCATCAGCAAGAATGGCAGCGAAAGCTTTGGAAGTGGCTTGGATCTGGTGCACAGTCTTCAGCTGATCCTGCACACCACTACTGTCACCAACAACGTCCGGATGACCCCATGTCACGACAGATCCGTCGCCAAGTATGGCAGCGAAAGCTCCGAACGTGGCTTGAACCTGGTGCACATTCTTCAGCTGGGCCTGCACACCACTACTGTCACCACCTTCGGCAGAATAACCCCAGGTCACGACTGATCCATCAGCAAGAATGGCAGCGAAAGCTCTGAGATTGGCTTGGATCTGGTGCACACTCTTCAGCCGGGCCTGCACACCACTACTGTCACCACCAACGTCCGGACCACCCCATGTCACGACAGATCCGTCGCCAAGTATGGCAGCGAAAGCTCCGAGAGTGGCTTGAACCTGGTGCACATTCTTCAGCTGGGCCTGCACACCACTACTGTCACCACCTTCGGCAGAATAACCCCAGGTCACGACTGATCCATCAGCAAGAACGGCAGCGAAAGCTCCGAACGTGGCTTGAACCTGGTGCACATTCTTCAGCTCGGCCTGCACACCACTACTGTCACCACCTTCGGCAGGATAACCCCAGGTCACGACTGATCCATCAGCAAGAACGGCAGCGAAAGCTTTGGAAGTGGCTTGGATCTGGTGCACATTCTTCAGCTGGGCCTGCACACCACTACTGTCACCACCTTCGGCAGGATAACCCCAGGTCACGACTGATCCATCAGCAAGAACGGCAGCGAAAGCTTTGGAAGTGGCTTGGATCTGGTGCATATTCTTCAGTTGATCCTGCACACCACTAGTGTCCTCACCTTTCTCAGGATTACCCCATGTCACGACAGATCCGTTGCCAAGTATGGCAGCAAAAGCTCCGCTAGTGGCTTGAACCGGTGCACGGTCTTCAGCTGATCCTGCACAAACCTACTGTCGCCACCGCGAGAAGCATCGCCCCATGTGACGACCGAGCTGTCGCCGAGAATCACAGCTAAAGAGGAAGGATTGGCCTGAACTCGAACTGTGCTTATATGTAAAACCAGTGCATCACCATCCTGCAGCCGGGCGTGCTTGATGGGTGCACATACATCCAGAACGACGAGTCCATCAGCCGCCCGTTTCCCACTTGGAGTGCCGTCTCCGCGCGTCGTTTGAGTGTTCCCACTTCCTCCTCGAAGTCGGCTTTCACGGCAGTTGTCCTGCTACTGAGCAAGCCAATTTGCACGGTAAGCGCCATGTTGCGCGAAGGGGCGGCAAGTGGGGTGAGGGTGGTGAAGGGGGCTTTAATCAAATTTCATATCTTGAAAAGGGATTCCCAAAGGGTCCAAGTATCATTATGGTATATACTTAGACCCCCAAAATACCCTATAAGTATATACCATAATGATACTTGGACCCTTTGGGATTATGCTCAAGGGTCTAGCGTCTGTGCTGCCCCATCTAGGGCCTTGCGCTTAGATACGTTTGCTGCTCCATGCAGAGGTCAGCCCGGGTTTGGGAGACACTACGTTTAGGGTTTAGGGTTTAGGGCTCAGAGGACCTAGCGACTGTGTTGTTTGTCGGGAGATTCGGTCGGGCTCTATGCTGAAAAAAAGCCAAAAACTCACCTACCTCCAGACGCGACATAAAACCTGCACCCTCCCTGTCTCTACCTAGGGGCTCCATAGTAGTTCCTTTTGATGGTTCATATTTAGAATCCTACAAGGTAATCCCAAAAAAGAACTACTATGGAGCCCATGGGGAGCCCATGGGTAAAGCTCAAACTCCAAAGGCTGTGCTTAAAGACGGCGGCCTGTATTTTGGCAGCAGATAGCTGAAGCGAGCAGTTCAGTGATCTATCCGGGACAAAACCCGATGCGGACGACAGACGATAGTCTGGCCTGTAGTGTAGGGCCCAAGACTGCTTATGAATAGATCTTACTCAACTCTTCCCTAGTATTTATGAGCCCTGCAACTTAAACCCAAAACCTGAAACCGGCATATGGGGGCAAAGGGTTCAAAGCAAGCCTCATGTATTTGGTCGCAATCGGTTACAGCAAAACTGGGTTAGAGGACGTCTCTCGCTCAACAATCTTCTGAACGTCCAAGCATCTATCTCGACTGCTGATGGACAAAATCCTGCATTACTTTAAGTACCCTAAACTATGGGAATTATGGTATATTCCTTATTATTATGGGTAGTGCAGGATTTTGACCATTAACCGGATCACCGGAAGAACACGGATGAAAGGTGTGGGTCCCTGTTGGGGGGGTCCTTCAGTCCTGAAATTGAGATGCTATGAAGATACTACAACTTAGGGTTTAGGGTTCATAGGGTTTAGGTTTTAGGGTTTAGGGTTTCTGAAACTCCCACGTGGAACTCCTGAATCCCAGGAACCCAAAGCCCTGGAGCAGCGTGCAACGCCTCAAGACCGTGCGGCCGTAAGACCATAAGGGAAAGACAGCTTAGGGTTTGGGGTGGATCTATAGTAGGGTTCTATGATATTATAGGGGTCTTTATAATTAGAATAGGCTTCCTCCTTGAAGCCTAAAACCCAGGGCTTAAAAGTTCAAACTTTCAGGATAAGACTACCGCATAAGAAAAGTTGGGTTTTGGACCAATAAGTCCTTTAAAGGTTAGGGGATCTATATACGATGGCGTCTCGGAGATCTTGGGCTCAAGTGTGGTGCGAGTACTATAGGGTTTAGGGTTCAGGGTTTAGGGTCTAGATCTATAGCTCAGAACTTCAGGTCTCGAACTTCCGCTACCCTACTTACTTGCAAAACTAAGTACCCCTAAACCCCAAACCCACGTGATGCTGGTATTTGATAGAAAAGAACTAAGTTAATCGATATTCTGACTCAAATTATACATATATATAGATAGAAAGACAGATGGATTGATTGGTTGATTGATTGATTGATATGGGTGGTTGTCAAAATTAGGGTCCCTTCTTGGGTACCCTAAATAATAGGTGCCGTATTATAATAGGGACCCAAAAAGGGACCCTAATTTTGACAACCACCCATATGATGGTGCGCATCTCCCATCCTCAAGGTCCGACAAGGAAAACTTCAAAACCCAGGGCTTGCACTCTGAAACCTTTCGACCCGAATACCTAAACTTCTGATTCTGGGGTTTAGGGTTTGGGGTTTAGGTTCTAGGGGTTTAAGGCTTAAGGCCTGTGGTCCTGAATTGATGGAGTCATAAGGACCCGTAGGGGGGGGGGGTAAGGGGAGGGGATACATTTCATCTTGACCACCTATGGGAGTTTCCGAAAATTAGGGGAATTTAAGGGTTCCTTAAAGGGATCTATATGGGTTCTATATAGGGTTTAGGGTTTCCGAAAATTAGGGGTGCCTTACTTTGGGGTCCTTACAATAAGGATCCTACTACTTAGGGCATATTAGGGTCACCCTTTTTCGGAAACTCCCATATTGGGCATCCCTAAACTGATAGACTGAAAGCATAGTGAAACCTGGGGGGACGCAGCTGTTCACACAAGACCGGGTTGATTATTCCTGGGAATTCTTGTTTTAGGGTTTAGGGTTTAGGATAGCTTACTATAATGTACCCCAAAACCCCATTCCAATTGCCAAGGCCACTACAGGACATATTACATAATAATATGCCCAGGGGCAGCAGCAAGTAAGGACTGGATCATTCGGGCCTGTCTGTGGGCTGGCTCTTGAGGCATCTTCGTCGATGGGCTGAGGGTTATGCTAGTAGTTGCCAGTTCGGGTAAGGGGGTTGCAGGGTGTGGGCTTAGGCTCAGTTAAGGAAAAAGTGACAGAAGTTGGGAATCATTTTGTCTCCTTAAGGCTCGAAATCCTGGCAAATCGCGGTGGCTTGTGGCGAGGAGCTTTCGCCGAGCATGCGGTTGAACGCTTGAGCATCGGAATTTGCTTCTTCGCTGCTGGTATGTCTGTGGCTGTAAGTGTCTGATATATTTCTCGGAGCCCAGAGCTTGATTCGATGGATGCTTGCCTTTCTGCATTGCAAGAACAAGGCAAGCACCAATGCAACAGCCAAACCCAAAGCGCTGGAAGCGCCGAATACTAGGACTTCAGCTTGTAGGCCAGGACAATGAATCAAGATAAAAGCGGGCTAAACCCTACACACTAAACCTCTTCTCCCTGCCGCCTCTGCCCCGAACAAAATGCTGGAGGGTACCCGAGACACCCCGAACCCTGAACCTTAAACTCTAAACCCAAAACTCAGAACATAAACCTTGGAGCGCTAAACCTAAAGGAAAAGGGCAAAGGACCTGCAGAAGAAGACAAACTTTGACATCCAGGATCTCAAATGGCCACGTCTTGTTTGTATTGGGCACTGACCCATTATAAAACCCCTCCACACTACTAAAGCAGCGCCGCACAATGAAGTGAAGCCCTGCAATCGTCTTGTAAGGCCCTTTTCAATCAAAATAAGCCCGAACACCCGAGGCGCTTAAATAAGTAGGAAACTACGTGTACACTCTGCTCTATGGCGAACAGCCTCTGCCAAAGTTGGATCCCATCCACTGAAGAACTCCTCAGATCTTGTACGTTTAGAGGTACAGCTGGCATGGGTTTAATTTACAGCCCCAAGGCTTGGGGATAAGCAGGACGCAGTGTTTTGAGGTCTAGGTGTGGTGGTTGGCAGGATTGAGAGTACGAGGAAATAAGGTTCCGGGTGCAATTTTTAGAAGGTTGGGGGTCTGTCGATCTTTTTCCTGAGTCTCAGGAACAGAAACTCCCATCTGTTAATGGTACATGCATGCATGCTGCTGCCCATGGACCGAACTCGCATTATGCAGGAAAAACGAAATGCCATAATTCGCTAAGTTTGGGCTTTTTTTTATAGTTCCGTGCATGCAAAGCCCACCTCGCTTCCCAGATAGCAATCATCTCTGCTCACATCGTAAGCACAAATCCCGAAACCCTAAACCCTGAAGCCCAAGCCCCGAATCCCTAAACCCAAACTTTGAAATCCAAAGGTTTCTTCATCAATTGCGCCCCCCCCCCTTCGAAACTTCAAGGGGTCGCAACATGACATCAATTCAGAAGCAACATGATGCTGACTACTCTAGAGCCCCCAAGACTCTAAACCCTCATAAACCCTAAACCGTAAAGCCGGGTTGAGGTGGCTGCTCAAATCACAGAAGACCTGAGGGTTTTTGGTTTCGATGAAAACCTTTGGAACCTGGCACCCAAGATCGTAAGCCCAACACCGGAAACACCAAACCCCAGACCCCAAGCCCCTAACACTCTTCTGGAGCCCTCATAAACCCCGCAGAACCCGCATAGGACCCACCCCCCCCCCNCCCCCCCCCCCACCGCCCTAAACGTTTAGGGCACCGTTGAACCATTATGAAGCCAGAACAGTCTAACAGCGAATAAACGGTCTCAGTTTCCATGCACTGGAGACCGGTGAGGATCTGCGAGTAATTCGCAAGGACGTCCCTGGGAGGTTCAGGGGTTGAGGGTTTAGGGTTTAGGGTTTAGGGATTAGGGATAAGGGTTTAGGGTTATCAGTAGGGTCATTAGTAATTAGAGCCTTGCATAATGCCAAGGTTAGGGTTCAGGGTTCAGGGCAGTCTCCTACTCTCCGCAAGTCCAAAAGGGAGCCAGTGCCCTAGGAGTTGGAAGTAGTCGCTTGTAGAGGGCAACCAAGCCGGTTTCGGGATCTAAACAGCATGCTTTTGAGCATGTAAAGTTCTGCAGGGGTTCCAAGAGCCTACCTTTGGCTAGTAGGGAATGGAAGAATGGTAGTAATAGTACTTATAATTGTACCCCATTCCTCCATTCTCTACTAACCAAAGGTAAGCAAACCCCTGAACCCCTAAACCCCTAAACCCTGAACCCCTAAATCCTTGAGCCCTATACCCTGAGGGCTTCCGGATCGAAAGAAGGGTTACCAAACGGGTTTCTAGGGGGGCTTTGTTGTGCGAGGAGGGCCCAGCGGGTCGCCCCAAGTTCTGATCCCTTATGGGAGTTTCCGAAAATAGGGCACCCTAATATAGTACCCTAAATAGTAGGATCCTTCTTATAAGGACCCCAAAATAAGGTACCTCTAATTTTCGGAAACTCCCATTTGTGCTTTTAGGGTTTTTCGAATTTATGGTGTCAGGGCACACAGTTGACACTTCAAGTCTTGCTCACGGCTTTTGATTCAATCGGAAGCACTTGCCCCTAATTCCTCAACCCTAAATCAGCCTGGGACCGGCAGACTTCTTCCTTGCAGCTACAGCACTCTTCGAGCTCGGAGGACTCGCAAGCTTCCAAACGAACAGCAGCAGCCGCGATCCTGGGATCCGGTAAGAGTCTGCTTAAGGTTTAGGGTTTAGGGTTTAGGGGTTTACGGTTTAGGGTTTAGGGGTTAGTGTGAAGCACAAAGTGAGGTTTTCGTTGTCTAGTCAAGATCATGATGCCAAACACAAAGCTTCACACTAGGTCCTTCCCGAAAGCTCCGTCACACCAGACGCAGGTCGCCGACTGGANCTGACGCTCTTGAGAAGCACTTTGGCTTCACTTCTGGCCTGGTCGAAGAAGTGTTTTGCTGTCGCTGACTTTCCTCACCGTTGTGATGAATACCATTTCATTACTACTAATACTAACAGCTACTAGCAGCAACAACAACAACAACCACAACAACAACAACAACAACAAGAACAAGAACAAGGTTCAACCATACACTGGGGCCCCATGGCCTTTTTGGTTGTGGTTGTTGCCCCGGCACCCGCTCGCGTCCGCGCGCGCACGCACCTCTCGGTTGCCCCCCCCCTCTCGCGCATTGTGCGCGCGCGTGCAAGAAGGAGCGCATGTGCACGTAACGCGTGCGCGCGCGATGGCGTGCGCACGCGTGCGCCTCGGGCGGCTGCTGCGTGCGTGCATATGCTGATCGCATCGGGCGCTGCACGCGAAAGCACATGGTGTGAGGTGGGCGGCGCGCACGTGCAGATCCAC
>BGNK01000695.1:201389-212205 GCA_003297005.1 Symbiodinium sp. clade A Y106
TAGTGGTTGGGGTTTAGGGTTTAAGGCTTGAGTTTAGTTTAGCGACCGTGCTTTGGGGATTGAAGGGTTTCGTGGTTCATGGGTTCTGCACCAAAACCTCACACTCGACAACACCCTAAACCCTTAACCCTTAACCCGTAGCCCCTAAACCCTAACCCGTAGCCCCTAAACCCTTACCCCTAAACCCTAAATGTGAAGCACAAAGTGAGGTTTTCGTTGTCTAGTCAAGATCATGATGCCAAACACAAAGCTTCACACTAGGTCCTTCCCGAAAGCTCCGTCACACCAGACGCAGGTCGCCGACTGGGAGNAGGCTTTTGGTTCGAGCAGGAAAATGGCTCGTTGTGACGAGGCCGGACCGAGCGTTTGTGTTAGGTCCCTTAGCGTCTTAGATTGGTAGCGGAGCCTGTGTGCTCCTGTAGTCTAGGACTCCGCTTGTGATGGCAGCTGACACTGCTGGTCCGCCCCCTGGCTTCGAGGGCGCAAGTGAAGATGGCTCACGTGAGCCGCCTGACGTGCCACCGACTCCCTCTCTTGGTCGGCGAGGGAACGGCGAGCCTGTGGAAAGTCGCACAACTTCCGGTTCGGACAATGGGTCGCATGGCCGTCATGCTGAAGCGACTGCTGGTGCCGGGGAAGAGCATCAGCATACTGATTCCTCTCTACATGAGTGGAATGTGGGGAAAGAAGCCACTCACCATGAGTGGCGCACGGGAAGTGGAGCGGCCCCAGCTGAAGAGCCTGAGCGAGGGGCCCGCAGTGATGGTCGTGACCACGGGGGACACTCTACGAGCGGACGGAGGTCGAGTTGGAGCGCTTCTACCTCGGACCCCTGGAACCACGCCGAGCCGGACCCTTGGCAAACCGCCTGGAACGACGGACGCCGCGACGACCTGACGAAGTGGAGTGATGGAGACTCCGACCTGTGGAGGGATGGCCCTACACGGAGATGGGGCTGTGGCAGGCATGATGACGACTACGACTACGATCTGCCCCAAGGCCAATGCATCGACGGCGGCAAGTGGCGAGACGGCAGAGGGCAACACTACGATCAGGGAGGCCGATGGGACCCTCCCAGAGCGGATGGCCGAGAAGCACCTTTTTGGCTACGCGACCAAGGTGATGCTCGAGCAATTCCCGGAGATGAGTGGCTACGCCGACCCCGACGTCTCTTTCATGCACACGATCAGGCAGGCCAACATGGAGCTCCCTGGGCAGATGGTCGAGACCCAGTGGGACGGCTACACGATCAAGGAGATCATCAGCATGCCTGGGACGACGGACGCCGTCCTGATGACCGAGGACCGAGAGGCTGGGAACCCAGCCGCAGATGGAAGAGCTGTGTGGAGGAAGACTACGAGGGCCGGCGCCGGTACGGTCGGGCGTCGGAGAAACTCTCGGTGCCCACCTTCACAGCCGAGGACACGGATGACTTGGGCGGCAGCGCGCGGTCCTATCTCCGCCAAATAGCGGCTTGGAGGCAGATGACTCTGCTTCCAGCTGGGCAACAGGGGCTGGTGCTTTACCAGTCTTTGGGTGGCAAGGCCTGGATCGCTGCGGAGGAGCTCTCAGTCAGTCGTCTCGGAGAAGACGACGGGATCGAGTACTTCATCTCCTGGATCACAGCCCGGTTCCTGGACTTAGAGGTCGCCCGCATAGGGCGTGCGTTCAGTGACTACTTCAGGAAGATGCGCAGGCGGCCGAACCAGACGATCCGGGAGTATAACGCCGAGTACGACCGCCTTTTCGGAAGACTTCGCGAGGTAGGCTGCAACCTGCCACAGGAGGCTGCGGCGTGGATGTATCTGGACAGACTCCAGTTGGACGAGGGCCAGGAGTTGAACATCCTCGCCTCGGTGGGCAACCGCTACGACTTGTTGCGCCTCCAACAAGCAGCTGTACTACACGACAGAGGCCAGAGGAAGCCATGGGAGGAAGGTGCTATGCGACCGAGGAAGACTAACTACGCCCACGTCACGGACCACGACGGCGAGGAGGACCTGGACGACTTCGAGGGGGAGCTCGAGGCCGGTGGAGTTCCTGAAGAAGTGGCCGAGGCATGGGTGACTTACCAGTCCGCCAAGGAGAAGTACCGTAGTCAGAAGCAGACCCGTGGTTTCCAGGCCGATGTGGACAAGGCTACACGTCAACTACCTGAGGGAGGTAATGGAGATGGCAGCAAAGGCAGCGATCAAGGACGTGAGGCCCGACTCAAGGCCATGAAGGCGAAGAGCTTCTGCAGTGGATGTGGACGAAAAGGGCACTGGCACAAGGATGACACGTGTCCCCTCAATCGAGAGGGCACGGGAACGAGAACTGGCGGCGCTGGCGCGCCGAAGAATGTGGCCATGACGACTGTGCTGCCGGCAGACATCTACGCGTGCCGCCACGTCCGTGACGAGGTACTGCTCGGAGTGACCGACACCGCCTGCGCCAGAACTGTTGCTGGGACCCAGTGGCTTCAAGGCTACACCGACCTGTTAGCAAACCAAGGCCAAAGACCCGAGCTCAGGAGGGAGTGTGAAGCCTACCGTTTCGGCACGGGCAAGGTGCACTACTCTTCGTTCTATGTCGTGGTGAACTTCGAGCTGGGCAATTCCATTGTGCAGGTCAGGACTTCAATCATCCCCGGGGACATCCCGCTACTGCTCTCACGAACCGTGCTCGGGAACCTTGGCATGATCTATGACATCGAGGGCGGGACGGCCGACTTCTCCAAAGTTGGCCTCAGGTCTTTTCGCTTGCTCAACACGCCCTCAGGACACCCTGCGATCCCCATCGTCCCGGCAAAGACCGACCTTAGCAGTGCACCGACTTTGCAAATCGAAGACCTACGATTGCAGCCCATGGCGGAATACATGACTGTGTTTGCCGTAGCATGCACACCCCCAAAGACCCCAGAACTCACCGGAATCTTTCCTGANAGTGCACCGACTTTGCAAATCGAAGACCTACGATTGCAGCCCATGGCGGAATACATGACTGTGTTTGCCGTAGCATGCACACCCCCAAAGACCCCAGAACTCACCGGAATCTTTCCTGAGAAGAAGCTTGATCCTGGTGTGAAGAACATGCTCAGTCAGGACCGGTTGCCGCATGACACGTTCTATGATTGGTGGGAACGTACTGAACTTGATCGTGATTTCTGGTTAGAGACCCCTTCTTCATGGATGCGAATACATGTTGTACCACGACGAGCAATGTTTAATCCCTCAACATGGAGAACAGGAAGTACGATCATGAAAGACATGTTGGTTGCAACACTGGGGAAGACACGCATGACTGAGTGCACATGTTGCAGTTCGCGCAGGTGGCTAGAGTCTACAGTAGACCAGTGGGAAGCAGACCGCAGTGAACAACCATCTTTCCCGTTGCTCTGGATCGGAAGAACAGTGTTGTACAAGCAACAAGCCCCCGGTCCCGTCCTACAGCGCGCGCCTCGAGGTGATGAGCAGCCCCTCGCCATGCAAGGACAACAAGGNTTCCCGTTGCTCTGGATCGGAAGAACAGTGTTGTACAAGCAACAAGCCCCCGGTCCCGTCCTACAGCGCGCGCCTCGAGGTGATGAGCAGCCCCTCGCCATGCAAGGACAACAAGGATGCAGTCCCCTTGAGCCGAATGCTCAAGCCTCAGCTGCTGGAGGAAGCGATGAGACTGGGAATGACGGTGCACCCGAAGTGGACTGTCATAGAGTTGAGGGCGGTCATTCGCGAACACAAGGCGGCCACCGGGGACAGCGACCTCTCGAACCGCATGCGGAAGATCAACTCCCTGAACCTCCCGGAGCTCCGCGAGAAGGCCACCGAGCTCGGCGTGGACTACCCCGACAAGGCGACGAAGGGCATCCTCCTCAAGTTGATCAGGGAGGCCGTCAACACGCCGGCGAACACCCTGATGACCATTGGACGGTGGAAGGGATGCGAATACCACGAAATCCCGCAGGATTATGGTCGCTGGGCCCTGGAGGAAACCACTCGGTCAATGAACTGTCACCCGGACCTGGTGCGCTACGCGCGCTGGTGGCAGGGAGAACAGGAAGCCAAGGCAGCGAAGGTGAAGATCCCCGACGAGGACGTGGACGCGAGCTATTTCAACGAGAACCGTCGCCGGCCACCCAGCTCGACGAGTTCGTGGGACGCCGTGTCAGTGATGACACCGGAAAAGACGAGGACCGGCAAGGGCTACGCGAAGAACACCAAACGCCAGAACGAGGGCTTGAAGACCGAAGGGGAGATGGAATCCCAACCGGATCCCGCCGTCTTGGAGGAGATCAAGGCACTGGAGACGAAGTTGGCAGTTTTGAAAGACAAAGCCCGCAGCAGCGGGCACTGAGCGCCGAGCGAGGCCCGATCGGTGATGGCAAAGGTAGGCAGAAGCACTGCGTGTGCTGCTGCGGCTCTGTGAACGAAGATGATGTCATCACCGAAAAGGATTATGCCCGTGGCTACGTCAACAGGGCCACAAACTACGCTACGCACAACGAGCACCACGATCACTTAGGTGAAGCACGGCAAAACCTCGAGGCCGCGAACCGCTACGCAAAGTACGGAGAGGGTGATTTCGACTGGGGCGACTACAGCTTTGAGAACTGTGAGAAGTTCTTGCGGGAGACTCACGGCGTCGGGACCAAGCTCAACCTTCGGTCCATCCACGACCCCGACCCGGAGCACGACGGCGACCAGGCCTACATCACCTACGGTATGTTCACTCATGGAGGGGTGACGGGACTGACCAAGATCACCAAGGAGGCAGAGCCCATCGTCCGCTACTTGAACGGCTTTGCGAAGGCCCACCTCAAGGACGACGCGGCATGGACTTCTTTTTCCGTCACAAAGAACATCGGCACGAATGTCCATCGAGACAGCAACAATCTTAGAGGGAGCGCCAACTACTGCTTCACCACAGGGCAGCAAGAAGGAGGGCATCTATGGCTGGAGGCCGAGGATGTGAGCGAAGACCAGGCTAATGGGGGAGAGTATGTCTGGAAGCGTGATCGCCAGGGCACCTGGCTACCCGGAAAGATCCACCCCACTGCCAACACCTTCTTCGACTTCGACCCCTTCCTGAAGCATTGCTCCTGTGATTGGACGGGAGAGCGTTGGTGTATCATCTACCACACCGTCCGCGGCTATGCCCACAGCGGACCGGAGGTGAAGAAGTACTTGCGACAGTGCGGCTTTCCTACGCCGCGACTTGGTCACGCAAAGGGTGGAGGCGTCGTTGTGCGCCCCAAGACTACCAAGTCTACCCGGAAAGCTGTCATGAACACTGCGGGCAAGATCGGAGTCCTGATGACAACCCTCATGGCAGCGGCCTCTTCTTTTCTTCTTGAACACCAAGGACCTCCTGTCGAGCACGACCCGATCGTCATGATGGAGATCGGAGGACTGGAGGGAACTATCGAGGCAACCGACCTCGATAAGGCCGTCATCGAGCCCATCGAGTGGAACGACTACCTTGACCCCGAGACGAGGACCAACGCCTACCACATTGTGACCGGGATCTCACCAAAAGAACTACGGGTTCACCTAGAAGGGATGCCGGATAGTGTACGAGAGGATGTCAAGGAGCTCATCGGCTACCAGATCGCAGGAGGAGGAGAAGTGGTTCTACGACAAGGAGACCCCAGCCACCTCATCAACGACTTCGTGGACTATGTCAAGTACCAGACTCCTGTAGGTCAGGATGCTTGGGTGGTCCTCGGAAAGCCCAAGAAGGATGCGAAGCTGCTTCCCGGAGACAGCCGTCCCCATGAAGTTTGTGCGGCTGAAGCCTGCGCCGACGATGATATCAAGGAGATCAAGTACGACGGGAGTGGCATTACCTTCGCCGACGACGTCCCCAACTACATGAAGTCTTCCCTACGGAGACTACACCAGAACCTCGGACATCCACGCCCGGAAGACCTCTGCCGACACCTACGTTTGGCAGGATGTGAACCACAAGTGGTGAAGGCAGCAAAAGGGATGCGATGCGCCACCTGTGACGCTACGAAGGGGGCCGGAATTGCGAGGCCCAGTACTCTACCTCGACTACTAGACTTCAATTCGTGTGTCGGGGTCGACATTATGTACTGCCACGACTACCAGGACAAGCGACACGCCTTCCTCACCATGACCGATTGGGGAACCTCATATCATGTGGTGGCCAGGCTTGAGAGTGAAAGTGCTGCTGACGTCGAGAAGGCCTTCAACAACTACTGGCTTGGACCTTTTGGTCCACCGACTTCTGTGTCAATCGACCTCGACGGCAAAGTACAGGCTGGCATGGCAAGGCTCTGTGATTGGCACGGCATAAAGGTGAAGAACGTAGCCGCGCAGGGCAAATGGCAAGGAGGAATTACTGAACGACAAATCAAGTGGTTCAAGGGGATATGGGACCGAGTGGTCCATGAACTTAGCATCGACGACAGTGAGGTTGAGATTGCGGCAACATTGGTGTGCGCGGCCAAGAATGACCTGAGGAGGAGATGCGGACACGCACCTACACAATGGGTGTTTGGACGCTCACCCCGAATCCCGGAGGAGCTCTGCGACCCAGACAGCGGTGAAGCTGTGACTTGGGACGTCACCAAGGACGCCAAGTTCCAAAGACTGGCCGCCATCAGGGCCAGTGCGAGGGTCGCTTTTCACAAAGCTCAAGGAGACGACCGACTACGACGAGCCCTCATGCAAAGGGCCCGTACCGCGAAACGAGACTTTGATGTCGGGGAGCCGGTTCACTTCTGGAACCAACCCAAGGACCGGAGGAGACCCTTCTGGGACGGGCCAGCAGTGGTAGTCGGAAAACAGGGCGCCAGCTACTGGATCTCCAGGAATGGACGCTGCAGGCTTACTGCAGCTGAACACCTACGTGCTTCAGGACCAGAGGAGATCGGTGAGTACCTGTCCATGAAGGGAGTTAAGAGTGAGGTTGACCGACTCCTGGCCATGGACCCCGACGACCCGGACACGTGGGAGCTAGATGACAACGTCGAGGCGAACGACCACCTCTCCGACTACTCGCCCAGCCACTTCGAAGGCGACGCGGTGCAACTTGAAGTCGACGAGGAGGGCGATGCTCATATGGAGGCCGCCGGAGAACCGGAAGCTCCTATTGCTCCACCCCCTTTCAGGCTGAAGCGTAAGACCCGAGCAGAAAGGACCGACCGTGGAGCCGATGAGGTTATGATGCTACGGCGGGCCCTCACCCAGCGAGGACAAGCCAAGAGACAAGAAAAAGAACTAAAATGGTCCGAGATTCCAGAAGAGGCGCGCCATTTATTCAAGGCGGCAGAACGTGTACAGTGGGAGGAACACATCTCCTACGACGCCCTCGAGCCCATGAGCATCCAGGAGTCGGACCACGTGCGCAACACGGTCGACCCCTCCCGCATACTACCGTGCAGATGGGCATATAGGGACAAGAACTGGGCGGCACGCAAGTCGCACGCCGCCGGAGAGATGCCAGGGGCGGAAGAGCCCCAGTGGAGATGCAAGAGCAGGCTGGTGATTGGAGGCCACCGGGATCCAGACCTCGGGGTGGAAGCCCTCAGCACGGATGCTCCGACCTTATCCAGGCCTGGGTTTATGTGCTTGATGCAAAAGCTCGCAGACGGACTGGCCAAGGAGGACAAGTGGGAAGTTGCTGCAGGCGACATCCAGTGTGCCTTCCTTACCGGGGGATACCTGAGCCGGGAGGAAGCCCTCTTCCTACACCAACCTGCTACCGGCTTTCCTGATCTACTACCTGGGCAGCTTGTGCGCATCAAGAAGAATATTTTCGGTCTCGCCACCTCGCCTCATGAGTGGTGGCTGGACTTGCAGAGCGGGATACTGGAGGCCACCGTGACCTGCGATGACAAGCAGTACGCTTTTGTGCAGTGTCCACTGGACCCGTGCATCTTTATGGTGCAGCAGAGGACTGGTGGTGCCATCGTTGGTGTCCCGACGGGCTATGTTGGAAGTCACGTGGATGATCTGCTGATTGTCGCCGGGAAGAAGATGAACAAGGCCATCAGGGAGGCCCTCTCCGCGACCTTCCCCATCGACAAATGGGAACTGGATCACCTGGACTACATCGGCTCCGAGATCTACTGCGACGGGGAAGAAGTCACCGTGAAACAAAGGAAGTACGCGGAGACGAGACTTTTCAGCCTGGAGATCCCGAAGGGGGTTGACGACGAGGACCCGGCTGACCACGAGCTCAGGGCGGACAATCAGTCCCTCATAGGGGCACTGTCGTGGCTCTCGGCCCAGACAAGACCGGACCTCACCTGTAGTGTCAGTCTGGCACAGCAGCTCCAGAAGTCGCCGTGCATAGCCGACGTGAAGTTCACGAACCAGATTGCGCATCGTGCCGAAGCCTACAAGGACATGGGGCTACGCTTCAAGCCCATACCGGAGGACCGGCTCGGCATCGTGGTCTACCACGACGCGGCGTGGGCAAATGCGCTGGAGGCCACCTACGACGAGGACCACTTCCAGTTGACCGAAGCCGACAAGGAAGCAGGACTCCAACGAGAAGGACCACATGTGGGCCGGCGACAAAGGAAAGCTAAGCGCATGAACTCCAAGGTGGCATCGCAGATGGGATGCCTCACGATGTTCGTGGACATGGACTGTGTTGCTGGNCCAACGAGAAGGACCACATGTGGGCCGGCGACAAAGGAAAGCTAAGCGCATGAACTCCAAGGTGGCATCGCAGATGGGATGCCTCACGATGTTCGTGGACATGGACTGTGTTGCTGGAGTGCCCGGGAACGCATCGATAGCGGACTGGAAGTCACGAGCTGGACAACGTGTTTGCCGGAGCACTTTCGGAGCTGAGACTCAGGCTAGCGTTGAGGGCTTGGAAAACGGACAGTACATNTCACGAGCTGGACAACGTGTTTGCCGGAGCACTTTCGGAGCTGAGACTCAGGCTAGCGTTGAGGGCTTGGAAAACGGACAGTACATGCGGTCCTTCATCGAGACCCTGATGTCGGGCAAGCTTGTCGCCGTTGACGAAGCTAAGAGTCCTCTACTTTGTCTTTCTGACTGCCGTTCCTTGTTCGATCATGTCCACAAGGAGGGAATCCCCAGAATCCCGTCCGACAGAAGGTTAGCGATCGACCTAGCGGCCTTGCGCCAGGGGCTGAAAGCCGAAAAGTGGAGTAACAAACTCCCTTTAGGATGGGTCCCGAGCAGCTTGCAGCTCGGAGACATTTTGACTAAGCCATCTGATCCGAAGGACTGGTGGGGCATGTTGAGTGGGAAGCTGGTGATTCCGATAGATGTCGGAGTCCCCNTAGGATGGGTCCCGAGCAGCTTGCAGCTCGGAGACATTTTGACTAAGCCATCTGATCCGAAGGACTGGTGGGGCATGTTGAGTGGGAAGCTGGTGATTCCGATAGATGTCGGAGTCCCCAGCCGAGCCAACAAGAACATAGGGGAAGAGAAGACCAGTGTGAAGCACAAAGTGAGGTTTTCGTTGTCTAGTCAAGATCATGATGCCANAAAGCTCCGTCACACCAGACGCAGGTCGCCGACTGGGAGGCTTTTGGTTCGAGCAGGAAAATGGCTCGTTGTGACGAGGCCGGACCGAGCGTTTGTGTTAGGTCCCTTAGCGTCTTAGACTAAACCCTAAACTGTAAGGAGTGTAATATCGGAGCCCATTATACTATAATTATAATAAAGAACCCCAAGAATTTTATAGGCAATTACTAAGGCCCCCATATTTCCCGTATTAACCCACAAGGAGACCCGGTGGGCTCTGGGTACAACCTNGGAGGGCGCGGCTTTTTTGGTATGGGGGTGGGGGGCAATACCCTGAGGCTCCCAGCACCTATACAGTACATGCGTCTGCCTTGAAGTGGTTCCTATATTCCTATATATAGGTACATGGACCCTTCAACCCTACGTAAACTCTATAGAACCCTATCGTACAGGTACATGGAGCCTTAAGGTTAGAGAACCAAGGCAAACCAAACCCCAAAAAATCCTAAACCCTTCAAAAAAACCCATAAAGTTGGAACATGGGTTTAGGATGATTTGTGCTTGGATCCCATCTATTTTACTTTAAGGCCATGAGAGTTATAATGCTCCAACTTTATGGCTTCTACTATAAAGGCCACTCTACACCAAGGCGAACCCCTACATGCGCGCACTCATCGTCGGTCACATCAACTTTAAAGCCGCGGCTTCCCGGCCTTGGGGCATCTACATAACGGATTCTGCAAGCGTTCAGGAAAAGAGAGTAAGGGCTATAGGGTTTAGGGTTTAGGGTTTAGGGCTGCTTCTAATTATGAGGGGCCTGGGGGGGTTTGGAGCTTAGCGAATTTAGGGTTTCAGGGTCGAGGCTTGAGGATCTATGGTTGACCTACAGTGGCGGCGTTGGATAAGAAACTCCTGTATCCGAGGCAGGGTACCCTGGATTTCTTATTTAGATAGCTCTCTGTTCAGGGTCATAAGTGATACGCGCCAGGTTTGGGGTACCCTGGGTTTCTTATTGGAGACGTATCGTGCGCCCCTCACGCCGTCCAGGGTTCAACATGGACGAAGAACGCGCGGCGGCAATAAACCGCGCATTGGAGGATGCGATGTTCAGATCATTGATCCTCCACCGCCTCTGCCTCCCCTTTCGCAGCAAACACTGCACAACTTCGGGCGAATTCCGGAACTCTCGCCGATTTGCTGCACAACCCTCCTGGGCTCATAAAAACCAGGATTTCTTATTTCCTCTGTCCTTAACCGTTTGCGCCGAACCAGAACAACAGGGATTAGATCAACAGGGCTTATATGTAAAGGGCCCAAAACCTTATTTATGTTCGTATTTGGCAAACTTTGTCTTTATTTGT
>BGNK01000696.1:691-16546 GCA_003297005.1 Symbiodinium sp. clade A Y106
TTGCACCTGGCTCGACGACAACGGCGGCGAACATGATGTGGTACAAGGCGAAGGAGGAGAACAGGGCGACCCGCTGATGCCAGCGCTCTACTCTCTCGCGGAACATGCGGTTTTGAGCGAGGCCGCTGCCGGACTCCGAGAGGGTGAGGCAATCTTCGCCTTTTTGGACGACACGTACGTCGTGTCGGCCCCGGAACGCACCGGGGAACTGCACGGTGCCCTGGAAGACGCGCTGTGGCGCCATGCGCGCATTTGTTTGCATCAAGGCAAGACCCGCGTCTGGAATGCGGCCGGTGAAGAGCCCAGCGGCTTTGCCCGCCTCCAGCCGGTCGGTGCGGACCCGGTTTGGACAGGCGCGTGGTCCTTGCCCGCTGACCAGCGAGGGCTGGCTGTGCTGCGGATGCTCCCTCCCGGCGCGACGCAAGCCTTCGCACGCGAGCACGACACCGCCGTCCGTGCTTGCCTAGCGGCCCTGCTTTTCCAGAGCACCCGACACCCGCTGCCCGCTCGGTGGCCTTGGGTTGCGCTCGGCAGTTGACGCAGCACCCTCCGCCTACTGGGCCTCGTGGGCGGATGGTCTGCCGGCCATTCGAGCACGGGCGCCGCTGGCAGCCGACCGCCTGGTCCAGGCGCTACAGTCCGCGACTGAGACCGCTGCGCCCCTTGCAGCTGCCTGTCACGCCGCCGCTTATCTTCGCGAGCAGGGCTACGATGCCGCGCTAGAGTTGCACCTTTCTCACCTTGATGCCGCATCTCGTGCGCGGTGTTGCCCTCCAATGCAAACGCTCCCGGTTCAAGTTTCCTAGAGCTTGGCCCTCGAAAGACCACTTCTAAATGGGTTCATTTGCGCTGTTGCCAACAGCGCAAACCCCTCCCGTAGTTGTGGGGTGAAGGCGGTTGAGGTTACCCGGTTTGCACCCTCGCCGCTGTGCATAGCGACAAAGATGCAGCATCTGATTCCAGTCCCAGCCTTTTCTGCCCTCCCCACAATGTGACTGAGCTGAAGCGAGTTGGGATGGAGAAGTTCTTGATCCTACCCGAAATATTCCATCGTTCTATGCCATCGGTAAGTGCCTGCGCAGGCGACTTCCCATGATTGCGGTCACAAGCCGCCAAGGTCCCCGATGAGGCCCTAGCGCGCGCCTCCGTAGGACACTGTAGGTAGCTTCTGCAGACGCAGACACTCCTTGGCAGGTGCAAAAAGGTTAAAAAAAAACGAATCTTTGGCGCAGTGGTCCCTGGTGAATGTCCTTGGGGTGCTCTGTGTTGCTGTCATGTGCCTTTGGTTGTGCCTGCTGCCTTTCCCACGCAAGTCCAGCGGCATTGCAGGGGGGCTCAGCGCACTCATAATAACCATGAGTGGGGCTTTCTCCAGGGCTGGAATCCACGGCTACGTTCTTATGAGGCGAGAGGAGGCTTGGCGCATACACTATATCTGCGGGGCACTCACCATCGTGATCATGTCCATGGGGCACTCAATCTGGCGGGGAATGGCATCCTTCGGGTTCTGTCCAATCCATACTCGTTCTGTGGCCTTGCCAGCCTTCTCGCGATGACCGTGGCAGTTCTACCGGCAGGCTGCTCAGGCGCCTCAAGCAGTTACATTTCCTGAGCGTTGCTGGATACCTCTTCGCCTTGGCACACATGCTGGGGCATGCTTTGCAGCTACAGACGATTGCGTCGGTCTCGATGGCAGCATTGAGTGCTTCATTGTTCTGTTTGTATGGGCTTCAGAAGTTGTATGCTCGCATGTCCGCATATCGTGTGGAAGTCCGATCGGCAAGCGTCGTGTCCGATGGATCTGGCAAGCTTTTCTTTGTCCCTGGCAGCCGAAGGTTTCTCCTTCAAAGCTGGACAGTGGGGTCACCTCCTTGCAGAGCAAATCTTTTCAGTTCCTAAGGACATGGGAAGCTGCAAATCTTCATGAAGGTCCACAGCGGCTTCACAGATAAGCTTGCCAAAGCCTGCCAGCGTGAGCGTGGCTTGGAGCTGCGATTAGAGCTGCAAGGCCCTACGGGCTGCCTCCGTGGCCCTTGCCGGGAGTTGCTCGGATGGTCTTCGTACTCGGTGGGGTCGAGTCGCACCTGCTTTGTCCTTGGCACCAGCAGCAGCTCAGAAAGCTCAGAAGGCGTGTATCTTCTGGTCTTTGAGGAGCCTGGCCCTGTTGGAGAAGGTGGCGCCGCTGCTTGAGCCCCACCTGGACCCAAAAAGTTCCGTGCAAATCACTCTGCCAGCCGGCGAGACCGGCGATCGGCCACTCCCCCTGATCGCAACAGGATGGACGCCGGCGACTGGCTCGTGAAATTGAGCGAGACTCTTCCAGAAGAGGGCGTTTTTCAAGTCGGTCAAGTCATGGTTTTTGTCTGTGGTCCGCCACGGCTGGTTCCCGCCACGAAAGCAGCAGTTGGCAGGCTTGCGTGGCACGTCCATGTTGAGGAGTTCGCTTTCCTACCTTCGAGTTGTGGAAGTTCTGGGCTCCCTTCCAACTCCTCCATGGTCGAGGCCCGGGTGCTGCTAGCTGCTAGCTGTCACTTAAGAATATGTGTTTAGCAGTCCAGCAGCGTTTAGCATGCAGTACTGCTCCAGTCCCTGGGTGCCAGGAGCCGCAGGTCCTCGGAAGACCCGAGGAGCCGGGGCCCGTGCCGGTTCCGGAGGAGCTCTTCTTGGCCGCTGAGACGGAGACAGGGCTGGGCCGGGCGCATTGAGCCGCTGTGCCTTCTGCCTGCCGCAGCTTACACTGCTGACCTGAAGTTGCTTGCAGGCTCATCTGTGCTCCTTGCGGTTCAGAGATCTCTCTGAGTGGTACATTGTAGCACACTGTGCTGTACTCTGCTGTACCACGCTGTACTGCTGCGTGGCCTGCCCAAGGCAATTCTGCATTCTAGAGGCCGTATGCCGACACCGCCATCGGTGCGGTTTAGCAACCAGGGAGGATCCAGATGGCAAATCCTGCTCAATGGCAGACTCTCCTTTATGGACGCTTTCATCTGTCTGGGTACTGCGTTTTGGTAGCCCTCTGCGGCACATTTAAAGCGACATCGTTTGCATATAGTATGCTAGTATGCTTACAGCAAGCGTCTAGCTCGTTACAATGTGCTTGCAATATGGACTTGCCAGACAGCAAGGAGAACCCTTCGTGCGTGGTCGAAACAATTCTTGGGCAAGAGTAGATTTTGCCGTACTTGTGCTATACGATACTGCAAGACATCTTTTGCACAGCGCAAGTTTATACAATACTACACTGCGTTAAATTAGAGCTGGACTACCCGTCTTCGAATTCCTAGCCAGTCAATACGAATAACCTAGCAGGCATATGCCAAGACTTCTGCCTCCAGACCAAGCGCGAACTTGCTCCATAAGGACTCAGTAAGGTAAGAGCTTCAGTTGTAATGCCAGCAATAGCAGATGTACTCGCTGTGGCAGGCAGGTGGCGTGCTGCGCGGCGGGTTTGCGCTCAGCGCCTCGCACCTGCGCGGACGGCTGGTTTGGGGCTGCCAGTGCTGACAAATTAACAAATCATTTTGGTGGGGTTTTGCTTTGTCGACATTTCGTTGATCCTGCTGAGAATGAAGGAGCTGCAAACAGCTACATGCCCGTCCCCACCCATGCCGAATGCCGCCGATCAGCAGTAGCAGGATCCATTCAAAATGCAGTGCTGCGTTACGAGACACATTCAATGAACAGAACTCCATGTCTTGAGAATGCTGAGTGAAGCAGCACCGCAATCTAGTATAGCTGTTACGCAGGTGTGCAGTCAGCAGTAGATTGTAAGTGAGGGAGCTCTTCCGAAACCGCGAAGCATGTAGAACTGTTACGAGCCATTCCCAGCCATGCGCCTGACAGCAAGCTTGACTCGTGGCCACAAGCCTTACTGTCGGAAAATGGTTCAAAGGTATTTCTCCACGTGCCAACCAGCGGATCCGACGTTGGACAAGTGCTACTGCTTGGAGCTGTTTGGATATGCCCCTGACAGCACCTTGAACAAACAAGAGCTGAAAACCGCATATCTCAGGTTGGCGAAAGAATTGCACCCGGACGTGTTACCCAGAGGACAGGAAGATGGAGCATCATTCAAGACGTTGCAGCACTGCTACAAAGTGCTTTTGCAACAGTTGGATAAACAGAACGAGCCGGAATGGCTGCGCAAGATGCGGGAAGACTATGCTACCAGCAAGGACCCTTTCCCTTGACCTGAGTCGGTTGCGATATGCCGCCATGCTGCTCGAGCTTGATTCAAAGAATCAGAAATAGCGCAAGAGCATGACATGGAGCAAGTCTTCTGCCCAAACAAGGAGAGCGCGCAGACTGCAACTGCAGCAGTTATGTGTTCGTGCTGCAATCGTGCCTCCTTGTCCTGTCTAGCATTGATGCACCGGTCTGTGGGCTTTACATCTACTGATGCGGCAGCGTAGTTCGTGCGACACCATACTACAATACTACGTGCATGTCAGCATCTATCCGCATAACTGCCGCATAACCGCCAGTCGGACTGCACACTGGCATTCATTCAGCGAGGGTGGAGTTGTTCTCCAACCCCTCGACAGAGAAAGCAGGCGAAAACATGGCACCACAGACAACTTGCTGCCACATTCGCAATGGAATCCATGCAGCTTGAATCTAAACCGCCTATAGACCTAGACAAGAAACAATTCCGATTCGTCATGATTCGCGTTGGTCTTCCCTTGCGGTTGGAATGCTGTGCAGTGCCTGCCCCGAGCGCGGGTTGCGGGCATTGCTGCAGCTCCCTTCGAGGCCTCAAGGGTTCCGAGGGGTTCCAACACAGAGACTTCAGGGGTGGAGGTTGAGAGGGGGGTGGGTTGGCGAACTCTTGAAGTGCAGGTCAAGCATCGCAGACTTCCACAACAGTGCCGCACAAAGTTTGCGGACTTGTAGTGCTGTTCAGCTGTTGGGCCCGACCAACACTGAGACGTGTGTACTCGAGACGGTCACGGGTGAAATGTGGCAGCAGGACGGATGGCAAAGGCGATGAGGCTGCTTGGGTTGCGCCTACGGTGCAAGCAAAGGGTACACCTGGTGGCAACGTGGCTCTCGGAGCCATACAGCAACTGGAAGACGGATCAGCTTTGTTGCACGGACAAGTGTATGATGAAGCTAGAAACAGCTGGAGCCCTGTTCTGCTGAAACGCATCGGCCTCACCGATACCTGGCAGAGCGAGGAGTTGGCTCTGGAGTTGGCTTTTGGCAAGATTGCGAAGCTAGCATTACACCGCGACCGCGGTAGTCTTGAAGAAGAGTTGCCTTCTTGGCCGGCAAACCTTCGGAGGTGCTTGGAAGCTTGGCCGTTGAAAGGCCCAGGCAGCGTGATCCTGGACCCGCATTTCTTCGTGCAACGTGCGGCTGCCTTGGCGTTGCTTGGGCCAGGACCCGTTCTATTCCCGAACGGAGCTGCTGCCATGTCCTTGCCCTCCCTCAGTCACTTCGATTCTAAAGCAAAGAAGAAGCAGTAGCGCTTCGTTGTTCGGCGATTGCGGAGTCCATGCACCCTACGCATTAACGAGGACCCGAAAACAGGTGTTGATATAAGGCCAATAGCATCAGTCAGGTTCCCAGTTCTTGTTTAAGTAGGAGTAGAATGTAGTCTTTTGGGGTCTTTTTGTCTTTGTGCTCAAGAAAGCCAGGTTGCATCCATGCTTTTGAGGAGGAGATCAATGGCCGAAGCCTCCGAAGCCTCCTCTGTCCTTCCGCCGAGAATTTGGAAGATTTCTTAAGTGAAATGCCCGCGAGTCTGAGCAGCGCGCACTTCGACGTGGCGGCAGCCCTGGGCTCTGATAAGATGGCAGGCTTCGTCATCGTCCTCCAGGCTCCCAGTGAACCTCAGGGTCCCTTAGCCCATGTCAGAAAGGAAAGGTGAAAGGTGCTCTACGACACACACGACACACTGGCCGTCCTTGTTTCAGGAGAAGCCTTTGGGGTTGGAGTGCGAGAGCCTTTCGTGGACCTGCGGGGCTGTGCTGCGCCGAGTTGAGCCCGGCACTGAGGCCAGAGAATTACGTGTGGCTGTAGCTGTAGGAACCTAGGAACCTCCAGCTCTAGAAAATCCCAAGTCCCTTAACTACCGCACAACTTGCAGACAAGTTGCTTTCGGAGGCCGAGAAGACAGGGTGTCGTGTGGGTGATCTCATCGTCAAGATTGGAGACTCTGAAGTGCTGCAGAAACCCTTCGACGACATTCAGGCGATTTCTGCGACGTGCGAGCTGTTTGCTTACAAAACTGTGAGATGCTTGACCAATGCAAGATCCTGTCTTCGGAAATGCAAGATTGATTAATTACTGCTGTAAGCATCCGCACCCCACAGAAAAGACCAGTCCATCCAGAAGGGGTTTGTCATGGATCGGCGTGTTTTGCGCATCGTCCGCCGGCGTGTTGCATGATTTAAAGGGCATGTTGCCAGGTTCGCTCGCTTGTTTATCTATCTGTGTCTCACTCTCCTGCTCACTCTGTATCTCTTTCTCTCTGTCTCACCCTGTCTCTCATTTTCCACCATTTGCTCACGAGGCGCATGCACGTGCACTGGTGCAGTTGGTATTGTGGCCACCTGGCATGCCTGCGCTGAATTAGACTCCTCCGTCACTGTGGCACTGCTGCCTTTCAGCGTGAAAGCTCTCTTCGTTTCATTCGTGCCGAACCTCTTTTCTCTTTCTGTCCGACTCCCACTCCCTCTGATAACGGGAGAGCCCGCCCTTTCCAGGACTTACTTGCTGGACCTGATCCGATCACCCTGACGCTCAGTCGGCCAAAGCTAAGTGACAAGATCTACTTGCGAGAAGTCCCAGCTGCAGACGATGCGCTGTCAAGCCTTTCGAGCATGCATCTGAGCTTGCAAGATCTGGTGCCACGCTTGAGCCAGCATTTTGGCACAAACTACCTGTACTTCTCGGAGCAGACACCCATGCTTTTTGCCGGGGATGGAGGCACTGCATCCCATCTCCACATCGACCGTAAGCCCTTGATGCAATTCTGCCATGTGCTGCATGGAACGAAGGTGTTTTGTGTGTCGCCGCCTCCCGGCGGAAAGGCGGAGGGAGGCCCGGTGGTTCCTTGGGAGGCGAACGCGACGTCTCACGAAGCCGTTCTCTCCACAGACACCGAACTGCCGGCAGAGGCTGGCGAGTGGCTGCAGCGGAAGGATGTGACCTTGACCGTGGTCCGGCCAGGTGATGTTTTCTTGTTTCTGGGCCGCTCCCTCCATGCAGGTTGCAATGGAGCGTCGGAAGCATGTGTGGCTGTTTTCCATGGTGCTCAGCCGATCTCTTACATGGCGCAAGGCGCCTTTGGGCCAGCATACCAAGTGCTGGCTCGCCAAATCCTTTCGCGCTGAATCGAGCCCACCAAAGCGTGGCAACATGTTCGCATGCTCGCATCCGACATGAACGCCCTCAGCTTGCAAATGCAGTAGGAGAAGATGATGAGGGCACCACAGGCATCGCAGTTGCTGTGCTTCAATGCCCAAAGTAATTGCCTTCGGTTCGAGCTGGGGCCTCGGCTGGGCGATCCTCCAACAAAGCTTCGGTTTTCTAGCGCAGACCAGATGTACGGGTTGCGCCTGATCAACAACAACTATGTCGCCAACGGCACGGGCAAGGCATTCGCCTCAATCTCTGCATTGAGTGGCGATCACTTCGAGTTCCTGCGCGAGCCATTGTTTTTGTCTTTGCCTCGCATCTGGCGGTCAAGAATGGGTCGGCCGGATTCGGCCGGTCTGTCTGCGTGTCTGCGTGTCTGTCTCCCCAGCCTCTGTCGGAGAGAGAGAGATATATATATATATATATATGTTTGTTTGTGTGTTTGTGTTTGTGTTTGTGTGTTTGTCTGTGTTTGTCTGTGTGTGTGTGTTTGTGTGTGTGTGTGTTTGTGTGTGTGTGGGTGTGTGTGTGTGTGTGGGTGTGTGTGTGTGCGTGGGTGTGTGTGGGTGTGCGTGGGTGTGTGCGGGTGTGCGNACGCCGAGGGTTCCACCAAACATTCTGACAGGTATGCCATTCTACTGAGGTTAATCGAAACGAATTGGGAATTAAAGGCAGAAGCCGATGGATATGATCTTTCGCCACTTCTCCGTGTGATGGTCTTGTTGCCAGTCGGCGAGGGCTCCGACATGGGGCACGCCTAGTTCCACTATGTGGAATACCCAAGTACTTGGTCGAGCCAGTCTCGGAGAGCAAAACCTTGCACCGGAGTCAGGCAGAATCTCTCTCTCTCTCTCTCTTCAGGTGCCGCCACGGATGTGTTCAGACACCAACTTGAAAGCTTAGCTGAGCGTGAGTTCAGGTCAGAGTGTATCTCAAGGTCCGGCAGAGTGCTGAGTTTGGCTGCTAGCCTAGGGCTTGTAGAGTTGTGAAACTCTTTCGCACCATGTCGGCCTCAGACTCAGAGAGCAACATGTCGGGAGCAGATGTGACAATCACTGCTGTGCATCCCTCTCGTTTCAGGGACCCGACAACAGGTGGAGGACCCGAGACCGGCGAAGAAACGTCTGCAGCGCCGAGTTCCACCAGGCTCCAGTGTTGATAGGATGGAAATGGGCGGTGCTTTGGATGCTGTGCTAGCGCAGGACTCCGTTGATGAACAGGAAGACGCCGGAACTCACAGCATGTATTCCGACCCGGCTAGCTCAGCGTATCCTGCGGTGAAGACACCAGGGTCATCTCCTCGCACCGAAGGTTACGGATCACCCAGGGACAAGACTCCGCGGTTTCAGGTACCGAAGGACCAGCTGGCCAGAAAGCCGGAACCCTTTGCAGGCCCGCGGCAGGCTTCGGACCCCAGATTGCGTGAGAGCAACCAGCATCTGGAAACCGAGCATCTTATCGAGAGAGATGCCATCGGCGGTGCCAGAGCCGCTGAAGATTACGCCGAATCATCCGGATGTGGTCGAGAGGAATGCAAGGTACCTGGCTCGCCTCTATCACGAAGCTCACATCAAGGAGTGGACGTTTTTGGCGAATGTGATGCAAGCATACACAGGCAACAAAGAAACTCTGTCTTCGCATGCAGCCTGTATGGAACCCAAACAGCACATGTCTTGGATCCGCTACCTTCTCAGCACCAAAGCTGACGATTCCGCGGTGCATCGGTGCACACTGTTCTTTGCACATGGTACTAATACTGCAGGTGCCGAGGGAATCATGAACAGCTGCTATCTTGCTCCCGCCACCCTGGCAGACGGACCAGGTGCAGTCGGACATTACAGCCAGGCCACTAACTGGTCGGATCAAGGCAGTTTGCAGCAGATTTTTGACCGAGTTGTGCAATCCGGCAAGTGGCAATGTCCAGTCATGATCCATGGATTTGTCATGACACCTGCAGCTCACTGCGTCTTGGAGTCAGCAAGCTTGCATGATTCATGCTGCAGTTCATTACAAGCAGGACAAGAAGTGGCTGCTACATTCAGACCTCACTACTGTTACCAGCTTTGTGATTGCAGTCAAGAAGCAGTTTCAGCCGCTCAGGGATCATCTCGGAAGGCCGATTTTTCAGCTCGGGCCCACCCATGCTGCCTCAGTCAAGCAGCACCTCCGATGACCGCTTAAAGCGGGACAGGTACCATTTGTCGCAGACACTGCGATCGACCGATCAGAGCCGCGTCTCAGGTTTTTCCAAAAATCGCCAACGTCGAACTGCTTCTGCGAAGTCTCTCCGCTGTTCTCTCTCTCTCTCTGAACATGTTGTTGCAGACACTGTCATGAATGTTTCTTGTCAGGTTTTGTTCAAAGACTGCAGGTGCCCATTAGCAAGGAACCCACAGCATGGCTCGTCAGGGACGCAGAGATGATTCCAGGTCCCGAAGCCGCGGTCGCACCAGGAACTACAGGGGCTGCAGCAGATCCAGGCCATCACAGCATCAGCATCAACGACGACAGGATTCGTTGGAGCTTCCCAGGTCCTGGAAATCCACCCCCGCCGAGTATGACAGCAACCGAGAGTACGGTCTCAATCTGCCCCGTCAGGTGGTTTCCAATAAATTCACTCGAGACCTACAGATTAACGGCATGGACATTTTCGATGTTCGCTTGGCTCAGGTCATGACAGGTGGATTAAACAATTGGGGCCTCCCTTCGTTAGCCAACGGCAGACATACAGTGTGGGAGTCTTTCAAATCCAGACAGGAAGCCATCACAGCAGGCACCTTGATGCGCTCGTTGAGAGGGGACAACTCCAGTCAGGGATCAGGCGCCGACCTCAATGTGACCCTGACGTACATGACCAAGAACATGTTTCCAGGGCAGGACCCATACTTGTGGGACAACCGCGTTGATTGAAGAGTGCGAGAGCTGGAGCCCCGAGTCCCGCACCCAAGACCCCGGTCCACACCCCCCCCCGCCGAAGAACAGCAGCCTCCAAAAAGCACCGCGACACCCAAGGCCGCCGCTACACCCAAGAGTTCAGGTGTCCATCCAACACCACCTTCTTATCGAAGGCCCAAGGACCGTCACAGCACTACCGAGGCACCCGACACCATGATCAGGAGCCTTGAGGATTGTTGGCATCCGCGGAACACGGAGGAGGGCGGCTCAGACCAGGAGCAAGAACATGAACCTGTTCAGGAGGAAGCCAGGGATGATGAGGCCACGATTGTTCCCAGCCCCGACTTTTCACCCACAGGCGCGTCGGACCACGATTTCGCAGACCCGCTGGAAACCAGTGAAGAACTGTTGGCAGGCCTTCCAGTCACAGCCGCAGCAAAGCTAAAGCTAGGTGAACGCTCGTTGTGCAACCTCATCGCTACCTGCTATGTGCTAGGTCAGGAGTGACTCCCCGTACAGGACCGAACCAGAGCCAAACGCCGCACCACCGAATCTGTCAATTCAGTGTCGAGAGCTCAGATGGTTCGTTTTCTACAAGCATTTTTCGATGGTTCGCGCTGATACTCCCAGCACTTTTCCAACTTCTACCACACAGCACCTTGGACCGCTTTCTTTTGGGTACGTGCTCGACTTTTGTACAGGCTACCTTTGCCAGCAAAGGTTTCTACGCTACCAAATTCTTCAGCAAGCTTCGTCATCTTGTCCATGCATGTCAGGTGCCTTTTGACTACTCCTGGGAGTGGCACACACAGGAATCAATCGTGCATGCCAGGACCACTCATGTCGGCTTTCGTTCCGCTGCTCAATTGTACGTGGGATCAACGGGACAAACAGTACACCGCAGAGAATTAGCCAGGCGACGAAAACTGATTCAGCTGAGTCGCGATCGGGTTGCGTACTATGAACCTGCTCTGAAGATCTGGCATCACCAAGGTAATTTTTTTCCAAGGCATCTGCATCGTGCTGCAACAAGCTCCAGATACGGAAGGCAGGATGGCCCATTCTCAATGCACCATGGGTAGGACAGTTGTTGAGCAGACTACGATTGCATGAAGCCAAGTTTGTGCTGCCAGCCCCGAGCACAGGGATCAGGTTCATTCGCAAAGCTTATCGTCATGCAAGGTATCGCCATCATGGATCTGCTCCACACAGCGACAAACTGACCAGTTCAGCGGACATCTTTGAATCACTGTATCGCTTAGGGTCCAACACCAAGAGAAAGTTCGAGAAAGCCAAACTTCTTCGATCCAGGAACACCTCTCTGACAGCATTGTATCTCAGAGCCAGACTTCTGAAGTTTTTGGATGAACCATGGCAGACGAGAGCTCGGAAGTGCTTGCAGAATGTTCTCAGGTATCGGAGGGGAGATTTACCTCCTCGCAACACAGCATTCATATTGTTGCCCACAGCTCATGACCTTCGCACTGAGGTTCGGTCTTTCATTCAGAANTACCTCCTCGCAACACAGCATTCATATTGTTGCCCACAGCTCATGACCTTCGCACTGAGGTTCGGTCTTTCATTCAGAACATTGTTCGAGTGGAACGATGCAACTTCCCGCCATTGCACCTTCCATCAGACAAGCTTATCCTGAGGAAAGGACAGCCGTTGACGCGGCTAGTGTTCAATTACAGGTCTTTCATGAAGAATTGGAGCCGGAGCGCTTCAACAAATGCACCTGCAGTGGCTTTCATGCCAAATGCAGGGACACAGCTATCATTTCAGGCCATCTGATGTGTGCAGCTGCTGATGTCATTCCGCTTTCTTGTTTAGCCTGCGAACCTCGCTGACACCTATTTTCCAGGTGATAAGTGGCGCGCAGCTACACTAAGAACTTCGCAGAATTGGTAAAAAAAAAACATTGGAAACTCCCACTTCAGGTATCCGCACAACTACCAAGGTGGGTAGACCGACAATGGGAGTTGCATCAACAAACATTGCAAAATTCAGGTCATGTGACGTGGGATCCCAAGGCAATAGCGGATGCCATTCGACCCCTTCGCACGCTGGTACTAGGGCCCGCCCATCATTTTCCTAACTCTCTGTTCGTTACGTGTCGAGTGTGCTACCGTGGACTGCTATGCAAGACGTTCGGCGACCCAGCAGTGTTTCAGCCTTGCAGGAACGGTGCAGCTAGGATTGTTCAACACCTACGCCAGGACTTTGAGAGCCGTCATCCAGAATTGCAGGTTTACCACTGGGCGTTTCAGTGGAACAAAGGATTACCGAACGCCAGGATTCTACCCAAAGGATCCAAGCAATTCAGTAAGGCACGGCCGATCATCGCCTACACGAAATGTTGGCATACCAGGGCGAGTTCCTTCTTGGCTACTGCATTGTCTTCGATCATGCAAATACTGTTTCCCCCAGGTTCCACGCTGAATGTCACTTCTGTCATGAGTGCATTGCAGCTTGCATGGAGACATTTGCAACACATGGATCCTGACGACGAGGAACAGGTGATGATCCAACAGGACCTTATCGGCTTTTTCAATCCTGTTCCACATTCAACACCAAGGTGTTGCGGATTCAACATGTCATGGAGCTAACAGAGTTCTTGTTACAGTCTGCGTACTTCAAAGTAGGGCTGGACACCTACTGTCAGATTCAAGGAGCATGCATCGGATCGCCGCTGGCACCTGTCCTTTGTGCATTGGTCGCAGCAGAACAGGAATTTCTGACGATTCGAAGCTTACGCACACATCTCGCAGACGCAAGTCTGCTACGCAGTTTCAGGTACGCAGACAACCGATGCTTTTTCTTGCGTCGTTCTGAGCTTCAAATAGAGTGGACAAGATTGCTTTTTTCGACTGGATTTCTATGGTTTGCCCATTGAGCTTGAGCATGTGCCAGGTGAAGAATTGTTAGGTTCAATCACCTCGACACAACAAGGGACCATCACTATGCAACAGCCTGCCAATGAGACGACTCTCCGATCGTTACGGTCTGCAGGTTCCAAATCGGCGGCCCTTTCAGGTTTCAGTGCCAGAGCCTTGAGCATCAGAAGACACCCGACCAGTTCGATTGGTACGACCGCAGGTGGAGGACTTAATTGAAATCTACCATAGACGCGGGTTCGACCTACAGGACCTTTCAAAGCTTGCTTCGACGTTGCGTGTTTAAAAGCCAAACCGAGTTNGATTGGTACGACCGCAGGTGGAGGACTTAATTGAAATCTACCATAGACGCGGGTTCGACCTACAGGACCTTTCAAAGCTTGCTTCGACGTTGCGTGTTTAAAAGCCAAACCGAGTTGCCTGCACTTCAGTCTCTCGCTCTCTCTCACTCTTGCTTTGTAACGGTTTCATGTGCGTTGCCAGACTCCACACAGGTTGCAGTGCTCGAGTTTGTAGAGAGTTTGCGTCGCATCTAGCTTGACTCTCAGGGCAGCAATGGATAATCAAACGATGTCAGACACCCAAAGGAACATCCACCAGGCATCCGTGTCCCAGCTTCTAGAATTATTGTGGCAGATCTGGGACATCCTCAATCGAAGGTTACGATTCGCAGAAGGACCTATTCGATGCCGTCACCAATGTCAATGGTGTGAACACAGGTGCTGCTATCACAGCCATACGGTCTCTCAGGAACNCGATTCGCAGAAGGACCTATTCGATGCCGTCACCAATGTCAATGGTGTGAACACAGGTGCTGCTATCACAGCCATACGGTCTCTCAGGAACAACGACATGAGTGGTATGGACCACACAAATGTTTCCTTCATGATGAGAACGCCTACGATTACTTGTAGGAGCCGAAACTCGACCCTCGAACAGCTGCAGGACACCCAAAAGGACTCCGTTAGTGCAAGCTTCATGTTCGCTCACTCTCACTCTCTCTCTCTCTCTCCGTTGCAATGCTAGTTGTGACGTACTTCTTTTGATCTGCAGGGAAATCACTGTGCTCGAGAAACGCCAGTAATCCTAACATGTCCAGCTCAGACAGCGAAGATCGCACCAGCGCATACACAGGCTCGACTGACATCTGCAGCTCCGATTACGCTTGCAACTCTGAGGATATCCAGAGGTCAATTCAGAAAAGACGATGATCCGGACTCTGCGGAGCTATTAAGCAACTGCGATCATGAGTCCAGCAAGCCACGACCTGCAGGATCAGCTTCACAGACCTTGCCATGTCAGGGACAGACACCAATCGAGGAATCATCAAAGAAGCGGAGACTCAGAATGATTGATGAAGATTCGGACGGAGTTCGAGTCAAGATCATACCGTGTGTCAAACAGCAATTTCGTCGACGCATGGAAGCCACTAAGGTGTTAAATGATGATTTCTATGCGCCCAACAGAGCACAACTCATGTTGAACTTTTTGCAGAAGCATGGAGATCGCATTGTTCAGGAAACACCCGGTCCCAGGCGACGCTTCCCAAATACGCTTCAGCTTGTTCAGCATGCCTTGCAGCAATCATCAGGTCATCGGCAGTGATTGCAGTCAGACAAGTCAGGACATTGATCAGGTATCCGACTTCCCCTCGAAAGAGGGGTGTGTGTGTGTGTACGTACACCCTGATTCTAAGCTAAGGGTTCTGGAGATGACTTGCTGATTTCAATTTGTTTCGAGAGCAGGGGGCAGAGGCACCCATACAGACTCCTCTGCTAACAAGGCTGGTCTGTATGCGGTGAGGATATCACTGAGGACGCTCAGTGACGTACCTGCTGAGGGGAATGGCCACCAGGCTAAGCCAAAAAACCTGGCACGCCGAGGGTTCCACCAAACATTCTGACAGGTATGCCATTCTACTGAGGTTAATCGAAACGAATTGGGAATTAAAGGCAGAAGCCGATGGATATGATCTTTCGCCACTTCTCCGTGTGNACGCCGAGGGTTCCACCAAACATTCTGACAGGTATGCCATTCTACTGAGGTTAATCGAAACGAATTGGGAATTAAAGGCAGAAGCCGATGGATATGATCTTTCGCCACTTCTCCGTGTGTGTGTGTTTGTGTGTTTGTCTGTGTGTGTGTTTGTGCGTGTGTGTGTGTGTGTGTTTGTGTGTGTGTGTGTGTGACCCTCTGATAGCAAAGAGGTAGCTTTTTCAAAACAGCAGGGGGCCAGTGCTCTCCCTGGGGATCACTGGCCAACGAAGACACCCCCAGGGAGGGGTGCAAACGTACCTGCTGTTGTAAATTGTAACATCACAGCTAGCTACTCCTCTGAGACAGAGTTTCCAAGTGTGTACCCGACCGGCATTCTGTCAAAGGGCCGGGCGTAGCGGCTTGATTGATTCCTTGATACAGTTTTGATCAATACAGTGAACATTCACAACTGATTCCTGTCTTGACTGATTCCTGACAACCTTGATTGCACCTGCATGAAGGCGTCTTGAATGCTTCTTGATTGATTGCTTCTTGAATGCTTCTTGATTCTTTGCAGCATGAGGCCAGGACCCAAGCCTCACAGGGGCAGGACCCGTACCCCCGACGACGCCTAAGGCCAGGACCCAAGCCTTAAACAAAAAACGGGGCAGGACCCTTACCCCTGACGACAATACATGAGGCCAGGACCCAAGCCTCAATG
>BGNK01000696.1:16705-150654 GCA_003297005.1 Symbiodinium sp. clade A Y106
GTGTGTGTGTGGTGTGTGTGTGTGGCGTGTGTGTGTGTGTGGTGTGTGTGTGTGTGGTGTGTCTGCACATCAAACGCATCTGTCAGTATGTTAAGCTTGAACATCGCGTGGGTCGCTCGTTGCCGAGGATGTCACCATCGTTTACGATCCTAGCTTCCGCGGTGGCAGGCCTGGGCGCCTGCATCAGAAGCTTTGAAGAGGGCGTACCCTGATGAGAGGCTTGGGAGCGTGAACCAGATGCAGCACTTCCCGAATCCGCAAGTCTGGGACTTCAGAGAAACAGTGGGTGGTGCTGAGGGAGCTTTGCTTGCGGCGTTTGCGGAGACACAACCATAAACTGTTTGAGCATAGCAAGTAAGTGATCTGGTGGCGAGGGCGGTGGGAAAGTTTATTGCCGAAAGCCTTGAGGGCGGCTTGCCAGTTGCAATTCTGTTTATGCAGCACAGGCAGGGCCCGTGAAGCTGCGCAAGCTTCCCGATGTAGCGGCCTGAGATCTCGGACAGCCGGGCATCAACGCTCCCTGCACTCCTCATTCAAACTGAGACCGGCCTGGATGCCCGAGATGAAGGGTACAAGCAGATACTGAACTGTGGAAGATCGGCCGGAGTGACTGTGAAGGAGGCCAAGGCACGGCGCCTTAGGCTCTCTTCCTGGGCGGTCTGAAGTGCCTTCGACTGCTGTTGGATAGAGGGTTTGGTGAGGGTGGTCCTGTTTCACGATTTGAGGACCTGCCATGCACATGGGGGCTTGGTAGTGCGCACGAATACAGACTGCCAGGCCAAAATCAACGAGGGCAGAAAGTTCAGGCAGCAATGTGGCTCTGCTTTGGTGTTTCGTGGTTGTGTCGTGTGGTGTGATCGTCGAAAGAGGTTTCGGGCTGATGCCAACCAAACCCTTGGCACCGTCATGGCCTTGAAATCACTGCCAGCCTGGGCCCTAAAACTTGGACCGGCGGGCTGCGAAACACTTCTAAGCCTTGGAAGCCCCCCTTTGAGGCCAGTCGAGAGTTGATCCGCGCCTCCTCGGCTCCGAGCCTGAGCCTACCCTCCGCCAACTCCGCCAACCGCAGCAACTTCAGGCTCGGCGCCCGAGCGCCCGCAGCACCGCAGGGGGGGCGTGCTGACACAGAAGTTTTGGCCGTGTCGCAGGACACGGTGGCAGATGCCTGCATCTGTGCTGGACAACGGCGGTACTGAGGCCAGCGGCTGCATGGGCATCACGGGCCCACGCTTCACGCTTGCGGCGCTTGCGGCGCTTGCGGCTTGAAAATCCGTCTCTGGCAGGCAGCCACGGCCACGGACTGCGAGGCCTCTGCTGCCTGGCCATGGCCCATGCCATGGAAAATCTGCGATATGCCGATATGCTGTAATGCAGTGTGAGAGGAAGCCAACGTGGAGAAGAAGAGCCTTCTCCCAACCTATTGGAGGCAGATGCTGCAGTTTCTGCTTCCTGTCTCAGCTTGCAAAGCAGCAAAGCAACAGTAGATTTGCATTTCGTAGCCAGGCCGAAAGACCCTGCTTTGGATTGGCCGGCTCCCGGATTCCTGCACCCAGTCCACGGATTCTCCAGGAGCCTGGTGACCTGCCTGTTGGGAGCTCTGTGTCCAGGGTCTTTGCGCAGGACGGACGGCGGCATGCCTTGGCCAAACTGAAGAATTATCAGGGCCCTCACAGAGGCATCAGGCGCACGTGCGCAGCTCTGCGCCGGACGCAGACGTGCCGAAACAGCTTGAGAAGTTGCCAGCCCTAAAAGAGCTGGCGTAGGCAGACCTCTGTTGCTAGTGTACCTCCTTCTCTTCCGGCCCCCTGTTCCCCAGATTGGCTCTTACCAGAGGCAGCCAATGATTCAAATACATTAGTCAGTTCCTCCTGTGTTGCTCAAGCCATCTGCTCTGGTGTGACCTTTCGAGCTGTGCCTAAGGCATCGCTCACAGAAGGGAGGTGGCACAGCAGAGCAGAGAGGGAACGGAAGGTCGTGAGAACGATCCATTACCCCTTGCTCGTCTTCAGTGATGGATTTCCCTTGTGGCAGGGGTCGCCTTCTTTGAGTGGCTGCCGAACTGCCCATCATGCACAGATGTGCACTTATTCAACCGGGCTGACATGCCAGTTTGGGAGACAGGGAGACAAAGGAGACTCGATGTACTCATCGCATGTCCAGGATGCTCTCCCAAACAAACAATGCCTGGGCAACTGCCCTCTCATTGACCACATGGCATGAACCTGGGCAGCTTCAGCTTAGAGAGCAAGTGAGCGCTAGCATCAGCTTTAGGAAAGAGCCGCATGCTTGTCACTTTCGGCTGCATCTGCTGGAGAGCACACCGACAGAGAGACTTCAAACTCGCCCTTGGCCCGAGTGCTTGGAAGCAGTAGTGAAGATGTGAAAAGGCAGAGGTTAACTAATAGCACCCAGCCACCTGTTGCTGGTTGCCAATGGATGGCTCGCAAATGAGTGCTGAAGTGCTTCAGCAACTCTACCAGAACGACATGCAGCAACATCTGAGCCCTGAGATGCAGCAGCAAGTGCAGCAGGTGCAGCAGATGCAGTGGCAGCAGATGATGCAAGGCCAAGATGGGGCCGAAGGCTACGAGGGCTACGAAGGCTATCCGAAGGGGGCCGCGGCCGGAGCTCAGGAGGAGCAACGCGAGGACGAAGGCGACGGCCAGTATCGAGACTACCAGGAGAAGTACCAGGAAGAGGACTACCAGGAGGGCGATGAGGACATGAGCGACCAGATGCACCAACAACTGCAGCAGCGAATGCAGCAGCAAATGCAGCAGCAGATGCAGCAGCAAATTCAAGCAAGGATGCAGCAGCACCTGCAACAGCACATGCAGAACCAAAACCTGCAAGGTCAGAACATGCAGCAGCCGCAGCACATGCAGCAGCAACATCACATGCAGCAGGATCAGTACAATCAGACACCTCAACCTCCAGAACCCCCACGCCAGAACCAAAATCCTCTTACGGGAGCTCCGCCGGGCGCCCAGGGGCCCAGGGGCCCAGTGCAGTTTTCCGGCTTTGTTGCTTTGCCCTTGCTCTTCTTCTCAGGTACACCCCTCGATTCTACTACCTCTTGGAGAAGCGGCAAAGACTGCCGGCATGGATGGCAAGACAGGACTTTCTGAAACTGATGCAATCCAACCAAGCTGCCTGGGAGCGATTGGCTGTACGTGCGCATATGCCTGTGTCGGCTAGGGCTAAGCCTCCGGCTGTCAAGTCGTACCAAGTACCCATTATCATCCGAGGTTTTGGTTCTCGTGGGTGAGCCTGGATCCGGCAAGACCACACAATTGCCGCAGATCTTGCTTGACGCCGGTTACCACGTCCAAATGGGCCAGGTTCGAGCCATTTGCTGCGGCTCGGCATTCTTCAGCAGGGCATGTTAGAGATGGAAGTTCGGCATCGTCGACGTGAAATGTGTTGAGGTGTCCAGCCTAGCCCCTTGGCCACGCTGAGCGCTTCCCTCCGGATTTGCGAAGAGCTGGAGGTGCAGGTGGGAACCTTCGTGGGACACGTGACCCGCTTCGAGGCGCTCCGGCTGAGAGCTCTGCAAGAGTTCCTTCAAGTTGGCTCCCTTGCCCCTGCTTCAAGGACCGAACGTCCGGGGACACGCTGCTGCGGTTCCTGACTGACGAAGCCCTCTTCCGGGAGGCCATGGAGGACCCACTGCTGGAGAGATACAGCGTCATCATCCTGGATGAGGCGAAGGGCCGTGCAAGAAGGGGCCGGGGGAGGGGCCTCATGCAAGGTTAGAGTCTTCTGTCTTCCCTAAAAGCCAAAGCGGGACAACGAGAGTTTTGATTCTTGATGTTCCACAAGGTGCACCTCAGGACCTGTGAGACAGATGTGCTCATGGGCATCCTGAAGATGGTAATGCAAAGACGCACCGAACTCAAGCTGCTGCTGCTGTCATCCTCAATGGATGTGAAGAAGGTGCAAGCTTACTTCGAGGGCGGTGCCCCACTACTGCAGGTTCCCAATCGGACTTTCGCAGTTGAAATTTTCCACTGCCAGGATTCTGAGAAAGACTATCTAAAGGCCGCTGTTCGGACGGTGGCTCAAGTTCACACCACGGAGCCTGAGGGCGATATTCTCCTATTCTTGCCCTTGGAAGACGAGATCGACTTAGCATGTCAGCTACTCCGGAAGGAGTCAGTGCACATGATGAATTTCGGGGACCTGCAGGTGCGGGCTTTATATCTTGGCCTGCCAATCATGGAGACACAGAGGGTTTTCGAGCCCGCTGCGCAAATGAAGATGATGGCCGGCAAGCCAAGCAGGAAAGTCGTTGTCGCGAGTGCCATCGCTGAGACGTCCCTTGCAGTCGATGGGATCACTTATGTCATCGATGCTGGCCTTGTGAAGCAGCGTGCCTACAACCCTCGGACGAGGATGGAGGTGAATGTGGTGACGCCGATCTCCAAAGCTTCTGCACTTCAGCGAACCAGCCTCGCCGGCCGCCAACGCCCTGGGAAGTGCTTCAGACTCTACCCAGAGCGGGCGAGCAGCGACTGGCCTGACAAGGTTTATCCTGAAATCATGCTGCATGGCCCGCATTCTGAAAACAGTGTGGCTTTCTTCTCTTGGTCCCCTGTGTCTTAACGAAGTGGTAGCCGCTGGTAGCCCATGAATGTATGCCCGCAGGAGATCCAATCTGACGACCGTCGTGCTCATGCTGAAGCGCTTGGGCTTCGACGACGTGGTGCACTTTGACTTCCTGGATCCGCCCTCGCCGGAAGCGCTCATGAGGGCCCTGGAGTCCCTGAACCACCTCAGCTGCAGCCTGGCTCAATGGCTCCTGTTAGCGTGGCGGATGGCTCTTGCGGCGGAATTTGAAACAGAATTCCGCATTCGCCTGAGGCATCGATGACAACGGGAACATCACGGAGCTTGGGAACCAAGCCTGCCGGCTTCCAGTGGATCCGCAGATCGCACGGATGCTCATCGAAGCCCCGGCGCACCGATGCAGCCACTCAGCTCTTCAGCTCTGCACGTCATCGAAACCCGGCGACCCCAAAACGTAGAACTGAGCCGCCGAGCGGCTGAGCCGAGGCAATGAGGCCTTGTCCATAGCAGCAATGCTCTGCTCGCTGCCCGTGTGGCTCAGACCAAACGATGCCTTCCGGGCAGCGAACGAGGCACGTTGTTCTGAAGCACAGCGAGGTGTCCACAGCACATCTACAGCAGTTGAGGCCAAAGCCAGGTTTGCTCACATGGATGGAGATCACCTGACCCTATTGAATGCAGCCTGGCATTTTTTAGATCCCATCCTCTCTGCGTGATTTTGAACCATAAGAATCGCTGAGCTCCTTGTTCGGTTGAACCAAGGTTTTCCATGCCTACAAGCAGCAGATCCAGGACGGCCACGATCCTTCCAGGTTTTGCGCGGAGAACTTTATCTCCATCCGGGCTATGCGCCACGCAGAGATAGCCCGGGACCATCTGAAAAGGATCATGGAAAGTATCGGGCTGCAAATGATCAGCACGGACTTCCAGGACATCTAGTGTGTCTTTCGGAGTTATGTTGTTGTCCCCATGCGTGTGAAGTGGGTGTGCCGCAGTTGCACCGATCGTGCTGATTCTCTGCAGGATAAGGAATACTATCCCAACATCAGAAGGTGCCTCGTGTCCGGCTTCTTCATGCAGATCGCTTGTTTAGAGAGCGAGAAGCGGGGAGCTTACAGCCTACTCAGGGAGGGCCAGGACCGACAGCCGTGTGCGGTCAAAGCGCCCCAGAGCCGAATGCGCTCTTGATAGATTAGTACAAAGAAGCCAAAGCCAAAAACCAAAACCAAATGGAACTATTGCAAAAGCCATTCTAGGACAAAGAGGCTGCGTGGCTACACTTACCAAGCCACTTCAGCGCCCCAGGAGGTCTTGCTGCACCCCTCCACCTCCCTGGGACACCGGCCGGAGTGGATCGTCTTCCACGAGCTGGCTCTGTCGTCAAAGCTCTTCATCAAGACAGGTGGCCGATTTTTTTTTTTAGGGTGTGTGTGTGTGTGTGTTTTTTTTGCGGCTGTAAAACTTGGGCGATGCTTGCACTTGCAGGCACGCAGATCAAGCCGGAGTGGCTGCTGGACGTTGCCCCAAGCAGGTACTTCGACAGTCAGAAGATCTCCGAGAAGAGCTCCGCACGAAGCAAGCTGGAGAAGTTGGGCTCAAATCGCCGAACTTCCCAGGGCCAGGGCCCGGAAGGCTAAGGCTAAGCTGCGGAGGCGAAGCTGCGAAGCTGTGCCACGGCCCTGAGCCTCAGCTCCGGAGTAGCTTCTCCGTGGCTCCCAGGCGTACAGGCATGTTCTTGTTCCGTGAGGACACGCTGAGCATCGCCGAGCCGTGCTTTCAGGCTTGGTCACAAGGTCCCCTTAGACTTAACGTAAGCCGTAAGTTTGTACTAGGCTTGTACATCTGTAAGTCCTTAGATTTCCGGAAGTCTTGGACTTTCAGAGGCGCCGCAGGGCAGCCAGAATTGGACAGCCCCGCGACCATATAGACTCCTGCGGAGAGCGTGAAAAGGGCCAGAATGACTTCCCTCTTCCGAGTCACTCGTCATTTATTATGCGCAGTGCGGTTATCTCTCCGTTTGGTTACCTGTATTGTGGTTTTTCCGTCAATATTCCGCGATTTATTGTCGCGTGATAGCCGCTTGCTTGACCTGAGATCACCGCTTGATCACGGGCTCATAAACCTTTACCAAAATTAGAGGTACCCAACCCCAGGGGTAACCGGATTTCCTGTATTATCATTCCGGCGGTTGCTTGAAAGCGAAGCTCTTTGGGGCTCGACCTCCTCAAGCCAAGAGCGCCTGGCGCCCTGGCGCCCGCACTGCACGGGATGTCGCCCGTGGACCTGCCATGGTCTGTGAGCCCACTTTGCCACACAGCTGGCTTTTGGGGAACGTCCTGGTGTTTGCTTCAGAAAACCTGCGACCTCCTAGCAGACATGTCCGTCTTCGCTTTGGGGCAACTAGCAATCATTTCAGATCTCTTATTGGAGCGCATGCCGGAAGAGTACCGACCGCCTGCAAGCTTGCTCGACAGGGCTCAGCTCTTTAGCGAGCACCGCGAGCAGAAGGCAGAGATCGGGTTTGCTTCGGTAGCTTGGTTGTCGGCAGTAGCCCTCTGCATCTGGCACATTTTCCGACACCTTCGGCAGACATATTGGCGTTGTCCTGAAGTCTTATTCTTCCCTGACAAATCCGGCACTCATGTCCGACATATCTGTTTGCTACTCAGGGCAGCAAGGCGGAAGGTGTGGGTGGCAATGTTCGCGCTCACCGACGACGTGCTAGCTGGAGAGCTTCTTTCTGCATTTCATCGGGGTGTAGATGTGAAGGTGATAGTGGATGATGAGCAATGCGGCATGCTCGGGGCAGACGCACCGAAGCTGCTTGAAGCTGGAGTCCCAGTCCTTATTGATTCCTCCCCGGCTCGAATGCATCACAAGATCGCCATTCTGGACGAGTGCGTTCTCACCGGCAGCTTCAACTGGACAAAGCAAGCCAGTATGACGAACTGGGAGAATCTTTGCATTCTCCGAGATCCAGCCGTGGTCACGGCATATGCCAACGAATTCAAGGCATTGTGGAGGGAGTTTGCCACGAGGTCTCAGGAAATGCCCGCTTCGTCGCCGACACCGACGAGACGCAAGCGCGACGCCACCCCGAGCAAGCGGCGGAGCTAAAGCTTCGCAGATGCAAAAAAAGAGTCCATTGAGCTCTTAAGTCGATCGTATAATTCGATTACAACGTGCTAGAGATGTATAGGAACGCACTCGCAGATTCAGATTTCTGGAAGCTGGGAACCAGCGGACGCGTCGACGAGCTGCAGTTGCCGCAAACAGACGCTTACGGCCTTGATGCGGCCCAAAAAGCCGTAACGAAAACCCTGGACCCTGAACCAAGGGAAAAACAGATCCTGACCCCCCATCCAAACCAGGGTGATTTTCGCTATTATCGAGGAGCCAAGCACTGCCGCTGCAGCCGCTTCGAAGTCAAGGCTCGGTGCTCGGCGCCCCGCCCGGCCGAGCCCAGTCGCCCGAATGGAAGAAGGCTTGGAGCAGCTGGCAGAAGTCCGGAGCTCAGAAATGTCCTATGAAGTCCCTATCAGGCCCGTATCTTCAGTCTTATCTATATTCAAACAGTGATTACGCCACTGAAGACCCATACAGCCGAACCAGACCAGAGCAACACCTGGCTATGATTCCAAGAACCCACGGAAGCGAGACAACTGGACCTTGGCATCCACCCACGGCACGAAGCATCGGCATTCTCCTTTGCATTTTCACACGCGCAGCAAACTAAGATCTAAGATAAAAGCAGGAAGGACAAGAACGATTGAACAACCAGGAGGACAAAATTCGAACTTGAATAGACCTTTCTGCAAAGCGGACTGGGCCCATCGGAATGGCTTAGTCCGTGAGAGAAGAGGAAGCGGAGTAGAACCTGGAGCAAACCGCCCGACTCAGATCCAAGAGTCTGAGGACAAGGAAGCCACTCGAACAAGCCTGGAGACTTCGAGACTTTGACGCGCAAACCGTTTGAGCGGGAGCAGACACAGGAGACTACAATTTGAGTAAAAGGAGAAATCCGTAGGAAGGAAACAATACAAGAGATTCTGAGAAGGCGGGCCATCCGCTCGAAAGTTCGACCAGAGATTTGCCCAAATGACCAAAAGGAGAATCCGCTCGAAAGAGAGAAGAGGCCTTGAATGTAAGTATTGGAAACAGACTTTGGCAAAGTGACTTTGGTTAGTTTGGAAAAAGGAGCAAATCGAACCTCTAGTTCCCCCTGCCGTAGTGTCGTAGTTGCTTTTTGGCCGTTCTCTGGGCTGAGTATTCTTGGCTGCTTTAACTTTAACCATGCGTTGCGTGCAAAAAACCAAGGGTTGCTGCTGCAGCTGCTGCATCCCCAGGGCATCACAGCGAGCTTCAAGTGCATTGCCACTTGCTGAGGGTCACGGTGCGAAAAGAGACTGGGTATGGGTAATTAGCAAAGAGCAGCGAACTGCTGAAAACAGACTAAGAATCAGAGCAAAAGGGCCAACAGGACTACAGAAGTGGAGAAACATGAGCATGCGGTTGCTCCTCTTTTTCAAAGGTTTCGCGTCGTCAAATTCTCCAGTCGCTCTCCAGCAGCTTGCTCATGTTTCTCAAATGTTCCAGTCCTTGTGGATTGGTTTGCAAATCTGATTCCTTTTTGTCACATTCTCGAGTGCGTTTCGCGGCTCTTTTTCCTGGAATTTCTGGTCCCTCATCTTCGAGCGGTTGGCTTTTGTCTCTGCTTCTCAAATATTCTAGTCATCCTGCACTTTCAACCGGTTTTCTCCTCCTCCTCAAATTGTCGAGTGTTGTTCCAGCGGTTTGCTCCTCTCCTCATCACAAATTTTCTAGTCCCTTCTTCGACGACTCGCTAATCTTGTTCGGTGGTGTTCATCTAGTTTGTCAGTTTGGGGTCTGCTTCGACTGGTTTGATCATCTTTGTCGAATGCTCATCGTTGTCAGATTCTGGAGTCTGCAGTCGAGCTGTTCTTGTTGCTAGTCCCTCTCAACTGCTGTGCTCTTCCACAGATCTCAAACCAAGTGAGACAAGCATCGATAACTCCAACACTGGCCACCCACCTTAGTTCTACCTTCTCTAGAGAAGCACTTTTGGGTGCCCAGGTGCGGAAGCAACTCAAAGAGTCCTCTGCGAGGATCGACGGCCTGAGAGATCTGCACCGCGAGTGGCAAGGACACTCTGGGCAGGGGCCCGGGGTACAGCATATATAGGACAGGCCTATGAAGTTTGCTGTGAAAAAAGGAATAATGGTCCTGATATGTATAGTGTTTGTATTAGGGCCCCTTGCTTTCGAAGCCTCTCTGTCAATGCCAGGGACTGTCGAAAGCTTGCTGGAGCGGGTGGGCACGGCATTCAAGAATCACGAGAACGCCCTGGAATTGCAACTCAGGGAACTACCCGAACAGCCCAAAGAGCCCCGACGCAGCTTGGCTTTGAAAGTTCGTGGCTGCATTTACATGCACTTCAGGGGTTTTCAGCATTGTAAGGTTTTTTCCATGTTGGCTCAAGCCTTTGCTGCTGGACCCAGGTGGGGGATGGGGACTTTCACACTTTGTGAGTTTCGGCTCATGGGTTAAAACTGATTCTAACGGTTGCAAGCTATGCTTCGGCACTGGATCGAGACTTGTTGAACTTGAGCGAGCCCTCACGGTGACTTCGCACTGCTAGACGAAAACGAATCTCTGTGTGCTGCGCTTTGGGTTATGGGTATCAAGGCTGCAGTTGCACAGTCCCGACGTAGTTGACCCGAATGGGCACATCGAGTCGGCGGGAAACTGCAAATCTAGATTTCCCAACCAGCAACATGATGAACAAATTTAGCCTCACGGATGATCTAGGGGTTTTCGAGATATTCATGGCAGCTCACCACGGAGAGGCTTCAAGCAAACGGGGAATGGTGAAATCCTTGAGTCGACCTTGTGCTAGAAACCGGGTAAGGCAGTTCCCCTTTTCCTGTTGTTGCCAAAGCTCTTTGAGGTTGTTCGCAGCAGTCCTGTTTCTTCGTGTTCTTGATGAGTTGTACATATGTTGTAGATGTCTGGATGTGGCCTGAGTGTGAGTGTTGACGATGTCCATTAAGCCAGCTTGGGGAGGCAACATTAACCAGGAACCTCGAAGAGGTTGGCCATGCAAACAACAAAGACAGCAGGCGCGGACGGTACACTCTGACTGGATCGGGAATATAGACTGCCGACCTCCTGGACACTCCAAAGAAGCCTCGCCCGGCTTGCCCAAGAGTGAAGGTCGTGAAGCTCGAAACCCGATCGGTTGCTTGCATCTACACGACAGCACTTCGTACAGCGCCAGCCCTTCCCTGGCCTGTCCAAGGCGTCAGTGTGAAAAGCCATCTTAGATAAGTGTTTTAGGCCGGAGTTGCCGGAGTGCCAAGGCCGGCGGTCAATCACGGAGAGGGAGGTTGGAGGCGCAAGTAGCGACCGTGGCAACAAGGCGGTGGTCCTTCATCCATTGCTGAAGCTTTGCGGCGGCAGCAAGACTTGAGGGGGGGTGGGTCCGGAAGTAGTTGCGTCAGTTTGCTGAGTTGCCTCCTAGACAAGTCTCTCGTCGTGCTTCGTGCAGAGGTCTCGGAAGTCTGTGCTGCAGCACGCCCCCGCTGGGCCCCTCCGCAAGCTGCTCATCGAGCTGCTGCCCCACAGCGAGGCAAAGGGACGCTGGAAGCGAGCCTCAGAGAGCGAGAGAGGGAGAGAGCCTTGTCGACTTTTTCACTCCAAGCTTCCTCATAACATATGGGGGGGCGCTGACGCGCTGGGGCAAGGTCCTCCTTGCCTCTGCCCTTCCGAAAGAAAGAGAGAGAGAGTGCAGAAGAGAAGAGAGAGAGACTTGAGAGTGAGAGTGTGAAGAGAGTTGTAGACCTGGCAAAAGTCAAGCTGGTGCGAAGTTTGCTTTGCAGAGGCCAACGCCGCAATGATGGTCTCACCGATCAGCAAAGCGCGGGAGCTGTGTGGCCGTGTCGTGTCCTCGAGCTTCTTCGAGTTCTTCTCTGGCTTTGTGATCCTCTTGCAGCTTGGCGAAACAGAGTTTCCGCCCGACAACCACAGAGAACGGCCTTCTTCGGAAAAAAACAGGAACCTTGTCGCCATCGGGGTCGAGGCCGAGATGTCCTTGCAGGAGACTCTACGGCATACTGGCCTCCCATGCGGCCTCCAGACTACTTCAGAAGTAATTCTAATCTGCTAGACTGGTGCCACCTCCTGCCTCAAGCCAGAAGCCAGGACGAGGTGTCGCAGCACAGCCTTTGGTTCAGCGGCATTGAGAGCATCTTTTTGGGGATCTACTGCGTGGAAGCCGGCTTGCAGCTCTTTGGGCGGTCCCAGCCTTAACTGGCCTTAACCACCAAAAACGGACACAAACTCCCTAAAATCGAGATCTGCCATCTCCGACGGTCCGAGGGGATGGGTGGTGTTCCGGGACCTTTGGTTCTGGATGGATGTGTGCTTGATTGCCATCGGGCTCCTTGCCCTTTGGGTCGTTCCCGCCATCGTCGGAGGCGAAGACACCAGCGGCTTCGAGCCCAAACTGCAAGATGTTGGACAACGCAGACGGGCAGGGGAGTTGGGCTGAAAGGGTCTTTAGAGTATCGGGTCCAAGGAGAAACTGTTGGTGGTCCGGGGCGTGCGGCTCCTGCGTTTGGTGCGAGTCCTCCGAATGGTGCGCCACTTCAAAATCATGTGGCGTCTGGTCTATGGACTTCTCACAGCCAGCCAAACAATCCTCTCGACGACGGCGCTGATCCTCGTGTCACTCTTCATCTTCGCGTGTGTGGCGGTGGAACTAATTGCAAAAGATGCCGACCTTCTTGAAGACATGTCAACCCGAGACATTGTGGTCGGACGCTTTCGCGGTGTAGGGAGGGCAATCCTCACACTCACGCAGGCAGGGATGCCACGTTCTTACAGCACAAGATGTACTTCTCATCCTGACAGTTCGTGACCTTGGACGGGCTCTCCGACGTCTGGTTCCCTTTGATCGTGAAAAAGCCTTGGCTGCGTGCTCAGGGCTGTGCACTGCTGCGCACCTGAGTCCGAGAGAGCATCTGATACTTTGCACCCGCTGCCGCTAGATCCCAGGCTTTGGACGTACTTCCTTCCCATCCTAGAAGCTTTGCAGCAAAGACTTGGGTTTCCTGTGCCTGCTCTTTCTTCCCCGGCGGTTTTTCCCGGTGAGGTGTTCATCTCCATCGGCCTCCTAAATCTCGTCACTGCGGCGCTGGTGCCTTGCTGTTGACACACTTCGTGACCTGTGGCCTAGACCCAGACCCAGAGACAGACAATCCCAGACATGCAGAAAGATCTTGCGAAGGTGGAGAATGCCATGGACAACGCCGCGCAGAGCATGGAAGAGGAGATGCTGGGATGCGCGATTCGCAGAAAAGTGTTCTCTCGGAAAACAACAGCCAGGAGCGGGCCATGCTGAAGCGGAAGGTGCGGGGAGCGCCCGGGCTGAAAGGCCATGAAAAAGCGTTTCATCTTCGAGATTGTTCAAGAGTTCGATGGTTCCAAGGCACTGCCGGTCTTGATTGGGATCTTTCAAACCATCGACACGGACCATAGTGGCTTGATCACGCGGGAGGAGGTGTCTCACGTCCCCATCGACATCTTGCCACCGCGGGTGCTGGAGGCCGTCTGTGTGGACAACATGGAAGACATTTTCGACCTCTTGGATGTGGACGACTCCGGGTTTCTCACTCAGATGGAGTTCGTGGAAGGCTTGTTGAACTTGTCACTCTTGGACATGCCAATGTGGACTTTACAGAACCTCCGGCTCTTGAAGTTGGTAAACAGCCGCGTGTCGAGCATTGAACAGTGCTGCGAGTGGTTAGTGCAGTCGCTACCCTACGGACCCTTCGTCGATAGGGACGTTGTGAGCATGTGACGGAGCAGCCGTTTCACCCGGTCTTGAAGCCTTAGATTTTGAAGGTTTACGCGTAAGACGTAGCTGCACTGCTGACTCCGTGCATCGACTGCACATGCTTTGCAAAATCACCAGGGCCGACGCTATTCGGTAGGTGTGAAATCCAGCCAGAGTGCAGATGCCTCACAAGCTAACTGCCGACAGTCTTCAGTGCAAAACATGGCTCGGCAGCGCTCCTGGTTCAGAGACTGACAAGATTTTTGTGCAACCACACAAAGCTGCATCGGGTTCCAATAGCCTTTTACCAGTTCGGCCTGGCATTGTCATGCCTTGGACAAGCACAGGTTTTCCCTAGTAATCAGAAGCCGCCTGCGGCGAAGGGCGAAGTATGTCGCATGCTGGCAAACGCGGGAGAGGGGACATGCTGTACCGAAACATTGGAGATGACAGCGTGTGCCTTGTCCAGCGATTATGATTGGCATTGCATACTTAGCGCGGCTCAGATTAAGTTGAAAGACATCGGTTGTTGTGCTGAGCATTCCACTCCCTGAACCCTGAACCCTTCTGCCTGTGCTTTGATCTTTCACGTGGAGAGACCTGTTGCTGCAATCCGTGCCTGCTTGGTGCGAGCGTGCGAGTCGAAACTCTGAAGCCGCAAGTCAACGCAAGTCAGCTGTCGCTGTCATCGCTCGTTGCGAGGTGGGCGAAAGCGCAGCTGTCACAGCCAACGAAGGCCCAGCTTGCTGCGAAGGCCGCCGCTAAGGCCGCCGAGGCCGTGAACGCGAGATCACGAAACCTGGTTTCCGGTAAGTCCGGGAAGCCCAAGTCTGCCCAGGCCCAGCCGGGGGGGCCAGCCCGAAAGCTGGGGCTCGGAAGCGATGTCACCGCGTCTTGTCAGGAGATCTTGGCCAGCTTCCGGAATACATGGAAGGACAAGCTGGCCGAGGAGCCGCCCGCCGAGCCCGCTCAGGAGGCGAAGCAAGCCGACCCTTTGGACCAGGCGTAGGAGTTTTCAACACGAACTCTGACTCTCTCGCCTGCAGGCAGAGGCCAAGGCCAACACGAAGCCGGAGGAGGAGGCCAAGGAGGCCAAGGTGGCCAAGCCCAAGAAGACCGAGAAGCGTTCCGACTCCTCGGAGTCGGAGCCCGAAAGAAAGAAGCGCCAAAGGTCGCGTTGGTCGCGCTCCTCGTCGTCTAGCTGAAGGCACGTCATGTCTTGGTCTTGGGGTCCTGATCCCCTCTAAATGGACCGGACCGGACTGAGAGTCGAAGTGGTGCTGAGAGAAAACACGCTTCCCCAGCAACGCAAGATCGAAGCCGCCTAGCGGTATGCCTTGTTTTTGACATCAGCAGTCTTGCTCTTTCCGCTCATCCGCGTATGTTTTTGGTTTTCCTGACAAGTGAATAAAGGCCTGTATATATATATATATGTACATATATATGTATATATNGACACAGACACAGACACAGACACAGACACAGACACAGACACAGACACAGACACAGACACAGACACAGACACACACACACACACACACGCACACACACACACACACGCGCGCGCACACAAACGCATATGGTCTCTGTTCCAGCTGGTTCTAAGACAGAGTCACGTGCATGCTGTTGTTCTCTCCCAAGCTGGCAGATAAGTCGTAGCCCGCCACCCGACAGCTTGCAGACGGCAGCAGCTCAGCGGCCTCGCAGAGTCGCAGAGCACGAGCTAAGCACTGAGAGTTTCGCGAGAGCGTGTGTGCAGTTCCCCTCCTAGCAATGGCCACCGCCGGGCTTCTGGCCAAGCTCTCCGAAATCCATGAGCAGCAGACGACGTCTTCTTCCCACATACAGCGTCTTCGGGACCAGCACCGCGAGTGGCAGCGTTCGGTGGAGGAACTTCTCGCGGACCTTCGAATTCGGACCCAAGCAGAGGCAGAGGGCGCTCCACTGCTGCAGGAGGCTCAGAAAGTGGCTGAAGTTCAGGAGGCTCCTTCGAAACAGAAGGACGCAGACAGAGATCCCACGTCAAACGAAGACGAGGAAGGAGACGAGCCAAACAGGGCCTCCATCTCCTTCAGCAGAAGGTCAATGAGCACGGAGTCTTTGTTGAGGCTGGGTCTGGCCCGGGTTCCGATGCAAAAAAGGACGGCCTAGGGCCTCGGGTCTGTTTTTTCCGCTCCGCTCCGCTCCGCTCCTCCGAGCCGCTCTTTGAAGGTCGCGGAACACCGTCGCCCAGAACTTCCCGGCGGGGCCACTGCGCAAGCTCGTCACCGAGGTGCTGAACGACAGCAAGGCAGAGAGATGAAAGTCATGAGAGCATCAGACAGCGCAGCATAGCGCAGCTGATCTTTCGGTCTGAGGCAGCCCCCAAAGAGCTCTCGCGGCTGGGCCGCCTCCGCGCAAAGGCCGGGACTTGGGGCCCGAAGCTGGAAACTCAAAGAGATACTGCGTGGTTACTGCGTGTATGACTGTATGAGTACATGATGCTGTAGTGATGTAGCAGTTGCACCGTTGCACTCGTATCTGGCTCTGCAGGCAGCTGCTCTCGTCCAGTCCTCGTGGTTTGAGTTCGGCGCCGGGGTGATCATCCTCCTGCCCCTCAGCACTGGAATTCAAAGCCATTTAAAGCCCGGAGTAACCGCCCCTGTCCCCCTGGCCTCCATGCGCTCATGTGCTTTTCCTTCGCAGGAACCTGGTCACCATCGGCATCGAAGCTCAGCTCTCTTTGCACAGCGGCGAGACCTACAACGGCAGCTTCTGGCCAGGAGGTGCGCGTTTCGCTCGCTTCCCCTGTTCCCATAAGTCCTCCCATTCCCCAGGTGTGGAGAGGATCTTCCTCGCCATCTACAGCATCGAGGCGCTGCTGCGTTTGGTCGCCGGCGGCCTGATGATCTTCCTCGACCTCTGGTTCCTGCTTCACGGCAAAAAAAAGCAGAACTGAAGCTTCAGAGATCTCCATCACCAAAGACCTTTTGCTTTGCATACAGTTCTTCTTCTCTCAACTTCGAGTTCACCTTCCATGGCACATGTCGACTTACTCCCATATCTTCTTTGTCAATAGCCCCGCCGTCGCATTCGCTTCCCTATCAGCGTGCGACTCGCACAACAACTGGCAAGCCCTGATGTGTCCTTGACGCTTTGCCGCCGAGGTTGGATGTGGCCCTGGTCATCGTTGGATTGCTTGTGCTCGTGATGCATTTGACTCAAATCAAGACTCCCGACACCGGTAACGTCAAGTGGCAGCCGAAAACATCGGTAACGTAGGCTCCACCAGAAGTCATCTTGTGGCATGCTCACAGGCGCCTCATTAGGAAGGACAGATAGAACTCTCTTCGATTCTCGTGAGGCGCTACTGATTGTGCCCGCTGTCGCTGGCAACTCTGGGGACATCGATGGCTTCGAGAGACTGCTCGTTGTACGAGGCCGCGGCCGGGGTCTGCCCCGCAGTGCCTTTCCGATAGGGGCCGAACGGAGAGGCGGTGCCTGTACGATTCCACACCAGACGCCTGGTGGAAGCACGGAACAGCTCTGCCTCGTATTTATCTTGGTGGGTAGTTCGGTTGTCAACATCGGCATGCAAAGCGGGTCGTGGTCGCGACCAGCACAAACCAGCAAGCTGGTAGGACGTCCGTTTCCAACCACAGTCCTTCTTTGTGTTCCTGCGTCAGATTCGCTGCAGACGCTGCTCCGTGTGAGGCCTGCGCTTGTTTCGACTCGTCCGAGCCTGGCGGATGCTGCGGCACTTCAAGGTTCCTCGGGCGTACTGCCGGGCTAAGCCTAAGCCAACACATGACCATGACGAAGTGCATCTGAGATTGTGTGGCGGCTGATCTACGGGCTGATGAATGCAGGGCAGACGATCATCTCCACTACTATGCTGTTTCTTGGCTGTTCTCTGGAGCTACCGCTATACCGGGCTTACTTCAAGAAAGCTTTGGCAGCAGCTCTCTTGCGAGGATCATGGTCTCCTTGTTCATATTCGCGTGCGTCGCGGTGGAGGTCATCGCAAAGGACGAGTACTTGGCTCGTGCTGAGGCTACCGCCGAGATCGTTGAGAAGCAGTTCTTCGGCCTTAATCGGGCGATGGTGACCCTGATGCAGTTCGTAACCCTCGACAACCTCTCGGATGTGTATTACCCGCTCATCATGACCAGACCTTGGCTGTGTTTGTACTTCTTTCCTATTCTGGTCTTCATCTCCATTGGCTTGATGAATTTGGTCACGGCAGCTTTGGTGGAAAACGCCATGCAAACGGCAGCACACGAAGCTGAAGAGGAACGCCTGAAGTTGAAGAAGAGGGTGCGGGGTGCCAGAGCCTCAGTGGCGAACACAGACCAGCGATAAGTAGCTCAAAGAACCCCCTGCCTATTTCCGGCAGTCCAGGCCTTACCGTCGCTTATCGAGATCTTTCACGCCTTGGACACGGACCGTAGCGGGCTTCTGACGCATGAGGAGGTGGTAAACGTCCCGTTAGATGTCCTGCCTCCAAGGGTCCTTGATGCCATCTATGTGGAAAGCATGGCAGACATCTTTGATTCTGGGCTGTAATCAGACTAAGAACATGCACAGATCAGAGCTGTGACGGTAACCCTTGGCAAAACCCAGCATTTTTCGCATGCCCCAATCCACAACCCAGGACTACCTGGATGTGGATGGAACGGGGCAGCTTTCACAAATGGAGTTTGTTGAGGGACTGTTGAATCTTTGCTTGATGGACATGCCCATCTCCACCATCCAGTCGCTGAAGCTTCTGCAGTTGATCCGTGGCTTGTTGGGCAAAGTCGACAAGGAGGTAACGTCGCTAAAGGAACATGTTCAAGCAATCGGTCAGGCGGGTCACGTAGAGCTCGTCTGACGCGCCAGGAAGCCAGGCTAGACAAGGCAGTAATGGTCCTCTATGGAATGGAACTTGTTTGTCAACTTCAGTGATCGAAGGCAGCATACATCATGGCTTCCTGAGTGTTAGCGAGTGTTTCACTGAACTTTCCACTGTGGCGCTGCCGCTGGCAGAGATTCGAAAACACCTCCAACGTACAGAGAGCCCCTTGCTGGGCTGCAGTCCTGGGCTGCTTAGCTTTGGGCAACTGCTCTTTGCAGGGTTGACATTCTTTGTCACTGACCGATCCTTCTGTTCCGATTGAGGGGTCGATATCTCTTTAGGCATTGGGGCTGAGAGTCGCAAGCAGCTGAGCTCGAAGCCCAAACCTTGGTCGCGTTGCATCTTTGCTCAAGCCGCTTCAGAGCATCTTTTCAGCCGTTGGGCCTTGAGCCCGCGTTTCCGCTTCAGAATGAATGAGGAAGTCCTCTCGAAGCTGTCAGAGGTTTTGGCACAGCAGCACACGTCTTCCACAAACCTCGAGCTCTTGCAGAACCAGCTTCGGGAGTGGCGGCACTCGGTTGATGCACTGCTCGGTATCCACAGTCAGACTTCTGGCGCGCCTCGAGGGCCCCTCCAGCCGCTGGAGTCATAAGCCGACCTTACCTTTGTTTTCATGTCGACATGAAGTCATACTGATAGCATCAGCCCGTGTTGAATAGCTGAATAGCTGTAGACTCTGGCACATGGAAGCGGACACTGAAGGCAACAAGCCGCGCCGGCCACGTCCAAGACGCGTGCCTCCGCGCAGGTCCAGTTTCGTGCCCCTGCGATTGCCAGGGCATTCGGTTCAGACGCCGATAGCGACCTGATCATGGACTCCGTGATGCTGAACGAGACAGCTGCGCGCAAGATGGGCCCAATTGAAGCCGTAATGGAGCTACCCAGCCCCATTGACAGTGATGGAGTGGGGCATCGCAGGTCCTTGAGCTCACAGTCGTTGCTCCAGCCCCTCGAATCGTCAAAGCAACAACAGAGTACCCACGTGAAAAACAAGCACGCGCAAACGGAAACACCCGCACGCGCGCACGCACGCACACACACACAGACTGAGACTCTGTGCAAGATTGTTAGCCCTTCTTGAGGCCCCGGAAGTCCGTCGTCCAAAACCTTCCCACCGGACCGCTGCGGAAGTTGGTGTCGGAGGTGCTTCATGATGCCGAGGCACCCGGCAAAGAGCAGACTTACATGTTCCCATGTTCTGAGCTTAGATGGCCCGTCGATTCCCGTCGATGCGGAAGGTGACAACCCAGAAGCCGTCGCGAATAGAGGCCTTTCGCCAGAGCGTCGCAGCGATTGTCAATTCGAGCCTTTTCGAGTTTGTTGCGGGCATTCTGATTCTTCTGCGCCCTGGCTTTGGTGAGTCCTGCTTTTCCGTTGTCTATGGAACGGTTGCTCGGGGATGCTGTCAAGGGCAAGAGATTGCTTCAGGGCGCAATGCCTACGTCCTGCCCGCCTCCCGAGGATGTGGGAAGCCTCCCCGTAGGCATCTCGTGGTATACAGTCACAGTAGCAGCTCAGTAGCAGTAGGACAGATGGTCCACGGCATGAGATTCGCCAGCGGACTCCACCTCTTTTCCAGCTGCTGTTGCTGCTGCTGGCGGAGACCACTTAAACTTAAACCCAAAGCCCTCGAACCATGTGCCTCGCCTGGTCCGTCCCCAAGCCTATCAATGCGAATCGAAAACCCACAGAATTTTCCTGGTCACCTGTGCAAGTCTCGTACAAGTAGGGGGGGCGAGGGTGTTAGGCACTCCAAATACATGAAGCGCGCCACTCAAAGTGCCACTTCGGCGGAGTCCACGCCGTGCAACCGCGCCGAGTCGAAACCGTTTCGACAGGAACTTGATCTTCATCGGCATCGAGGCCCAGGTCTCTTTGCAGACCGGCGAGGTCTACGCAGAGAATTTCTGGCCTGGAGGACTGAGGGCTTGGGCTTCTGGATTCAGGTCTTTAGGAGGTTTTGGATTTAGTGCTCCGCCCAGAGGCTTTTTCTGCATGTTCTGAGGAGTTGAACGGATCTTCCTGGTCCTTTACGCCATCGAAGCGACGCTGCGCGTCACTGGCTTGGGCTGTGCGGCCTTCAAAGACTTGTGGTTCTTGATGCTCAGATGAACGGCTTGCAGTTCTCAAGGGGAGGAGCAGGATTCGAGGCCCGGCGGCGGCCCGATCCCTGGAAGTTTGGAGCTTCTAAACCTCAGGGTGGAAGCTGCAACGGTTATGATCGTCAGAGTAGTCCCGGTAGCAAGCTCAGACCTGGAAGCCGTGCCTGCCTGTGTGCGAGTGTGCGTGTCGAAACCTCAGGATGGACCTCACGCTGATCATGATCGGAGCTTTGGCACTGGAGATCGTTCCTCGAGTCGCGGGCCCGGGAACGGAGGCGGAAAGCTTCTACTCTGTGCTGGTGGTGCGAGGCTTTCGTTTGTTCAGGTGGGGCCTGGCCTGAAAAACTAGGGAAAGACTTAAAGCGTTGTCTAGGACGCTCCAGGGCTTGCTTGGTGACTTTCACGAAAGGTTAGTGAGAGCACTTCGCATGCTCCGGCACTTCAAGCTGATTTGGAGACTGGTCTATGGCATGTTGGCAGCCGGACAGACCATCATCTCGACAACAGCGCTGATTGCAATTTTCTTATTTATTTTCTCATGTGTTGCGGTGGAGCTCATCTCAAAAGACAGGAATCTGACGGAGTCAGAGCCGACCAGAGACATCGTGAGAGATTATTTCTCTGGCCTGAATGGTACATTCTTGACACTGATACAGTTCGTGACCTTAGATTCCATCGCAGAAGTCTACTATCCGCTGATCATGAATAAGCCCTGGCTCACGTTCTACTTCATGCCGCTCTTGATCTTCCTTTCAGTGGCTTAGTCCAAGCTTGTTTTGTAGGGCTTAGAGACTTCGGCAGGTTTTTGAGGCTTAGATTAGATCTAAGGTGGGCCTGATGAACCTCGTGACTGCTGCCTTGGTCGAAAATGCCATGGAAACGGCGGCTCACGAAGCGGAAGAAGAGCGTCAGAAGCTGAAGAGGAGGGTCCAGAGCGTCCCTTGGCGAAGTTTTAAGCCGTCAACCTACAACTGCAGACCTTGCCAGGCTTGTCCGAGTGTGAGAGTGTCAAAAAAGCCGTCATTCCGAAGCATGATGATCGTTCTCGCGTCTTTCCTGTGAAGCGGCGACGTGCGTCATCCAGGCACTGCCATCCCTGATCGAGATTTTCCATGAGCTGGACAAAGATCGGAGTGGCTTGCTGACACGCGAAGAGGTGGAGAACGTGCCTTTAAGCGTATTGCCTCCCCGGGTCTTGGACACTATCTATGCAGACAGCCTCTTGATGGCATCGTGTATACATGGAGTCGGTGGAAGTGGAAGTGTTGTAGCCCCCATGTGTAGATGTCTATGCACTGCATCACGCATTCCACCATACTCGCCGAGGCATGGCCGACATCTTTGATTACTTGGATGCCACGTGGCGGCATAGCACAGCGTCCTTTAAGGGGCATATTCTGCAATGCAGACCAATAGAAGCCCTGAGTTCTACATCCCTCCTTGATTCACTTGCTACTTGGAGGTCGATGGCACGAAACAGCTCACGCAGATTGAGTTCGTCGAGGGCTTGCTGAACCTGCGTTTGATGGATACATCCATCTCGACGCTCCAGTCCCTTAAACTCTTGCAGCTGATCCGTTCGGTCGTCGGCCAGGTGGAAACTGAGATGTCCACTCTCAGGCGAGAGATGCAAAAGCTGCGGGCCTTCATGACCACGATCAGCATGTGAGACAGAGGGATCCTTGCAGGAGAAGCCAGGCACAATCCGTTTCACGGTGTAGGAAGTGCCTGGATCACCGCACCTGTCTCAGAAAATGAAAGATGGAAGTGATTCAAGGGGAGTGTGTCAGCAATTCAGAGTCCCGAATTTGCACAGCACACTTGTGCCGTAGCACCTGGGGTGGCTCGAGTGGCTGCGGGCCCGCATGACAGATGCAATGACCATGGCCACTTCCTCCAGAGTCCGTGTTGAGGTGTTTGGAGTTTGGAGATTGTGCTTCAGAAAATGATACTGTAATTACTGTTAGACTGTTAGACCTGGCGCCTGCCCCGACCAAGGACATCAAGGACATCATGCAAGGTCAGAGCAAACAAAAGACCCCGTTGCAAGTAATTTCAGCCCGTCACAAATCCCAAGCTTCTGACGCAGAGCCTGCAAGTCCGCCCGTAATGCTACCTGGCAATCTGCTGAGCAATGGTGCGAACAGCAATCTCTATGTTGCTGGCCTGCCTCCGAGTACCAGTGAAGACACACTGCGGCAGCTGTTCAATAATTTCGGTGATGCTCCTCGGCTTTCCCTCGCGCAGCGCGCAGAACAGCAAGCCCGCAAGCCCCGTCTCATACAACGAGCGCGCCTGACATAGACACAGCAGCACGGTGCCGAAGCTTCTGCAGGCGCCAGCTGCCAAAGCCTCCAAAGCCTCAATGATCGCCTTGCATGCCCGAGGTAGCTTCGGTGCGAACTTTTTTTGGCAAGACGCCACAAGCTCCAAGCTACGGCTTCGTGAAGTTTCGGTATGATGCCCAGGCTCGACGAAGCAACAGGATGCGTTGTTTTTGTTCGCTTCTTTCTTGGAGGCTCTAGCTGCCATCGCTGGCATGAATGGGCGCGACTTCAATGGGCACACGATGACCGTCCGCCTGGCGAACAATGACACCACGGGGCCATATCCCAGGCCCAGAACTGGCGAAGTATGGGTCGACCTTTGCAATGAGTAATGAGTCCGCCAGGAGCGCTGCGCCCCCTTCGACCACTCCGGCGGTCGGAGGGACGAACCTCTACGTGTCGGGCTTGCCCCCTGTGCCTGCGCTCAGCAACGCTCAGCTAGGAGTTGCCAGAAGTGTTGAAGCTCGTGGCAACTCAGGACATGGACGAAAATGGCATGAAGGATTTGTTTCGAAAATTCGGAAATGTCGTTTCCGTCAAGCTTGCCAGGGAGGCCTTGCAGGGGTTCATCGGTGCAAAGCTGCCAGCCATGCGGCCGGAGCTCATTTTCAGAGTGCAGAAGTTGATTGAACTGCCAGGCACGAATATACAAGCAGTATGGCTTCGTGCACTATACAAGCCCGGATGAAGCAGAAGCTGCTATAAACGCCATGAACAACAGGATCATCGCTGCTTCGATGCATTGTGGATGTGAAGGGCCGTGCCATTTTGAGCATTCGAAGGAAGCAGTCCTTAGGATCGGGATTATCAGCTGACGGTTAAGTATGCGAACAGCTCCGAGCGGGCCTGGCAGATGAGAGATGCTCGGAAGGAACACAGACACACACACACACACAGACACACACACACTAACTATGACTCCATGTAGTCCATCCAAGTACGCTGTGAACAGGGCAAAGCCGACCGTACCTTTCCTCATCGCCAGCGCCAACTCAGGAGCAGGCAGCAACGCAGGCAGCAATGGCAAACAATCCGGCGGCAGCCGTGGTCGCTGTGGCTCAAGCCCTGGCAGCTGCAGCGGCTGCAGCAGCGCCCGTTTCCTCTGGTGCCGCAGCAGGCACCGTGGCCAGACAGTAGCAGCAGATAGCAGCCCACTCAAGCTTGAGCTGCTGGGGGGTTTTGCACTTCGAGACTGCTCGCAGGCGAGGAGGACCGCTCGCGGCCTGGCTTCACACTGCACGTCACCGGGCTTCCACAAGGCCGCCTGCAGCTGGCGTGGCTGTGCCCGCTTTGCTGCAAGTTCCCCCTTCTGCGTTCCGCCAGGCACCTCCAAGGAGCAGCTGGAAAGCTTCTTTGCCGCGTTCGGCCAGGCCAGAGCCCGAGTGGCCGAGTGGCCCCAGAGGGCCATGCACCGCGGCGCGCACACCGAGCACACGAATGTGCAGCGAGTGCAGCGACAGAGCTGCTTCTTGCAGGTCACTGCCAAGGTGTTGGACGATGGCATGGCTAGCGGCAAAGCTGTCGCCGCTGCCCTTGTTCTTGCTTCAAGCTTTCCGCAGGTAGAACGGTCATGGGGTCCTGAGGCTCTCTTGCGACTCATGTCGCGAGACGAGGCAGATCGATTGGTCATGGAATACAACGGGAAGGTCTTGCCAGGCCGGCTGTTTGCACAGCAATGAGTCCCCCTGAGTCTTGAAAGGGTCTCTTCAGTCTTCAGTCTCTTCAGTCTCTCCTCTCTCCTCTCCTCTGAGCGAGGCCTCGAGGCTCCCCTCTCCGTGCGCCTCGCCGCCTCGCCGGAGCCCGGCGGGGCCCACGGGGCCGTAAGCCCTACCGGCACGGGCGGAGCCTCCGAGCGCTACGAGCCCTACGGCAAGGCGTGCGGAGAGCGACCGTCGCGACCGCGGATTTTCGGATGCATCCTGCGTCTGTGGGTCAGGGCGGTCTGGAAGCCGTGAGCCAACCCGGCTCGGCTTCAGCGCCGCGCGAGATGCGCTACCCGAGCCCAGCGAGCACCATGGCGAGAGACACGACTGCGCTTGAAGTGCGGAATCGCCGAAGGGGTCTGCTTGAATATCCCAGGCTCTGAGTTCATGGTAGCCGTCAGCGAGACCGCCCCTTGCCGGAGCACAGTGTTAAAGCCACCACGCTCCACAGCTCGCCTGGCCCGGATAAAACAGCTCCTACGACGACTTTGTGCTCCCCCAATCCTTTTCCTCGGGGTTTCTCCTTAAATTCTAGAACCGCGCGACATCTAAAGAGATAGGTACGTGCAGTTGAGTGTTTCCGAAACCGAAGCAAGATTCGCGTGGGCTAAGGTGTCTCGAGTCAAGGGCTTCAGGCCAGTCCTGGCCCACACCATGGATCCAACAAACCTCTACATCAAGGGGTTGCCGAACAACGCCGATGAGCTTCTTGGCAAGGGGATGCAATGCAAGCGATACTGTACAGGAGCGGGAGATAGAGCACTGAGACTTCTTCATTGCGTAAGCAAACGTTGTTGTGCTTTGAGGCTGTACCTGTACTCCATCTTCTCGCCATTTGGAGCCATCCAGAGTGTTCGGCTCCTGAGAGATGGAGCGGGGGCATGCACCGGTGCTGCACTCCTAAAGTTCGGCATCACAGAAGACGCAGAGCTGGCCATCCGAACCATCTCCGGCAACAAGTTGCCCGATGGTGTAGTCTTGGATGTGACCGTCAAGACGGTGCGATCTTAGCTTCCCGACAGGCCAAACGCTGCTTGCAGGGCCGACAAAAAAAACTTGGCGCCGACATGCGAAAAAACAAGACTGCAAGCCCGCAAACACCTCGCTGGATAGGACCTCGATGGTCGAAGGAATTCGTCTTTGTCCGGCATCTCCCCGCATGCTTCAACTCAAGGTTTAGAGAGCTCACTAGAACGGGTTCTTGATGCGGTAGCGGACCGTTTCCAACGAAGCTGCGGGTGTCGCCGCCTGAGACTTGAAAGCGTCACGATCGAACCTGATTTGGAAACCCATTCTTCCCTCTTCTTTGTGCACTGATCCGACTGCTTCTGCAAAATAGAACCCCGGGCCCGGGCTGTCTCTCTGTGCAGGCTGGCCTCTGGCTCGCCCCTTGGGGCCCGGCCGGCACCTATGAAGGCCTGGCCCCCATTGAAGCACCTGAGCCTCAGAAGATGAAGCGAAACGTATGGGCGGGTTGTGCGGACGTGTCGTGTCGTTACGGGCCAACGGTCAAGCTCGAGCTTTGCCGGCTCGGGCTCCTGGTTGCGTCATGTTTAGGACGAAGCTCTTAGCAAGATGCTCCAAATCTTCCCTTTGACTTGACGCACAGTCTTGTACCGGGGCCCTGAAGGCCATTTGGTTGGCACTTTGCCTGCCAAGCGTCTTCGTGACGGCAGCCAAGCTGTCGAGGTGCCGCGGGTGCTTTCGTCGAGCTCTTCGCTGCGAGAAGTTTCATTGGTGAGGAGCACCCGTGTCAGCAGCGCCAGTGCCAAGCTGCAGCACTCCGGCGAGGCTCCGCAGTGTGTGGAACTGTGGAACCCTGTCAAGGGCGGTTCCGAGTCCTGAACCTCAGGAGGCCACCGCCTTTGCGCGGCTTTCATCCAAAAACGCAGTGTCGCAGAAGTTCCGCAAGTCGCACCTGGCCCTGGGAAGGGGAAGGGGCTTCATCAAGGATAGCAACAGACCGAAGTGGCATTTTTTCAACACCTGCTAATGGATCCGGAGGCCAGAATTTTGCTGTAGAACTGCTGGTAGAAGGTCATGAGGGCCAAGAGAGTGCGAGAGGGAGGACAAGCCCGAACTTGGCCTTTTATGTGTAGTGGGGCCATTAAGCGTTTGGAGCCTTCAGCAGAAGAAGGGGCTGGATCCCTCACACATGCCTCGAAACGTACTGCAGCGGTCTGTTGAAATGCGAATGCCAAGTCTGGTGTTGCAGCAGTGCCTGAAAATAGCCCCCGTCTACAAAAGGCAAGCTACATTCTGTTAGGGACGGAGCACGAGGACTTCTGAGCTGCATTCGGCCGAGGCACAAAGATGCAAGCGCTTGCCCGGACAATCAGTTTCCGCCTGTGAATGTTACTGTTCAGGGAGTTGCCCCACGGCTGCACCGAGTTTTCATACTTTTGGAGACGATTCACTTGAGCTGTCAACCAAGGGTTATCTGGACGATATCCTCTCTGGTGACATTCTGGGCCAGTTGCAGACCAATCTTGCTGGCCATCCTGAGTTTTGGTGCAAACTTGAGTTCTAGTGTTCAGTGTTAAGCCGTGGTCGGCTTTGCAGGTCCACTTACACTGAATGCTGGGCATTTTTCTCTGGATTCTCCAGCCCTTAGGCCCTTAGCGTCCGCCCGAGGGAAGACCAGCACCGCGTTTGTTTCTCTGCAGACAGAGCACGCACGTAACTGTATTTCACAGCGTCGTCGCTTGTTGAACTGCATGTCCTCCTCTGGGCCACACGGGGGATCAGCGATTGCAAGATTGCAATGTAGGGCCATTGCAAGGACTGGGAGATAGGCAAGCCCTGGACATTGAGCATGGTGGCCGACTCTGTCGAGCGACAGATGGACCGCAAATTCGGCTTTGCAGGTGGAGAAGGCTTCAATGCCCCTGGGCCTGAAGCCTGAAGCCAGCCGTTTCCGAACACCCGTGAGCGCAGATTCCCAAGCGTGAGAAGTCAAGGTCTTCACCGTGAAGAAGGCGAAAGTGGGCCAGAGGATCACAGTTACAGACAAGGTGAAGACTTTGGCGGGCAACACGCGTTTAGAATATCGCGGGCAGAACCCCATCACCCTCGAGGGTGCCATCCATCTGACAGACATTTGCCTAAGCAGCCCGGCTCTAAGCAGTGACCAGTCTGACCAGTGAGCAAATCAAGAACTAAGGGCCCATGACTTGCGACGCCTTCTTCCAGCAGCATAAGAAAGAGTGCTTGGATGACGACCTCTGGAAGCGGAAGTTGAATCCCGAGCAGGTCACTGGTCATACCAGGCCTCCACCAGCTCAAAAACAGTCGTCGCAACTCACGACTCTGAAATGTTCCTTGCTCAGCGCTCCCAGCGCTCCCAGGAGCATGTGCTGCGAGCAGATGAAGTGCGCCGAGGAGGCGCCCTGTGCGCCGGCGACGACGTACAGCAAGAGGCGAGGCGTGCGGCTGTGCGTGCTGCCGTGCGGCCTCTTCACTTGTTTTCTTGGTGGCCCGGCCAGTCCTTCTGGCGCCGGCTGTCATGAGTCTTTTTGTGAGGCCAGACTACGAGACCGCCTTGGGAAGCAAGCAGCTGGGACGAGTGAGAGAGAGAGAGTGAGTGAGAGCCCTCCAGCTGGTCGGTTCCTTCTTGGAAGTGACTGAGGCCTGACCAGTGCTGCGTCCCCAAGGTTTGCTCCAAAGACATTTGCGACTCCACTCTTTGGGAGCCCAAGCCGGGCAATGTCTTGGGAAGCACCAAAGAGGAGTGCTGCACCCCTCGGGATTGTGACGACTACAAGTGCTCCGCCAAGTACGTGAAGAAATCGAAGAGGCAGTCTGACAGCGAGAGGTTGTAGCAACGGCAGGGCAGCCATAGCGTGCATCCCCTGAGAGGCATGGCCAGGATGGTTCTCCGCTCTTACTGCAGGGGAGCACTGACAGCGAGTGCTGTGAGCCAATCTCATGAGACCTGGCATCGACAGCAGGAATATTCTGAGAGGCTTAGTAATAAAAGGAATCTAACAAACCAACAACCGTCTTGAAGCGAAGAGCCTTTCGCTTCGCGAGCTCATAGCCCAAAGGCAAGCACATCGACTGCGAGGCCACGGACGAGTGGAAGACTAACGAAAGCGCCAAGGTTGGTGCAAGCCTGGAGGAGCCTGAGCATACCCTCCTAACATTCACCCCTGCTTGGACTTACTGCAAAAGCTTCATCTCCGCGTGTTGCTTTTTTAGACCCCTAAACTTCCTAAACCCTACATCTGCTTCATGCATCAGTCTTGATAAGTGCTGCACAGGACTGCTGCATCCCTCAATTCTGCAAGCAGCACAGCTGCGAACCTGCGACGAAATGGGAGCCGAAGCCCAAAGCAATCCTGGGCAGCAGCAACCGTGCTACAAGAAGATCAGGTATCAGTTGAACAGGGAAGTTCGGTGGACTCGTTTGGTTTCATCTGACTGCTTTAGGCTCACTTGGGAGGGTGCCGGCAAGTGGAGCTTTGGTGCTCAATGTCGTCGTTGGGCCTCTGAGGTAACCCAAGCTGCTGCACGCCCAAGATGTGCAAGGAGTTCAAGTGCGATGCCGGCTTTGAGCTCCGGAACCTTGTCATGGCCAGAATCCCAAGCCAAAGAGTGGAGAAGCCGCTGTGGAATGGAACACCCGATGCAAAGGTTTCCCTCAACAGGATTTCCAGGAACAATGATCCTCTCATGACGGGTACTTGTAATAAAAGCAAGACACTACGTCTCGTCAATACACACCCACCCAAACGCATCCTATCTACATACACATACATACATAGATATGGATCTAGTGGACATGTGTACGCATTTCTGTATCCTGACTTACTGTATTTACTCACACACGTACGCAGACACGCACGGTATCCCTCATGCATCCCATCGTCCGCAATATTTCATAGTCCAGTCCAAGACCGCCCGGATGCTGAGAGGGCTCTCGACAAAACCCCCAAAAAAAGGCCTTGTGGGTTCTTCACGGAGGTCAATCTTCCGTGCATTGGTTTCTGTTGAGGGTTTCTCGGTGTTTGAAAGCCCTTGGACTTCTGCTTTGACTGTCAAAACATGCCCCTTCCCCCCCTCTCTCCTCAAACCGCTGTAACCGTTGCTTGTGAGCGTCCATGACTTTATACCTACACGAACAGTGTAGCTCGCCACTTCCCCTGTGTTCTGGAAAGCCTGCCAGACTTCATAAGAAGCTCACGACTCACGATAGTGAACAGCGCTCTTTAGGACAATCCCCCACGCGTATGAAGTACTTCAGTCCCTCGATCCGGCCAAAGTCCTTAAGATTCTCAGTCCGAAATACAAAGAAAACTTCCGATAATTCCACATTCCAAAAACCACAGTTTCCACAACCCCAAGGCACAAGCTCGTATTCCAAAATCCTAGCTCCATGGGAGCAAATTTAAGAGGCCAAGCTGATATATTCAGTTTCCAAGCTTGTGGAAATATGGACGGGTGGCAAAGTAAAAGTCCTGGTACTATGTAGTCTTGGAAGCATGGAAGGAAGTCGTGGTATCATGGAGATGCAGGCATTCGAGATTCAAAGCACGACAAGTCAGGTTCATGAAAGGAGGTGGTGGTGTATGTATTTGTATGAATTATATATATATATATATGTACATATAGACACAGAGAGACATGCGCACATCCACACGCGCACGTGCTATTGTACAATTCTAAACATTTCTAAACTATACATTATACTTATAGTTATAAATGTACATTGTGAAATCCAACAGTCCCTCAAACCGACAGTGAGCTTGGGAGTCCAAAGCCACAAAAATGATACACAAGCCTAGCCGTGTGAAGCTGTCCTTTCGGGCCTCCGGTTGAGGGGTTTTGCCCTTGCCGATCACCGTCCCGTTGCCGCGACCCAGCTCGGGGAGGGAGGGCCGGGGGTTGGCTCCGCAAAGGAGTGTATTGAACAGGGCTCAGAGGATTCAGAGCTTCGATTGTCCGGTGGTTCCGGGGAAAACCACGCGGACCATTATTCAAGTTGTCAACCCTTGGAGAGGACGAGAGAGAGCGAAAGTACCGAAGCTTGGGAGATCACGGTGTTGGCACTTGGCACTTCACCTTGCTGCAATCTCTGATGAGTTGGGAGAGTGGTGAACTCCAAGCAGTCTTGTCACATCGACACAGCAAAGTTAAAGGCCTGTTCACAGGGGTGCGGCGCGAGAGTTTGGGGGATTGCTGCCTGCTTACACCGAAGGGAAGGAAAGACGAGAGAGAGCAGAGAGATGACGGAAGTAGCTGTGCGCGCTGGACTCTTTGACGGCAAGCCAAGGGCTGGCGCCGTGATTGGAGGGCAAGGCCTCATGGGAAGCACCCACAACGAGTGCTGCGAGAAGAAGTCTTGCCACGACTGGAAGTGTGTCTTGACAAGAAATTTGGCATAAGAGGTTGTTACTGTTGGGGTTCGGTTTGGGCTTCCGTGCCCAACATCCTTTGTTGAGTCGCGCGTTCCTTTGCACAGAGAAAGGCAGCGACCCGACGAAATGGGTGCAGCAGGCTGACGAGAGCAGCCTTGGCGTGGAAAGGCATGGATGGAGCGACGAGGACGGAAGCCGACAGCCCATCACGGGCTAGTGAAGTGAAGTAGTGAAGCAGCTTCTTGACCGTTTCAGGGGGAATCTTGCCTTGTGGCGCTGTTGTGCCGGCCAGGAGTGCTGCACGCCTTTGATGTGCAGCACCATCGACTGCGTGCCAGAGTCGCTTTGGGCCCCGAGCACCTCGGCCCGAAGTCCAAAGCCAGAATCCTGCTGCACTTGCACCCATGCCCAGAATCGGCAGAAGAGTTGGAGGGCCTCCTGGGCAGCACCAGCAAGCAGCTGCATGGCTGCAGCCAGAGAAGTGCCGGAGTGTTGCCCGAGTGCTGCGAGGCTTGAACCTTGAAACTTGAATGAAGTTCTAAGGTGCTGCAACCCCAAGTGGTGCAAGGACTACACGTGCACGGGAGACATTCCTGCACAGCCACCTGTCCACACTTGAGCTTTACCAGTAAGCGGATGGCCTGAATCTGACTATGCGCTTAGGAATGTTACCAGCACCAAGTGGTACAAGAAGATCGATACGAATCACTTCAAGTTCCGGGGAAGCACGGACGAGGAGTGCTGCCATCCCAAGTACTGCAGCGAGCATCTTGGTGTGATCAGCACGCCCGCGAAGAACTGCGACGCCTTGCGCAGCCTCCACTTCAGGTACACAACAGAGTTCCCCAGCAAGTACAGGCGAAAGCCCGAAGACCTCCAAGGGAAGCCCAGGCGCTTGGCTTTGGACCTGAAAGCTCTGAAGCAGCCATGAAACGATTCCCGACCAGGCTTGGAAGCACGGAAGCCGAGTGCTACGACGAGCTCAAGTGCAGCGACTATTGCTGCAAGGACAAGGTCTTGCAGCTGAAGGCACCGAGACAAGCGCCATTCTGTCTGTTATCTGCCAGACGCATCAGTTCAGCGGGGCGCTTGTCCTGTAAACAGGAAGACGCAGCACAGCTCTTGGGCAGCACAGACCAGGAATGCTGTGAGAAGCCCAGCTAGGCGAGGAGACGAAGGGTTTGGAGGGGACTGCTTTTCCAAGTCCCCTGTTGTACAGGTGCAGGTTCGACGGCCATCTTATGCAGGGCTTTGAGACCTTTCCAAGAGGGGCCCCAGGTCCAGTGTCACCTTGCACGGCACCTGAGTTGCCACAGATGATGCGCTTAACTTCACTGTGCTCTCAGCCTCAGCCTAACCCAGGCGAACTTGAAACGGTGAGAGCGATGTTCCATGAGCTTCCGGCTTCAGCTTGGGCTCGAGAAAGGAGCCGACATTAGGCTGCTCCTTGTCCGAATGGCGTAAGTGTGCAGAGCCGAAGCGGTCCTGCTGAACGCACCGGGCATGCTGCGAAGATCGCGGGGCAAGACGCCAACAGCGCTGTGCCTGGCACCCCATCAGCACACTGTCAGGGGCTCGAGAGAAAGAGAGAGGATGTTTTGCGAAGGTCGCGTTCTTCTACATTTGCCACCTCCGCCTCTCCAGTTGGATGGGCGAGTTGGAGGAGCCTGACCCAGATGGTCCAGATGCCTTCTCGCTGATGTTTCCTAAGTCCTACCGTGGCATCGCCCTCTCTGCGGGCAGCAGCACTCGAACAAACATGATCAGCTGGAGCATGCTCTGGCATGATCCTTGGCAGAGCCAAAAATGTTTGCTTGGCCTGTTGCAATCGCAGGGTGCTTTCCATGCATCTAGACTCTAGACGCAGACTGGAAAGATTTTCGGGGGCTGAGGATTGTTCAATCATGGTCATCTTCGCAACAGTCGGATATGCAGCGGCTCGGCCGCTCATGCCAGTACATGCGGAATCATGCAAACCTCGCTTGCTGACCAATCCCAGGTTTCCTACTCTCAGCAGCGATGGCTCTGCGTCCCACATGAGGTCGAGGAGATGCCGCGAGCATAAACACACGACAGCAGTGCTGTGCTAGTACTAGCTGACTCTAGCTGACTCTAGCTGCTCTAGACTGCCTCGAAAGGAGCACGTGCCGAACCCACCCAGCCCTCAGAGCGGAGCTCTGCTGGCAGCCGGGCTCCGCGGCCTCCAAGAACAAGCGACGAACGGAAAGGTCGTGTGTCGTCTTGTTCTGCTGCATGAACCTGGGCATCACGAGGCTTTACGGCGCCAACATCGCTTATAACGTGATCAACAAGCGCTTGCTCATCGCGCATCCGCATCCTTTGCTTGCGGCTTGGAACGCAGAACCATGGGTGTTTGTCATTGCTTGCCGATGCTCGGGAGCCTGAGATCACCGGCGTGAACCTGGCCTCTTCATCGTTTTGTGCAATCCTTTGTTGGGTCTTTGGGCTGATAAGCTGGCCCGGACGGATGAGTTTGGACTTCTACTTGCACCTTGTCCTCTTATGCCATCCTGTGAAAGTGCAAAGTGCGGCATCTTCTCATGCGGGCTACATGTTGAAAGATCCTGTGGGTCGTGATTGGTAGTCAGCATGTTGAGCAGCCAAGGCGCTTGTTCGGGCTCGCGATTTTCCATTGGGGAGGGATGCTCTTCTCCAACATCTCCGTTTCCGAAGTCCACATTTCGTTCACGCACACTGTGAAGGCAGGGGCCTCACGGCGATCTCTGAAAGCTTGTTGGTACTGCAGTTCCACAACTGCAGGTAGAAGCACAAGACGTTTCAACCTTAGCTCATCCTAAGGCCTTAAACAGCCTTGCCACGTCTGTGAAAGTATGATTTCCGTCGCCAGCTTTGCGGGGCCTGCTTGGTTTTACATTTGGTGCTTGCGTTTGCCGTCTGAATCTCTTGATTTGAGAATGCTTGCAAAGACCCCTGTAACCCTCCTTGACTCATCGGCTTTCATTGCCCTGCACATCATTATGATAGTGGCTGTCGTTCCGCAGGGCCTTGTCTCAGATATCTCAGAGTCCTTCCAGGTCAGGTGAGCGGAGTGATCCTTCCTGTAGGGATGTTCAAGAGTCGAGCTCTCACCAAAGTTGGCGGCATTGAATTTCACTTCGCTAGTTGACTGCTTTGCCAAGAAGACTACTAACTACTACTACGTTACTACGGCCTTCCAGCACCCTTTGATGAGTTATGCCACAGGCTGCAGAGCCATTTTTCACTGCTCTTTTCACTGCACTGCTCATTGGGACATGGCCTTCGCTACGTGCCTTGGCTCGCTTAGCCGGCTTCGTTATTGAAACCTGGAGTCGTGTTGGCTTGCGATACGAAGAATAAGAACAGCAGGTGCCTGGGCAAGCCTTTTCTTGGTGATCGCCGGCATCGTTGTGGCATCCACGGCCGAGATCTCGCGTCGCAGCCCGCGTTTATTCAGCTCTGCAGTCGACAAGACCCCAGGCCCCAGGTGGGCGGTAGCTTGCTAGGCCGCTAGGCTTCACTGTTTGTGCCAAGGTTCACCTGGACGGGCTTCTGGGCAGCCATGGTCTCCAACCTCTGTGTTTCGCTGAGGCCAACTGCTGTGCGGGGCATTTCCGGGATGGGTGCAGGGGGGTGACGCTGATTGTCGGTTGCGACAGGACGGTGTTCACTAAGAAGAGCATGGACACTCATGTCATGGATCCGCTCAACTTCATGGCGCACCTTCAGCTGTCTGCCTGCCTTGCACCGAAGTTGCAAGAAGAGCTAAGAGCACCCTGCTTTATTAATTTTGCCAAGTGCTAAGTGCACCCTGTGAGCCTCATCAAACCGTCTAGTCTAGTCAAGCTGCGGAGTGGACAAAAAGAGGCTTCGGCAGTTTGATGTCTTGTTCCTGATTTCATAGTGTGGCCATCGAGTTTGATTTGGAACTGATGGTGCTGCTGGCGGAGCCAGACCCAATTGCTCGCTTCCGCCTTTTGCCAGAAACTGCAAGGTGTCGCTGCCAGCTGCTTTGCTCTACAATGTGCATGCTGTGGGCGAGCTCGCTGAAGATTCGATTGCGTGGCCGCTGGCGGCCACAATCGGGCCCTTGGTGGGCTTGCCAAATCTGCTGTTTCTGAACGGAGTAGGTGGCTATCCATGAAGCATGCTCATATACAACTACATGAGGTTTGGATCTTCAACGTGGCTTCAATCATCATCCTGGTCCACACGTCCACCGTGGTGCACTCGATGGCATTGACCTCATCTTCCCAGTGATCACCGGCATTTGCAGCCATCCGCGACATGTCCGATCTTGTCTTCGTCTAGGTTCGGTCCATGCGAAGACCGCTGCTGGTACTCGCCTCGATCATCACGTCCCATGGCAGAGTTCCTTTGCGTCGCCCCCCCTTCCGCCTCTATTCGTAGCAGCCTGACTGTCTTTTGGAGCCAGGTTTGGAACGAGGATCACTCCTCTGAATGCTTTCGGGATCTTGATTACGCTGCTGGGGGCACTTTGGTACCGCTTTGAGATCGACCTCGGCCACCGAAAGCCGCTTCCGGCTTTTGGACAGTCAAGGCGGCTTCCACCAATTCGCAAGAAAGACAGCAGTCTCCCCCCTGTCCCCCAATTGCGACTGTTGTTTGCCTGTGCCCTCAACAGGATGGCCTCCTGGGGCGCACCTCAGACTCGGAATGGTTCATGAAGTGTTCTGTTCATGTGTTTCTTGTCATTCGCTAGCGTGCGTCGCTTCCGGGAAGTAAGGTCTAGCGCCAGAATGGCTCTGGGCTCGCGAAGGGCCCTGCACCTGCACTCCCCAAAACGGGGGGGGCTTTTCAGCTCTTCTCTCAGTCCGGGAGCTCCGGCCCAAGAAGTGGCCTGAGGTTGGCGGAGCCGCCTCTCCCCGCACACCAAGCCCTGCAAGCCCAACCCCTCGTGGAGTCGCAAAGTCCGCCCTGGCTCTGGAGGACTTGCCTTCATGCCGCAGCGCAACTTCTTGAAAAGCATTTTGCCGGAAGACGGAAGAAGTGGAGTAGCTTTCGCTGAATCACGGCATGCCGGCCGTCCATGGCATTCCGCAGCCTGTAGGCTTTGAGCCCTTTAAGCCCTTGAGTCCTTGAGCTCGGGCGAAATTGCTAGCTGAAGTACCCGCTCCTGATCCTAGGTTGATCGGAGATGCAGCAGGGTTCAGCATATATATCCCATAGGAAGAAAACACGACTCTCGAGCCATGCGAGACTGGTGGCGGCTCGCTCTTCTCAGCCCGCTCGGTCTCCTGCAACCCTCGGAGGCCCTGACGCGAGGAGCCCCTCTGCTAGTTTGGCCTTTGGCCGCCGTACATCGAAGTATGCCCCGGCACAAAAAAAATCTCCCAATCCCATCACTTTTCCAGTCTCAGGTCAATCCAGCGGAGGCGCCCAGGTATCACGGGGACACCTTCGCGTGTGCCGAGGGGCTTCTCGGCCGCCGCGAAGTGCTGGTTTTGCTTTCGGCCAGGGTACGAACTTAGGGGTTTGGCGACAGGCTGCACTCGGCTGTGGCTGTTGAAAAATTCGTGCCTGCACAACCTTGGGTGGCCTTTGCCTAAGCGTGTCGGGCTTCGAAGAGATTTCTTGAACCCAGCGCTGTATAGAAGAATCTTCGGAACAGAAGGCATCCCTTCTCCGACGAGTCTCTTCCTGCTCGCTTCCAGAACCCCTCAGAGCCCGAGCATCGAGAATGCTTGCATCTGTTTGAGGGCCTCGGAGCTGCCTCTGCCTGCCACGGCAGTGAACGACGACTTCTGCGATTGCGAGGACGGCAGGGCCTGGGTTTCCTTTGGCGCTGGGCTGGGCTTTTGTGCCAAGGACGGAAGCGACGAACCCGGGACCGCTGCCTGTGCGGGTCGGCCTGGCGCAGACGAAAGGCTTCTGAAAGCTCTGGAGACATGCGAAAGACACCCGGCGATACCCGCCGGACAGGTGGTTCTACTGCCCGAATTCCGCCGGCACCCCGAGATATGTGTACAGCTCTCGACGCTTGTCCGGCAAGGCTCTGTTAGAAGCGGCGTTGTATGGCGCTGTGGCCTGAGATGCAGTTGCGGAAAATGTGAGAGCTCAGGCGTCGGTGATGGGATTTGCGATTGCTGCGATGGCTCTGACGAGTGGCAATTGCCGGGAACCTGCCCCCGGGCCCGAATTCTCGCGAGTGTGACTCTGTGACTGTGAGTTGCGTGGGAAGTGCAAAAATCCATGCAGCCGCAGCCCAGGTCAAGACCTTTGCGAAGAGCAGGGCCGAGCCAGGAAGGCGGGCGAGAAAGCAAGCGCCGCAGCGCCGCAGCCTTGCACTGGCAGAGTTTAGTTTGCTGTGTTTTTTGCTTCTGTCACAGGCTCGGCTTTCGCAGCGGCGCACCGAGATGGAGCGGGGCATCCGAAAGCGCAGCGCCGCCCTCAGCGACGCGGAGGCGGAGGCCGCATCCGGGCAGCCGGCCGCAGCCACTCTGACTCTCAGAGACTCTGTGAGAGTTTCTGGCTTTGGGAGGTGAAGGACTGGAGCGGCAAGCTAGCTGTCCTGGAGGAGGAAGAGGCGGAGCTGCTGAAGAGCCTGCAGGCACGTCAGGAGATCCAGCGGCAAAAGCGAGCTGCCGTGCTCAAGGAGGCACCGGACAGACAGAAGCTGGGCAGTTGCTTGCGAGCAAGGCCGTCATCACTGCACGAAGCCACCGCCTCCTGACAAGGCAGAGCAAGCTGGCCGGGAGGTGGCGCCAGACTTGGCCCCAGACCCTTGGCTGCCGTTACGATATGTCAGAGGCATCAATGCGAGAGCGGCAGTCTGCCAGGCATGTGAATCATTGCAGCCTGAACGGCAGCCCATGCACGGAAGCCACCCAACACTAATTGCACAGAAGGTAGGTCCCTAACACAGAGCAGAACCAGCAACCAACGGAACCTCTCTTGCACGATTCAAGTTTGGGTTCATCAGGAGAGCAAGAAAGTTTCGGAGTACGCCAAGTGGATGGAGAAAGGTGCGGCATTCTCGCTTGAGTCTGAGTAGAGTCGCTGCTCACCACTACGCAGGAGACGCCGCCTCTCAAGGCACAGGCACAAGTAACTCGGAGCAGGTGGGTTTTGGGGGATCCTGGAATACAACCAAAGAACTTCTCCCCACAGCCGTGGCTGGTGCTGGAAGCTCCAGGTGTGCAGCGACAAGGTTTGCATCTCGAGAGCGGCCGTCGCACGGAGGGATCTGCGCCAGATTAAGGTGAAGAGCGGCCGCCTGAGCATCTTCACTACTTCAGCAAGACTCCTCTCTAGGGCGCGTGCTAGATAGAGATAGAGACAGAGACTGCAGAGATACAGATAGCCCCCAAGACCCTCCACGAGTCCGAACTGCCTACCCCACGGCGTGGCTTTCTGTGCACTTTGGAAGGCACAGAACTGGTGTCTTCAGCTCTAGGTTCTCTAGAGTGCCTAGATAGGAAGACGAGCAAAGGTGGAGCGCTGGTGGACTTCGTGGAGTTCGTTTATGCCTCGGGCGAGCCGCAGGTGGTTGGAGAGGGGAAAGGCGAAGAGCAGGAGCCCTTCGACCTGGAATCGGGCGAGGCGACAATAGATAAAGCCATACCATCCCAGAGCGTTCTTGAGAAGTGAACATGCCGTTCTGGACTAAAGGCAGCGCTTGTCGCAGGTCTTGGTGGAGATCAGGGGCGGTCAGGGCGGACTTTTGGACCGGATCCAGTTCGTGACCAGCCGCGGCCGGGAGTCCAAAGCCTATGGCGGTGGGTGCGGGGGGACCTTCCATTTGCACACGGGGACTCGCCCCCACTCCCACCGCCTATGGAGGCGACACCACGCACNGCTGGTGAGACTCAAGGTGCGGTTCGGGCCCATTTTGGGCCCGGGCCCTGTTGGTTCCCGCCCGCGGCGGGGATTCCAAAGCCTTGGGGGGTGGTGGGGGGGCCCCTTTCGGCTTCAAGGGGCTTGGCCCCCCCCCCCCCAGCTTGCTGTCGTGAACTCCTACACACAGACAAGGGCTTTCGAAGCAGCCAGATCCCTGCTCGGGAGGCGAGCGATGGCAAGATGATCGTCGGCCTTCGCCGTGCTGCCTTCCGTCTTGAGTTCTTGAGAATTCAGGGAGCCTGGGCCTCTCTGAGCTGAGGTCGGTCTGGCGGGGAGAATCACTGGCATGGAGGAAGCCCTTTTTCGTCCCTTGACGCCTGCAGAGAAGGAGCTCGAAGAGGCCATGGCCCTCGTGCAGGCACGGGCAGTCAGGGGAGAGCACGACTTCTCAGTTTAGCTGAGCTCCGAAGGAAGCTGAGCGCGGCCTCGCCGCCAAGGCTGCGTCGATGCAGGAGCTCGGAGCTCTCAACTCGCATAGTTTTGCTCGACTCTTGTCCGGTGCCGAAGGAGCTCCGAGAGAAGATCGAGTTGGCCGCGGGCGCCCACGCCGCCTACCAAAGCCTCAACGAGTGTGGCACTGCCCAGTTGGGTCAGTACAACTACAAGATTTGCCCCTTCGGCGAGGCGACGCAGGGCCATGCCCCTCGGCAAGTCTGCTGCAAGTCTGCTGCAAGCATCTGCAAGCATCTGACACAATTCTATCATCCCCGAGGTCCGGCTGGGCCGTTGGAAGGGCTGGGCGAGCGACGCCCGGCACGTAGGCCTTTTCGAAGACGGAGAGCGCTGCTTCTCGGGCATCGTGCGCTCGCTTCGGGTGCAGTTCGAGTGTCGCCCGGCTCGATTTCCTTGTTTGACCTTCACGTTGCAAATCGCGTGTGCAGATGCGTAGGGACGTGAGCTGAGGTGGCGAGAGGCATGTCGTTGAGACCGTGAGAGAGCCGAGCCAATGCGTGTACGAGGCGACCATGACGCATCCAGCCGCCTGTGATCCCAGAGACTTCGAGGACAGCGACCGAGTCCTTGAGCCCCATGAGGGGCATCTAGAGTTATGACTCCGCCGCGCGTTCTCCTTTGCTTCCGAAAAGTGTCCTCAGCCAAAGTACGTGCACACCCGGATGTCCTTGCTGAGGGTTTCACCGAGACTTACCGGTCGCTGGCACACCAAAGACTCTTTCAATGAGTTGCTTGTCCCAAACGCTCTCGTCTGGGTGCGTCATGCCGCTACCGTGAACTACATGCCTTTCGTAAGCTTGATGTGCTTCATACGCTGATACACCTTGCTTGGCTCAGCCGCGGGAGCAGAAAGACAGCTGAGTCTTAGGTCTTAGGCATAAGCTCGGAGTTGCGAGCTCAAGCGGTGCAGTTTCGAGCCGAGCAGCCCAAGGATGCAGTGATAGAAGCACAACGAATCGACAGAGCACACCACCTGACACTGCAAGCACAGCAGCTGGCACATGGTGATGTCCTTTGTAGCGGATCGGATGGTACTCCTTCACAGCGAGCTGCAGAGGCCGGGGATCTGCAAGGGTGCCGGGGGCGTGCAGACCCACTCCTGCGTGCATGGGATTCCCGAGATTCGATGCGGTCTGACTCGAGCGCGAGTGACATGGCTTCGTCTTGACGGCCTCGGAAGTGATCTCTAGCCTATGCCAGCGAGACTTGGCAGGTGGAGCCGTGCCTCCCTCTCATCAGACAGCACGCCCGATGGCATCACTCCATCGCTGGTACAAAGGCCGATGGCATCAGTGGTGTTTCCTCTGCCAACGCTTTTGACGTCGCCAGCCGCAGCACCTTCCGTCACTTGCTTGCCATCGCCAAGACGAGCAAGAGCAAGAAGAACAGTGGATGACTCTGACTCCTTCCAAGAGAGGGCCAGGGCCATCGCCAGGGCCCTCAAGGCCCGCAGTCCCGGTCCTGACGGCACAGCCACAGCCAGGTCCAGGCGCGCGGGCGACCGCGACGTGTGGAGTGCCATGTGACTCCCGTGTCTTCTTGCTGCGGATCGCAGGTGGAGCATGACGTCACCAGCTCGTGTCGAGGCCTCAGCAAGGCCAAGAGCCAGGCAGGACCCGATATCGCCCTTTCCTGATCAGGACGACTCCGCTATGCGGCTGCGACAGTTGCACGAGCTTCGTGGCATTTGCCGGCAGTTGGAGCTCATGCAGGCTGGCTCGCAGCAGGAAGTTCAGGATTGGTGCGCACTGAAGCGGCGGCTCTTCCTGCTCATCGCAGAGGTGGCTTCAGCTTGTGCAGCCGAGATAGGCGTTCGGTCAAGTCCTAGTTCACGCTCACCATGTCGTGACAAAGCTGGCGAGAGCCTTGTGAGCTTCGGTGACGTGCTGCACGTTTTTCTGCAGTGTATGTTAGAGGGCCACACTCGCAGCACAGCATCATCAGGTTACATGACAGACTCACAGCCACCATTAGCACCGCTAGTCAGCGAGTCCTTTTTCTCTCTCCATGGTCAGCCCCAGGCTTGCACGTGCAAGCCGAACATGAGCACAAAAGCGTCAATCAAGTCCTGCGCGGGCTCACTGATTTGTCCATGACAGTGCTTTTCGCGACCATGTTCAAGCGTTCGCTCGAGCGGCTGCCGTAATTAATGTGGATGCAGGTGGAGAGGCAGCTGGTGCAGCAGCAGGGTCCGCAGGGCTTCTCGCGTGGCTTGACACCGTCTCCGTCTCCTGGAGCATTGCGATCTGCTATGGAGGCCCAGGACCCGACTGCGAAGTGATACAGTGGCATCAGCGGGAAAATGTCACAACCCGATCACCGGGATCGCAAGAACCCACGTTGAGCAAGCCACATTCACGCGAAGCTAGGATGTGCAGATGAATATGTATGCATGCGTGTAGATACATACACATATAGACATAGATACCTCCGTATACACCAAAAATATGTTGTATGTACATGTGTACGCCTACCTATCTAAACCTGCCTATCTAGTTATAGTCATACGCAGCTACACACCTGCAACCATCCATCTGTTTTGGTGCCAGAGATAAAGACGTGCATAGTTGCCTAATCATGCATAGATACCTACGTCTACATACCAACCTGCCTACCTACCGACCTGCGTACCGACCTACCTACCTATAGCTACCTAAAAGAGCTAGCTACCCACATATCTTTCAATGATTCAACGGGTCCAACGAGTCAACTCACCGCCCCCGGAGTCGATGGCGCGGCAGTGCGAGCTTCCTTTGGCTGAGCACACGTGCTTCTAAGTCCTAGGTACGTGGGTCCATGGTGTTGCTGCGAAACTCCCAAGTTACCCTCACCTGGTACTGCTTCCTGTTCGTGCAGGTGAGGGGGGAAGATGTGGAAGGGCTTTTGGCCGATGTCAGCTTCGCTCGGCCTGGGGCGTTGGCACTGCGGCCACAACGGGCAGCGAATTCCCTGTGCTCTGACAGCTCTCGTTGCTCCTGCTCCGGCTCTAAGCCTCGTGTCTTTGTCCTGGGCTCGAGCTATTTGGGCTCTGAGGTTTTGCAGGAACTTTCCAAAGGCTGGGAGGTTCAGGGTTTGTGCAGCAGCCCACCGGTCGACGGGCCACTTTGGAGTCTTCTGGACATGGACCTCAGCGGTGAGCTGCAGAGCCATCTGCAAGGATTCCAGCCACATGCCCTCGTGAACTGTCACACTTCTGCGGCCTTGTTGGAGTTGGAGTCCGAGGCGTCAGAGTCTCCCGAGAAGGATGCTCGGTCCCGTGAGGTCTTGGCCTTTCTCACGTCGCTGGCAACAGCTTGTGAGGCCTCTCAGATCTTCCTCCTCCACTTGAGCTCCGATGCCGTCTTCGGCACCCGCCAACAAACACAGCAGGCACAGCCTCAGAGCGTGGATGCAGAGCCACAGCCCTGCACACCGCTGGGATGGCGCACCTTGGCCGCGGAGCAGGAGGTGCTCAGCCGCCGTGCTTCCGCGGTGCTACGTCTGCCACTTTGGGATGGCCCTGCGGGTCCCGCACAGTCGCTGGAGGAATCTGCGAGTCGCGCCTCTCCTCAACCGCCTCAACCTGCACATCTTAGATCTTGAGCTTATATATATGTTTCACATGTTTCACTTTCAGTTAAGTCCCCGTGTCTTTTTTCTGAAAACCGAGGCCTTTTATCAGAGCTGAGACGCGGGGTTCGCGAGTTCCAAGACTGGCACTGCTGCTACCCCACACCGGCGATGGAGGCGGCCTCTATTGTCGCCAACCTGCTCCAGTTGACCTGGGGAGCAAGGGAGCAGTGGCCACGTGGTATCTACCACTGGCAAGGTAGTGACCAACTCACACAATTTCAGATGGCTCAACGTGTGGCCGAGGTTTCAGGCATGAAAGTCTTCCTGCAGCCAGTGCGGCATCCAAGCAAGCTGCGGAAGAGCTGCCTGGACTGTTCCCGGACTGTGCGCACCGTCCGTGTACCACGAAGAGTCGAAATCATCGGTAGCTTGCACGTGTGCTTGCCAGCCGCGTCAGGGGGCACGCAGCAGGAGCAGCACGTTTAGTGGGGCAAAGTACCCAAGCCATTGCTCGGCGAAAAACAAAGGGGCGCGTCTGATTCGCCGGACTCACAAACGAACCCACGACATTGGGCTCCTCTCGCGGGATCACATGCAAGCATGCTGGAATTGGCCACGCCTTCACGTGCAGCAGGAGGCCCAAGCATGATCTGTGCAAGTATTGGTCCAAGGAAGATGTCGGCATATGATATGACGGGGCCGGTTGGTGGGATGGTGCATGGAATCCGAAGCGGGAGATATACTAGACCTGTATCTTGTATCCTGAAGACATGCAGAGCCGTGGGTGCTGGGATGGGGGGAGTGATGGAAGAGGCATGGACGTGATCTGAACTCGGCCGTACCCATGTACTCTTCCGGCACGGCCCTGAGCAGCAAGAGCTGAGAGCTGAGTTTGAAGAGCTCGGAAGATTTCGACTTTCGCCAAAAGCCATCAGGCCGTGGCGATGCCTACGGGAGCCCCTTTGCTTCAGGGGCCTCCGGCAGGGCTTCGAACATGACGACGCTTCCTGGTGGCTCCATGCGGAGCCAAGGCCCAGGCCCGAGCTTCGCAGGCTCGGGCGGGCACCTGCGGAGCTTGTCAGGAGCCGCCCAAAGCTTCGCACTTCTTGGGCCCTCAGCCTCGAAGCTCGGGAGACGTCGTGACGTCGAGGACTGCCGTCGGATGGCGAGGAGAGTCCGGAAGCCATGGCTCACTGGCAGACGATGGCGTGCCGCTCATCTGACGCCCAGTGTACCTCCGTCTAGCCGAGTTTGAGACGGCAAGGTGGAGAGCGGCTGGATCACAGACCAGGTGCAGGCGGGGCCGCCGAGCAGAGCATCAAGGGTGCCATCACAAACTGGGGGGGGGGTTCGGCGGTCTCCTTCTTGCTGAGGTGCACATCAGCAAGCTGCTTGACCTGCTGTTGCCTCAGCACTGGGAGGTGTTGGAGCTTTTGGGGAATTAAGACTTGCTCGAGGCCACGGGAGTTCCGCAATGGCCGGCCCCTGCGCTACACTTTGCTGGCCTCGGACGAGGAGAAAATTCTGGGGAAGTTGGAAAAGCCAGCGACTCAGGGACTGTCAGGGACTCGGGGGGCCCCGGGCCCGGCCCGAGCTCTTCGAAGACTTCAGGCTTGGAGGCAAGGCGCCCGCCCAGGAGAAGAAGGACGCAGAGGGGCGGTTTTTGCAGTATACTGGTACCGCCTTTGCCTTGTTCCTTTTGTCCTTTTGGCTCTCAGGAGACCTTCAGCCTGTCAGAGGAAGAGGGAATGCTGAGGCTCTCCACTCGCCGGCTTCTGAGCCGCAGTACCGGGACCCAACCACTTCTTGAAAGCCAAAGCTGGCGAGGCGGCGTGGGGATTCTCATTGAGCTCCAGTACGAAGACGGCCGGCGGATTGCGCGGTGCTCCTTGAGCAGGAGTGGCAGACAAGAAAGAAAGAAAGAAGGTGAGGCAGGTCAGGTCAGGAGGTCAGGTCCTCGTTTTCTGCTGTCAGGATGGACCCCCGGTCCGCCAAGCCGAACACGTACAGCTGCTGGGAGAACGAAGCCAGCGACATGCCAACCTGCGGCGCCGAAGAGCCGAGATGTATGGGCAATATCAGTCTGTGGAAGAGAGGAGCTCTTCGAGTGAGGCGCTCTTCCTTAGTCACAGTCCTTCTCTTTGCCCAGGTGGAGCTAACCATCTTCGAAGGGGCGCAGGAAGCCTCACTACTTGCAGCATTCTAGCAGTGTAGCCTCATTCTACGTCTTACATTGTTTGCCTGACGGGGAGGAGCTCGAAAAGACGAGTCTCCCGGAAGCGGCTTCAAGCTCTCCCAGAGGCCCAAAGTCAAAGATTCACACGATGGGGCATGATGGCATCATGCCAGTCTCCTGTGAGGCCCGCCGGCAGATTTCCCGCCCGGAGCGGGGCAGTCCCAGTCCCAGGCCAGGACGGCCTCGACCTCAGAAGTTTGGGCCCTCTTGAGCGCCCGCTTCCTTTCGTCTGCCTGATGCCTGATGTGTGAGGAGCCCAGGCCCAGCTCGCAGCAGGACATCTCCTTCGGCTGGTGGCTCAGACTTCCGCTGATCGAGGCGGAGCCAAAGAGGAAAGACTCGCTGAGACCCACCACCGCTGGCCCGGAGCGGCGTTCCCCCACCGCCGCCGCTACCCACACCGGGAACGCCAGCACTTGGTCGAGAGGTGGCCGTAAAGGCTTGGAGTGGCACTGCAAGGGTGGATTCAAGCTCAAGGTGAAACGCTACCCGCTATCACTGCTATCACCTTCCTTGGTGTTGGACTTGGCACTTGGAGGTGTCGCGGCTCTTGGACGTGCCCAGCCGCCCGCAGAAGAACTACGTCGCGGGGCTCCTGGTGGATTATGCAGGGCAATGGCGGCAGCGAGCTGGTCGCTGCACCTCAGGTGAGGGTGCTGGACCAGCTCGGCCAACTTGCAGCCACGCCGGAGGCCGGCTGCCACCCGAAAGCCCTCTCGGACTCTCGGAGCTCGGTGCTCGCGACTCGCGGCAGGTGCGCTCCGAGAGCGCCGCTGCGAGCGCCATCAGCACCGTCCACCTGGGGCCCGAGGGGGACCTGGCGCTCCGCACGGACCGCTTCGGAAGGGAAGTCGTCTCCGAGCGAAAGAGCAGACAGAGCAGACAGAGCAGAGAGAGCAGCTTCGGAGAGCACCGAGATCTCTCCGGAGAGGAGTCGCCGCTGCTCACTCTGCGGGTAGAGTTTTCCGATGGCCTGCTGATTGGGCCGCCGGCTTAAGCCAAAGAGAAAGAGGCAGAAGGAGACGCCGGAGACGCTCGAGCTCTCACGGAGATCAGGTCTTGCCAGATTTATCGTCCAGACCCCCGATCTGAGAAGATGTCTCAGTACCTCTTGACGGCCGGGACGACCGCTTTCCGACTTTCCGCTCGAAAGCTCGAAAGCTCGCAGCCCCTGCCCCTTCTTGCCAGGACGCTGCCGGTGGCTCCGCAGACTGCGGCGTGGAGCTGCAAGTCCTGGAAGCAGTGAAGGCTCGGAGCCTCCTGCAATGCCTCAGAAAAAGCCGGGGCACTCTTTCGAAGGCAAGTCGCCACATGGGCGGCAACCTGGCTGCCGGAAGCCGCGTGGTTGAGCGCTCGGCCTGCACTGTCGCAAACCCTGACCGCGTCATGCTGCGTCCTGCCCCGGCCCGCTTGTCTGCGCAGGCACCTCACTACATAAGCCATCAAACATGCAAATGTAGTTCTCAATGGCCAGCGTCAGCTAAAACTTGCAATAGAACCAGCGCTAGCTCATTGCTAGGTAAGCTTCCGACAAACGTCAGATGCATCAGATACTTTTGGATGGGCATGGATGGGCTGTTCTAGCTCCAACGGCCTTGCGCCGGCCAAGCCTGTAAAGCCTGTGACTGGCCTCCGCAAGCACGCCGGAGTTCATGACCTTCGTCGCTGCCATCACGGCGGGGTCCACCTGCAGAACCACGCTGGGGAGGACTTACAGGCCCGCCGTGCCCTGATAAAGGAGGGTTTCTTGCATGTACTGCGGCTTGGGTCCTGGGTTTTGGATTTCCCCGCTTTCTCGGAGCTGCAAAGGTTCGCTTTGCCGAGCCAAACCTCCTGGGCGGCTTTTTGCAGGTGCTAGATTTGCCGGAAGGCGCAGTGGGACGGGTGGCGTTCCTCATACCGCACGCATGCCATGGCAGGGGGGAGCCTCACCTTCGATCCGGGCGAGTCTTGGAACTTTGACTTCCATCTCTCGGTGAGCGATACGAAGGATGCGAAGCTGCGCGCTCACGTGGTGCGCGGGGGATCCTACATCGTGAAGAGAAGCGACACAAGCTGGAGTCTGGAGACGCTGTCGTTGCCGCCCCGCCAGACAAGTGACAGGCTTGCGAACCTGAAGGGTCTCAGCTTTTCATTCTCGGCGTCGGGGTGGCTTGTGATCTATCAGCTTGGTGTGGCCGAGTGCTTGCAGAATCATGGCGACCCACACTGCAATTTAGTTTCTCAGTTGCTCCCTCCCTTTCTCTTCTTTCCCTGCAATTCTCTCTATCTTTGTGCAACTGCCGGTTGGGTTGAATTCTCCTGATAAGGCATCGCCAAGAACCCCTATGTGCGTGTATCCGGGGCCTCTGGCGGTGCTTTGGCCGCCTGCATCATGATGTACGGCGCCGACCCCCGGAAGCCTTTGGAGGTACTTTTGCAATCCGCGCAGATCCTCCACCAAAGGCCCGAGAAAGCCTTCTTGCTCCGGAAGTTCGTGCTTAAGGCGATGAAGGAGATCCTGCAAGATGGCGTCTCGTCTCGGGCTCTTGTCTTTGACGACAAGCTCTTTTGAGAGACTAAAGTAAGTAGGAAGGCCTTTGTGCAACTACTCGTAGGTGTTCATCTCAGGCTCGTTTCAGCATCCAGTCTTCGAATCCCGTCGCCTGGAGATTGGGGTGTCCTCTACGCAGAACAAGGGCCCCGGCCGCTTTATCAACATGATGTTGAACGGCCGGGAGCAACGGCTCAAGAATTTCAGCAGCACGGCCGACGTGGCTGTGGCCTTGCTGGCCTCCCTGCCGAATCAGGCGGTTGCCATGCTTGCTATGTCACTATGTCGTGTCCCTCAGGTTTTTGTCCGTGATGTCTCTGAGGCATCCTCCACCTGCGGAATCTCTGGGCTCCCCTTCACCTTCCAGGACGAGGAAGGCGAGGAACGGCAGGTCGCCGACGGCGCTTTCAAGAACTTCCTACCCACTTTGGACGAGACGTCGATTACGGTGAAGCCCTTCTGCGCAGGAGTGGACGTACTGAAACTCACGGGGCAACGAGCGGACGTAGGGCCCTCCGAGTTTGTGCCCGGCTCCTTCGGCGTCTTCCCACCGCCTCGAACGCTTTTGCAGCATCTTTACGAGCTCGGCTACCGGGACACGGAGACCTGGCTCCAGCTTCACTTGGAGGAACGCCTCCAAGAAGTTGCCGAGAAAAATGCAGACGCCGAAGCAGAGGACACCGGGCCGGAGTCAGTGTAGGTCTGTCTAGCTGTCTAGCTCTGCTTTGCTTCTCCGTTTGCCGCCCAGGCCGACCTGCCGCCTGTGGCCTTCAGCTGCGAGAACGAGGGCATGCTCTGGCACAAGGAGGTCCTGCAACGAGTCCCTGTGAAGTGGGCGGATGCTCGGCAGCATGGCAACGGCGCCAGGGCATCCTGCCGGTGGCAGCTGGCGTGTCAGTGCCACTGCACTGTGAGGACATGCTGAATTCCCGCAACTTCCTCGCGGACAAGACTCCCCAAATTCGGCGACAAGGCGCCCCCGGTGTCCGTCGCCGAGAGTGCCCAGCCTATCCCTCTGTCAGGCATGTTGGAGCTGAGCGATCTCAGCTTTGTGGGGCCCGATGGGCAAACAACCGAGGCTCGCCAAGCCGCCAGCCGTTCCTGCATTGCTGATTGCTCATCATGGCCAGCATGGGCGCATGCCAGGCTGCTCCTTGGGAAGTGACCGGCGTGAGGAGGTGGATGGTGCCGCCCGGCCTGGCTGCTCCGACAGCACCTGCCGCGCCTGCCGCGTCTGAGTCTGACTCAGGTTGACGGAGCTGGACATGCGATGGCAGGAAAGCGAGAAAGAGACTGCAGAGAAGCTTGGTCTTAGCTTCGCATGATTCGCCGGCTTCGCGGATGTAATGCCCACTCTAAGGAGTCACGACGAGGAGCAGCAGAGGGAGCCTTCTCACAAAGAGGCGCGACTCCCTTCGCTGCAAACAAGCCGGCAGCTGAGGTGGAGTGGATGATCCGGGAGTTGCAAGTTCCGGCCGCTCCGGCTGGCTCGCAAGCATCACAGGAGGCGTTTCTACACAGGTGCGGAGCGGGCCGGCCGGCCGGCCTGAGCCGGGCCCGACGCTGAAAGTCCTCAGTTTAACCAAACCCACTGCCAACTGCAGGCTCACGTGCGGCCGGGTCCACCTCTCCTGGATATCAGACGCGTACATCGACGAGCATTGCCGACGGTGCTCTGTTGACACGCCAGAGAGGCATTTCGTGGTGAGCACCGACGCTCAGCACAGAACCGGACCGGAAGGTTTCGGATGTCATGCGATTAGATTCTGTGCAGACCCGAGGTGAACTACTCCCTGACTCTCAGGGCCGCATCTCATGAGGATGCGGTCGCCTGGACTACGGCGCTGAAGGACGCAATCGCAGAAACTCGGGACTACGACCCTGAGGCCAAGGCGGGCAAGAGCAAGGGCAGCACGATCGATAAAGAGTAGCCGACTGGCCGATCAATCCAGTGATCAGGGCTCGATAGGGCTCGCGGATCGGGTACCAAAGAGTCCCACCCTGGGAAGAGCCCAGGCTAAAGGCCATTTTCCCCGACGGCCTTGGCCCCGATTAACCTGTACAGCAAGACAGAAGCAAAGGGTGCCACTGCGTGCCCGGCTGCTGTATCCTACCGCTTGTACGTACGATTTGAGGGGGTCGCCAAGGTCGGGCGATTGCAGCTTCGCGTGCTGGGAGCCTTCAATCTCCAACTCCGAGCATCGCACTCAGCGTCGGCCCACAGCGGTGTTCTGTTTTTCATGTCCTCTTGCCATCGAGGATCGAAATGTCCTGCGGCTGTCTCAGTTCCAAATCTCCTTAAGCGGAAACTGGTGGAATCTGTTTTTAGGCCGGCGGTCTTTGTGCAAGCATCCGTCGGCAAGACGATGCAGAAGCCGGGCTCCCCAATCGCAGTCACGGAGGGCCCCACTTTGTGCGAAGCCAGGACGCTCATCGCCGAAGGATCCTTGAGTCCTGTATGGCCGAGCAGCAACGAGCTGCAGCCCCAGTGGTTGAAAACAGAGAACACAAGTCAGTGCTGGGAGAGAATTGCGGGGACTTCAGGGGCGGGAGTGTGCGAAGGGAAAATGAGGGACCGTATACCTCCTTCTCGCCTGAGAGAGAGAGAGAGAGGAGCTGCTGTAAGTTGTCAACATGTATGTTGGCGAGCTTTGTAGTGTGACTGCGCGCACGTGTGCGATCGTGCGCGTGCAGTGTTGAGTTATGTGGTTTGTGTGTCTGGAGTGAGAGTGAGTGTCAGCCAAGCGCCCGATGGCGGACCAGAACAGGCCGGGAGGTGAGAGTAGGTTAATTAACCTAAGTAGACGTGCCTTGCAACAGGTGGCAGCTCTGACACCGGTTAGGTGAGGTGTTTCAGTACAGCGGCAATGAGCGGCACCCCGATGACACGAGCCTCTGACCCCACGGGGCGGGAAGAGGATGCGGCTTGCGCCGAAGGGCCAGGCTGGCTGGATCAAAGAAGGTGAGGTGAGTTTGCCCGTTCTGTAACTGCTAATGATAATGACTCTTATTATCCCATCATATCATCATAGAATCACATCATCCTATCCAATCCAATGCCAAGGTTTACCTTCCCGGTGGGTGCGGAAGACGGCGAGCTGGAGCTCAAGGCCCCCCTAAGAAGGGAGGGCCTTGGGCCTCCCCCGAACCCCTTGGGCCTTGGGCCTCCGGCAGGTGATGAACTCCTCGGTGCCAGCAAACCAAGTGCTGGGATCACTGGGTTTGGGCCCTGTGCCAGAGGGGCTCTCAGCTGAGAGCTCTGTCTCTCTTCCAGTCTTCCGCTCAGGCCTCGCCCTTTGGAACGTCCCTCCGGCCCAGTGGCTGCAGCGAGCAACTCAGACTCAGAGAGAAGCAGGCAGAAGCCATTCTTGGCTGTTGGGCATCGTTCGGACTTGCAGGAGACGCGAGAAGCTCGTAGGAGGACCGGGTGAGCTGGAGTATGCCTTCTTCTTCCAGCCAGCAAAGGCGGGCACGATCAGAGTAAGGGCTTTGTACACATTGTACACGTGAGCCTGGCCATGACAAGTAACACAGCAGCGGACCGGCATCCGCATCCTCCCCACGGTTCAAAACACCTCAAAAACGCGCTCCTCTTGAAGGGCACGACAGGCATGCCAGGGTCACATCTTCTGTCCGCATCTATCCGCAAAAGATGCCACTGCGCAGCACCATCTACGCACTCAAACAAGCACAACAGCATGTTGCCCAGAAATCGCCTGATGCCCGCCTGCACTCGCAGTTGGTAGCGGGGCAGAGCATGCCTCGACAAAAGGCACAATGTGAGACTTATGCCACACTTCCCAGAAAAAAGTTGCGGCAAGCGGCGCTGCTGTGCACAGTGACAGCTGCATTCAAGGAAAATGCCCATGGTCTCCCACGCACAGCTGAAACCAGCGAAGCGAAGTGCTGCGGCATCCCACGGAGGGCATCCAAGACTGCCATGTGCGTTCCAGGTCTCCACCGAAGTGCCGCAGCCAGGCACCGCACCGAAGGCGAGACGAAGGGGAGTCGCGGCAGTGCACTTACTCTCATCCTGCTCGGCGTGAGGCGATGCCTGAAGCTCCCCCAGCACCACCGGCCGCGCTCGCGGGGCCCACTGGTGGAAGCTACGGAGGCTCCGAGATGCAGAAAGCGTGTTTCCGAAGTGGGGGAACTCAGCCCGCAGAGGTCCGCAGCTGATTGCGCCCCTTCACTTCGGACCGCAGAGCCCAAGCCTTGGCAGAAATCCTGTCCCGCAGCGCCGCAGAGAAGTAGAGGGGCCGGCCCAGTCCCAGTTCCATTTGGTGAGCCACCTCCGGGTTCGATGGTGGCCGGGGACCTCGTCCTCCCGCCTTTGACTGCCGGCCGCGCACCCGGTTCAAAGCTGAAGTGACTCAGTCCATCTCAGTCCGCTCGGCTAGGTTGGGAGGCCTTCAAACCCGTCCCTCGTGCTCCCCAAGCACTGCGCTCCCTTCCGGCGCCTCCGACCAAAGAGGAGCCAAGGCCAGAGCCCGTCCCGCAGAGCCATCCCGCCCTTTTCCCTTCCTGCTTCTGGGAAGGATGGAGGAGCACCAGGCACTTTTCCCGGACATGTTCCGCTACGTGCCCGCCTCAAAACTTCCCCAATTCCAATTTTCGTGTACTTGAGCCCACCACCTGTAAGGAGAAGGATGAGCACGAAGCCGAAGAGTTCGTTCCCCAGTAGCTCTTGCTCTCTTGAGTTTCCCCTTGTCACCCCATGCCATTTGCAGTGTCTTCCGCCACTGCGACAGGCTTTGGCTGAAGCCACCTGAGCATGACAAGGCCCGGGATGGCAATCAGCGGCCAGGGATCGGAAATTTCTTTTGATGAGGCCGACGAGCTCCTGGGTGCTGACCGCGACTTTGAGGTGCAAGTGCCCAAAAGCCCGACTGTGGTTGTGCTCCGGTTTTGCGGCAGGTGTTGGCCTCCACAGCAGCTCGGCAAAAGGCTACGCCAAGCTTGCTTTTTTGGCGACAGCTTCCCCTGGAAGGCTGAGAAATGGCGGGCCCCGGTACTCACTCCTCTTCAGCTGGACGTCTTCCACGACAAGGTTCCTCGTCTGGGAATCTGTGAGTGGCCCATTCGAATCTGAACTGGCGCATTGGAGCTTTCAGGTCTTCCCCGACATGGATGTTTCTGGGCTGCACTAGCAGTGACTACTGTAGCAGCACTGGCACGGTTTCTTCTTTTGAATGCGTGGAAGAAAGGTCGGCTTGGTGCTGCCCCAGCAGGAGGCGAAAAAGGAACTGCCGGAGCGCGCCGGGAACCCTTTGCCGCAACGGGCAACAGCAGGCCAGGGGGCCAGGGTGCGCCGGGTGCGCGTCCCAGGCACGGGAAGTGAAAACACGGAGGAAGGAGCGGCGTCGCTGCCTTAGAAGCCTTGTAGCCCGTGCCCGGCAGCCCCAGTTGGAAGGGATTGTAATCTTATGTTGCGCTTGCAGGTGACCGGGGACTGCCAGAGATCCCCGTTTGGAACCTGGCATTTTGCGAAGTGCGGCTCGCCGAACCCGGCCGAACTTAGGTCGACGGCTGGCTTGACAACGCGCAGACCAAGCAGACACGGCAGCCCTTGAGGCTTTGGAACTTGCACGCCATTTGCAACTTTCTTTACGGCTCGTGACCAGGCAGCTGAAAAACCAGGAAACGAAGCAGACTCCTCCGCCGCAGGCCGGGGTGCAGGGGCGGGTGGGAAGGTTCGGTAGAAGTAGATGTTTTCGGGATGGTTGTGTGCTCGCCGCTGTGGCATAGAGCTGGCATCCCACTCAAGACAGACACTTGCCGATCAGGCCTTTGGGGCAGGAAACTCCAAACCTCGCAGCAATCTAGCCATGCTCTCGCGCTCCGACAGTGGCCAGAGAGCGTGGCTTTGTGCGGCGTTTTGCAGGAGCCCAAAACCAAATCGATCTCCCCGATCTTGGAGGCCCAGCTTCGGAACGAGAAGTGGAGGTGTGATACGACCAATATGCAGTGTCGTGGCGCAGGCGCGAAGCAAGCGCCGCCGTGCGAAGCTCAAGGCGGGATGTCCGCAAGCTTTGCTCAGAAGTTTCCTGTTGCTGCCCTCCGAGAGCCGAGAGAGCCTGAAGCCCTCGTATAGCTCGCTGAGAGGTGGAGCGGGAGTTGGTGCGGCCGGAGCAGGCAAGGAGAGAGAGACTCGGCTCAGCAGCGTATCGGCGCTCCTTTTCCTTTGCGAGGCCCTGGACATCGATCAGCAGCTGCAGAGCCACTCCGGTTAGTGGAAGCCCAGAAGAAGATCCCTCGATTTCTATGCCGAAACTGAGGTCCTGAGATGATCTGCCTGGATCCTGCACTTCAGCCTCAGCAATACAAAGCGCAGGCCTGGAAAGCTGGAAAGCTGCAGGTCACTGCAGTTCTTTGAGCCGTGTAGCCGTGCTGGAGGTGGTGAGCCACCTGGAGCCCAGCGAGGAAAGACGGGTTTGGGCTAGGAGCCTGGCAGAACCCTGGTGGAGTGCTTTAAGCCTTTAAGCTTTGCACTTGTGTGGCCTTGTGTGGGCGCTGTAGGTGCGCAGACCTGGATCGGACCCAACCGTCATGGAGGCACGGAATTTCCGCCGGGCTGCACGGCGCCGAAGCAACAAAACCCCTGCAAACGGCTTTGCTGATTGCTTTTCTCTTGGAGACACTGGGCTCAAGAAAGCGCCCAAAGTGGCGTCATGGAGTTCTAGAATCTGCAGACGCAGTGACATCGGGGGATCCCGGACAATGCAAGACAGAGCTTCAAAACCCGCATCGGGAAGCTACAGTGACAGCAAAACAGAACCGCAGCGGAGCAGCGGAGCTGGCCAGCTGGGATCCTTGGCCATGGATGACCTGAGCATCAACATTTCAGGCCTGGCCCCAGGTGCTGCTCGCACCATCCAGGCCCTGGGCGGGCGGAAGCGTGGGTCGGACGGTCCTTCAAAGAGGAAGGCGAAGCCTTTGACTGGTAGAGGGAAGAAGAACCCGACAGAGAGGCTCCAAGAAAAGGAGCCGGCGGGAGCCTCAAACCACGCGAAGCGGAAGCGAGAGGCGCCGAAGCCTAAGCCGCGGAAGGAGCCGAAGCCTTCCAAGCAAGCGAAGGCGAAGGTCTTGGAGGCCTGGAAGAGGACCCAGGCCACGGCCACGCCGGCCAGGGCCGAAGCGGCTAAGGCCGTGAGGAAACCCTTGCATCCGTCAGGAGCGGATCCCACGCCATCGAAGCCTCCCAAGAAGCCAAAGATCCGTGAAAGGCGTGAAGCACCCCGAAAGGCTGCAGAACTGAAAGAGAGCGGTGTCGTTTCGGAGACGGCTTTTGCTGCCTTGAAACTGCACGAGTCCTTGCTTCGGCAGCTTCAATATCTGGGCTTTACAGACTGCACGCCCATCCAAGCCCTCGCTGTGCCTCGGGCATTGACGGGCAAGCGGGATGTATTGCTGCGGGCCCCGACAGGCTCAGGCAAGACTTTGGCTTTCTTGTTGCCGGTCTTGCACCAATTGCTGGTGACTCCGGGTGGCATAGACCGCAGGACCGCCAAGCATCGCAAAGCCTGAAGATGCGACAAGCAATTAAGAACTAGACTCACTAGACGCTAGACTGTAGAACTGTAGACTGTTGAACAGCAGAGTGCGAGTTCGCTGCAGGAAGGGTACGTTGGCCACAGTCCTTTCACCTACCAAAGAACTGGCGCTCCAGACGCTGAAGGTTGCATCTGATCTGGCTCGGATGATGCCTTCCCTGGTGTGTGGAGCGGTGGCCGGTGGAGAGAAGCCCAAGAGCGAGAAAGCCCGCATCCGCAAAGGTCTCGTGCTCCTCTGCGCCACTCCAGGGCGCTTGGCATACCACCTCGAGCACACAGCCACCTTTGTTGCACCTCGGCGAGACCGGCAGACCCCAAAGCCCTCCATCTCGAGAATTATCACCAGCCCCTTTCACGAAAGACTAGAGGGTGCCTGTACATGCTGTACAACCAGAATCAGCTTTTCGACGCTTGCGGACGCTTGCAGGTTTCAGTGTGTAGATCCGCATCATCCGCGGTCCAGCCTCCTTATTACCTTCTCGACCCTCGTCGGTTCGGGGCCCTTTGGGCCCTTCGTCCTCCTAACCCATGCTCCTAGAGGGGAAGGGTGTGCGCGTTTGAAAGACAGCTGGTGGAGGCAAGTCTATGCCATCTTGGTGTCTTGTGCGTCCGCTTTGAGGTCCGCAACATCCGGTGCCTTGTGTTGGATGAAGCAGATCGGCTTCTCGATATGGGCTTTGAGCCGCAGATTCGATCTATTCACAAGAAGATCTTGGAAGCAGCCAAGGACTTGGCAGTGACATGGGATTTGTGTACAAGTCTAGGCTGCGATTACATTTGAACAGGAGGGCGAGAATGCCGAAAGCCCCACGGGAGCAGTGCAGACGCTGCTGGTCTCGGCAACTCTGGTTCCCGCGGTGCAGCAGCAACTGAGATGGCATCCCATTTCCTTCGCTGAGTTCGTGGTCGTTGCAGAAACTTGAAGCTAAGGCTTGCTGATTTCTGCCTCCGCCCGAAAGCCTTCTGGGCGGATGCAGAGACACATGCGAAGGAAGAAGTCGCTCAGACCGGCACGGTGGCCGTGGGTCAGGAGCTGAACTTCTTGGCCCCATCCACCCTGACACAATGGTACTGCGTAGTTCCAGGGAAGGAGCGGCTCGCAGCCCTCTTTGCTGCGATCTTGTCCCGGGTGGGTGAGAAGAAGTCCATAATCTTCTTCTCCACGGGAGCTTCGGTGGACTTCCACTGCGACCTTCTCCAGGACGCAGCCTGGCCCCCACGCGGCGGAAGAATGAAGAGCCACGACCAGCCAGCCATCAAGAAGCTGCAGGGTCGCTTCGTTGGCCTGGCGAAAGATGCCAAGCTCTTGAAGGAAGAGGACGATGAGGAAGAAGAGGAAGACGAGGAGGAGGCAGCTGAAGACGTCGGTGATCGCCAGAATGAAGAGAAGATGTTTGCGAAGACCAAAATCTTCAAGTTGCATGGAAGCCTCTCCAAAGAAGAGCGTGCTGGTTACATTAAGGACTTCCTCAAGGTCCCTGGAGGAGTGCTTCTTGCTAGCGATGCGGCTTCTCGCGGCCTCGACTTCCCGCAGATCGACTGGATCATCCAGTACGACCCTCCGCAGAGGACGCGCTCTGCAGTTTCTGGATAACTTTTCTTGTGCCGCAGTGCCTACAGCATCCTACAGCAGCTTAGCAGCTTAGCAGGACCGAGGAGTATTTGCACCGCGTGGGTCGCACAGCCCGTATCGGCCAGCAGGGCAGCGCTTTGCTCTTCCTGCAGCCCAGCGAGCTCGGCTTCCTGGACGTCTTGCGAAGCCGAAACCTCACGGACCTGCGGGAGATGCAACTCGAGGAGAGGCTAAGACCGCAAGATCTTACTAGTTTACTTCTCCCAACCGCTTGCTATCCTCGACCATTGCAGCATCCATCGCTGTCTAACGGGTGTGTGAAAACCCTGAAACTAACAGAAATTACTGTGTTATTCATACAGAAGGGATAACTGGGTGTGAAGATGCAGGTTAGGTGGCGGCTTGGCAATTTCAGATTGCACCACAAGTTCATTTCGCTCAGCCCGAAGCCTGACTACGTTCATCGTTAATCCAAGTTAGGCCAACGTGTATGACATTCCATCGCTGTTGGGGTCTGCTGCTGAGATAGTCTGCTTAAGACCTCTGACATAATCTGATCTAGAGGGGCTCCTTTGAATTCGATCCAATAAGGGAGTGGTAATAAGATTCGAATGGGAGCCTACTGCGCCGCAGGAGCTGTTAAGCGGGTTGCGAAGCAAAGCGCCCGCTTCTCTGACAGGCTATCGGGACATGCAGGACTGCCCAGCCCAGACTGCTTGTAACATGTCTTCTTGCTTCGGACTCAGACTTCTTAAACCTCCCAAAGCACAGCCTGAAATCCACCGAAAGACTTAAGTTTCAACATACACCCCTCCTCAAGTACTGACACCTAGGTCCCAAGTTCCCTAGATTGCCCTAGATTCCTAGATCCCAGCTCCCAGCTTTTTGTCTCAGGGCCTCTTGTCTGGCCACCTCGCCAGCCGCGTGGCGGCACACGCAGCCTTGGCCTCGCGGGCGCGCTCCGGTTTCCTGGCCTCCTTGAAGGCAAGGTCCAGAGGGCTTCCTCCTGAAAAGGACGGATTCTTGTTATCAGCATCCTACCAGTACTCCTGAGGGCTTAGACGTCGTCTTCCGCAGGCTTATCGCTCCTTCCCACGGGAGCTCCGAGCATCCTTTCCCTTCGGCCAGCTCCACCTGGGACACCTGGCGACCAGCTTCGCCCTTCGCGAGGCACCGCGCGAAGTGGTCCAGAAGAACCGGCCCGGACCCCGGACCCCGGACCCACGTATACGTATACAGATTTGCGCATTTGTGTGTGAGACGTGCGTGCGGGCGGGCGGGCGGTGTGGGTGTGGGTGTGTGTGTGTGTGTCATCCCTGTACCAAAGGGCTAAGTAACTTCGCAGGGGGCTGAGGGTCCCTCACTTGTGCCTCAGCCAATGAAGACCGCAAGTGCAAGGACGTGTAAACATACCTGCAAAGTTGCACCTGGATCCCGTAGTGGATAGCTGGTGGACTTAATATTGGCATCAGTGCACATGACAGTCATGTACATGTCAGTTCTGTGCAGTGCTTGCTTGTGAGCCTGGAGACCGTTAGATCTAGACANGTGGACTTAATATTGGCATCAGTGCACATGACAGTCATGTACATGTCAGTTCTGTGCAGTGCTTGCTTGTGAGCCTGGAGACCGTTAGATCTAGACAGTCAAAAAGCAGCATATCAGTAAATCCAGACATAGACCGAGATGTTGAGAAGTAGCTCAAGAAAATGAGATGATCATAGTTCCGACCGACATCTGGACCAAGAGGTTCAAGCTAAGTGTGTCTCAGTGTCGCCTTCCCCTGTGGGCGCGAGCTGAGTGGAGGGGAGGCTCCACGAAACTGACTTCACAGATAATGTCCGAAGCTCGTGAGTTTGAAATATGAGCGACGGCAAGACGATGAAATTCTGAAATTATTGTTGACAGTTTTGTTGAGAAGTTGAGTCGTTTTGTTCAGACTGCTGGTTTCGATCTGAGTTCTGCTCGTCCTTGTCGAAGTACAACAGTTCCCCATCATCAACAGGTATCTAACAAGTGCCTCACACCTCTCTGAAGATCCCTGCTTGAAACTTCAGGAAATGAAGGATGACTTCACAACCTGAGAGCCTACATGAAATGCAGACCCTGGAGAGGATTCTAGCACCCCTTGAAAATGAAGTGATTGAAGATGGTCGGACGGAAATTCCTGAAATTTTGAAATCCTTGAAATTCTCGAAGTTCGATCCTGAGTAACGTCATCTTATCATGCACCGGCCTTAGACAGCGTTATCATCATTTCATCATGCAGCATGGTTGTTGGATCTGCGGCTTGCATGAGATCAGAGAGTGCAGTCGGTTGTGGAGCCTGCACCAGAGTCAGCTGTATTGTACCGTTCCTACAGTCCGTGGCAATCATGTCCAAGGGAGTGCGAGCTGTCATGCAAGGGAGTGCAAGCTTCTTGAACCGAATTTCGTTAGACGCTATCATCCTTGAACACGCTTTGTCTTCGGCCAGCACAACCCCCTCCATGTAGGGGAGTCGGGGAAGTGCTGATCGTTTTCATAACCATCATCACTGTGAGTTTTGCAGTTTGTAAAGTGATGCCTAGACCCCCTCTGAGCCTGGAAACCTCACTGTTAGCATGGCACCCCTTCCAAGTGGAGGGGTGTCGGTTGTGCAGCATGCTGGAGAGTCAGTTGTATTGTACCTTTCCTACAGTCCGTGGCAATCATGTCCAAGGGAGTGCGAGCTGTCATGCAAGGGAGTGCAAGCTTCTTGAACCGAATTTCGTTAGACGCTATCATCCTTGATCACGATTTGGTGCTGATCGTTTTCAGAACCTTCATCACTGTGAGTTTTGTAGTTTGTAAAGTGACGCCGAGACCCCCTCTGAGCCTGGAGACGTCACTGTTAGCATGTCNCATCCTTGATCACGATTTGGTGCTGATCGTTTTCAGAACCTTCATCACTGTGAGTTTTGTAGTTTGTAAAGTGACGCCGAGACCCCCTCTGAGCCTGGAGACGTCACTGTTAGCATGTCACCCCTTCCAAGTGAAGGGGTGTCGGTTGCGCAGCCTGCTGGAGAGTCAGTTGTATTGTACCTTCCCTACAGTCCGTGGCAATCATGTCCAAGGGAGTGCGAGCTGTCATGCAAGGGAGTGCAAGCTTCTTGAACTGAATTTCGTTAGACGCTATCATCCTTGGTCACGCTTTGGTGCTGATCGTTTTCAAAGCCATCATCACTGTGAGTTTTGCAGTTTGTAAAGTGAGGCCTAGACCCCCTCTGAGCCTGGAAACCTCACTGTTAGCATGGCACCCCTTCCAAGTGGAGGGGTGTCGGTTGTGCAGCATGCTGGAGAGTCAGTTGTATTGTACCTTTCCTACAGTCCNAGTGCGAGCTGTCATGCAAGGGAGTGCAAGCTTCTTGAACCGAATTTCGTTAGACGCTAGCATCCTTGATCACGATTTGGTGCTGATCGTTTTCAGAACCTTCATCACTGTGAGTTTTGCAGTTTGTAAAGTGAGGCCGAGACCCCCTCTGAGCCTGGAGACCTCACTGTTAGCATGTCACCCCTTCCAAGTGAAGGGGTGTCGGTTGTGAAGCCTGCTGGAGAGTCAGTTGTATTGTACCTTTCCTACAGTCCGTGGCAATCATGTTCAAGGGAGTGCGAGCTGTCATGCAAGGGAGTGCAAGCTTCTTGAACCGAATTTCGTTAGACGTTATCATCCTTGATCACGCTTTGGTGCTGATCGTTTTCAAAGCCATCATCACGGTGAGTTTTGCAGTTTGTAAAGTGAGGCCTAGACCCCCTGTGAGCCTGGAGACCTCACTGTTAGCATGTCATCCCTTCCAAGTGAAGGGGTGTGTGTGTGTGTGTCATCCCTGTACCAAAGGGCAAAGGGCTAAGTAACTTCGCAGGGGTCTGAGGGTCCTTCACTTGTGCCTCAGCCAATGAAGACCGCAAGTGCAAGGACGTGTAAACGTACCTGCAAGGTTGCAATTGGATCCCGTAGTGGATAGCTGGTGGACTTAATATTGGCATCAGTGCACATGACAGTCATGTACATGTCAGTTCTGTGCAGTGCTTGCTTGTGAGCCTGGAGACCGTTAGATCTAGACANGTGGACTTAATATTGGCATCAGTGCACATGACAGTCATGTACATGTCAGTTCTGTGCAGTGCTTGCTTGTGAGCCTGGAGACCGTTAGATCTAGACAGTCAAAAAGCAGCATATCAGTACATCTAGACATAGACCGAGATGTTGAGAAGTAGCTTAAGAAAATGAGATGATCCTAGTTCCGACCGACATCTGGACCAAGCGTTCAAGCTATGTGTGTGTGTGTGTATGTGTTTGTTTGTGTGTTTCTGTGTGTGTGTGTGTGCGTTTGTCTGTGTGTGCGTGTGTGTGTTTGTGTGTGTGTGTTTTTGTGTGTTTGTCTGTGTGTGTGTGTTTGTGTGTGTGTGTGTGGGTTTGTGTGTGTGTGGGTTTGTGTGTGTGTGTGTGTTTGTGTGTGTGTGTGTTTGTGGGTGTTTCTGTGTGTGTGTACAGTTCTTATTCATCTCTCGGGCATTGTTGACATTTGTGAGCTAAGTTGCGATGCCAGTGCTTTACAGTCATGCATAAAGCGTCAATGTCGTGGTGCTACAATCGGGAACCAGGTTTCCCCGATGCTTGTTGGACTTACCGTCTCGATTGAAGAAGAGATCTACGCACGACATGTACGAAGTTTCTTACAGTTTCTTTCATGATAACAGGGAGTTGTTCTTTTGCACTCGTTACGTTGACAATCGGCTAGTGGTTGTTTCTCGACAACTTCTTCAGGATCGAAGGCTGCTGCACTTTCTTACCAACAATTTCTATCAGGCCCCTGTCGAACTTGAACATGTCACCAGCAGTGATGCTACGGAAGAGTTTCTTGGCTTCGACCTTCAACTTGATCATCATCGTTTACAGTTGATACTCCGCCCTGAACATTGGAAAATTCGAGAGCCCAACAGTGCTGGCCCTGAAAGACACCGAACTGCTGCATTCCACTGTGCTCGTCTGCACATTGAAAGATATGTTTGGCCACCTCATATTCGTAATCGTCAACTTGTACAGCTTCGACAGCATTTTGCTGAAGCCAAGTATCACTCTTTGTAAAGATTCCGCTTGAGATTCGTTTCCTGCAAGTGTGACATCATGAAACACAGAACGCTCGCACTAATTATATAGCGGAAGTTGATTGCACACGGTCCAGTGATACTGCTTTGAGTCACTTGTTTGCCTTGCTTGCTTCATCGTTCTTACCTCACAGCTTGTTTGGGCTCATCGCGTTTTAGAACCTATATGTTGACTGCCATGCGCTGTGACACCTTGGGATCAGCTACAGATGGATCCACTACACCCAAACCGAACTTCAGAGCGTTCGAGGGGACCTGCTCCACCATCGTGAAGAAGAATTGGCAGTTCGACGCTTACAGCAGTCTCAACTTGACTCCCTACAAGCACAAGTTCGTGAGTTGGCCCAGCAACAAACAGAGTTCTCTGAACAAATGACGGAAGTAGCTAACGCAGTTGCCGATATGTTTCACCAACTAGGAGTCCTTCGCAACACTTTTAATCAAGCTATGAACGATATGCTACGTCATTTCGAAAGTCCTCAGCAGTTGCCTCCAACACAACTTGCTACTACACAATCTGAGATTTTTGACCAACGCTAAGTACAGCTTACCGGTATAGCCAGTTGTGTGTGTGCGCAACTCCTGTCTCCAAGGATGTAGGTTTTGCAGCTTCCGTAGCTACTTCAGCAGGGGGCAGTGGCCCACTCAAGAGTCCACTGCCAACCAAGCTACTCGTGAGTTGGGAGGATATCCAGGCTGATCACCTGGACGTACCTGCTTGTACAAAGCGTTTGCAGCTAGTGTGTAGTCAGCAAAAAGACGAGAACAAGTAACCCTAACACAAACAGCATCCCACGGGATGACTGGTCAGCAAGTAAGTGTGTGTGTGTGTGTGTCTGTGTGTCTGTGTGTCTCTGTGTGTGTGTCTGTGTGTGTGTCTGTGTGTGTGTGTATATATATGTGTGGGTGGGTGGGTGGGTGGGTGCGGGTGTGTGGGTGGGTGTTTGTGTGTGTTTGTGTGTGTGTATGTGTTTTTGTGTGTGTGTGTATATGTGTGTGTGTGTTTGTCCGTGTGTGTGTGTGTGTTTGTGTCTGTGTGTGTCTGTGTGTTTGTGTGTGTGTGTGTTTGTCTGTGTGTGTGTGTGTGTGTTTGTGTGTGTGTGTGGGTGTGTCTGTGTGTTTGTGTGTGTGTGTGTTTGTCTGTGTGTGTGTGTTTGTCTGTGTGTGTGTTTGTGTGTGTGTGTGTGTGTTTTTTTTTTGTGTGTGTGTGTGTTTGTCTGTGTGTGTGTGGGTGTGTGTCTGTGTGTTTGTGTGTGTGTGTTTGTCTGTGTGTGTGTGTGTGTTTGTGTGTGTTTTTGTGTGTTTGTGTGTGTGTGTGTGTTTGTGTTTGTGTGTGTGGGTTTGTGTGTGTGTGTGTGTTTGTGTGTGTGTGTGTTTGTGTGTGTGTTTCCGTGTGCGTGTTTGTGTATGCGTGTGTGTGTGTGTGTCTGTGTCTGTGGGTGTGGGTGTTTGCGTGTGTGCGTGTGTGCGTGTGTGTGTGTGTGGGTGTGTGTGGGTCTGCGTGGGTCTGTGTGGGTCTGTGTGTGTGGGTGTCTGTGTGTGTGTGTTTTTTTTGAATTGTGTTTTTTTTACTTTGGATGATAACTGATATCTGTGCGCCTATTTCGCAAGCATATTCTATGTACACGTACTCGCTGCTTGGCTCAGGTACGAGCGTACTGCAGGTGAGGCGCAGGAAGGCCCGGCAGGCCAGCGCGGCCCGCGTGGCCAGCACCGGCACCTCAAGGAGAGACGGCAGCAGGGCACCAAGGGCACCAAAGGCAGCAAGGGCACTGGCAAGGGCAAAGCTTCCCAGAAAGGTAAGCCCCGCAAGCCGGGGAACCCGAAGGGTTTCGGGGCGGATGCTGCAGATGAGTTTGCAGCTTGACCCACAAGCTGCCAGAAAGAAGCTCCCTGAGCTTTGAAGGCGAGTGAGTCTGCCAGCTTTCCTGTTGCCGCACCTGCGATGTGCGGAAAATCTGTTGCACCACGAGGTGCCGAAAGATGACCAACAGTGGCTTGAGCCTTTTCAGACTGCTGTCCCCGGCGAGGCCGGCCCGCAGCCCCTCAACCCAAGCATGCAAGCCCTTTGCGACGGCGTGGGACTCTGTTGCAGGGGATGGCCGAGAGCGCGCTGCGAGCTCAGAAGCTTTTGTGGCCTGTGTCCTCGGACACTGTGCCTGCTATACCGGCGAACACCGAGAACCACCAGGTAGTGTCGAGCAGAAAATGATGGTGGGGGAAACGGTGTACATGGTCGTGAGTTTTTATAGGGCTTGCCGGGTCTGCAGTCGGGTCACCGCTGACGATCGCGGGACACCCGGGTTGCCACCCAGACTTGGATTTCAATTAGACCTTGGAGGTGGAACAGCCCCAAGCTGGTGCTGAAGGGCAGAGAAAGTCACTTTTGAATGGAAAGAGAGATAGAGAGAGAGAGAGAGAGAACATTAATGTGCACATATTCATCCTTCAAGTGTCTTACATACTTTTATGGTATGCCTTGTTTCCTCTTTGCCACTATGCGACGGGATGCTTGCGCCATTGTGAGCTGTTTTGCCCTCGAAGTCACAGTTTTTAATTTACTCAGTCGGCCCTTATAATTGGGAGAGCAAAGCAGATCCTCTCGACAGGGGAAAGTAGCATTGATTCAGAAACTTCCTCAAAGCCTGCCATGAACCTGACACTTAGTTGACTTGTAAAAGGTGCCAGGTAGACTCAGGTAGACTTGTAAAGCCGGAGAATCCTTCCATTTGTCCTAATATTCTTATCTGATCTTAGATACAGACATCGTCATTTCCCTTGGAAGGAGTCTTAGCGGGGGAGTTCTTTGTCAGTGGCGAGTACATGTGGTCCCCAGGAGATAGATAGAGAGAGAGAGAGAAGCTTTGTTTCTGCGTCCTGAGGGCCGGAAGCAGCTCGAGCTCCAGGTCCTTCCAGCTGGGCATCTCCAGCCTCCCAGGCAAGCGAGGCAGCGGGCCCCCCGGTCGGAGTACGGCCTACGCTCGATTTCTCTCAAAAGAAAAGACGAAAGCTTGTAGTTTGGAATTTGGGGGAGGGATTCTTTCTTCCCCTTTCCGGCTGAGGCACGGACCCTTTGCCCTGCCAGGCCAGGATCGGCCGGGTCTCGGCGGCGCTTTGCGCCGGAAAGCACTATGCCGCTGATTCTCTCGCAGGACTGTTTGAGCCTCACGCGCTACGACGAGGACATCCTTTATGTGCTTTGCGAGACTCTCAGTGGAAATCATCACGGCCGATCACGGACTTCCTCAATTCGTTTCGTCTTTTGGACAGGTGATGGGCATGGCCCGTTCGGACATCTTGTCGCCTTCCGGGTAGCGCCGCTCACGCCTGGTTCTGGAAGATATGAAGAGGTTCCGGGACCGGACGGCGGAGAAGCACCGCGCCAGGCAGAGCTTGCCTTGGTTCCTGGAGCAGCTACTGGCTGCAGGGCATCGCTCGGAAGAGGCTTTGGCGCAAGCCTAAGGCAGACGTGGCAGCGAGCTGCTCAAAGAGCCCTGCTGGGCCACTTGAGGTGCATGCCTTCCCGAAAGTGGCCGAAGATGTGGCGGAGTTTGCCAAGGCCAAGTACATCGACATCTCATCGCCGGGCGGCTCAGACTTGGTGACCAGGGTCTGGGATGCACACGTCTAGAGTCTGGCGTTTTGTCAAGACAAGCTTGACATACTCTATGACACGCTCAATCGTACTGCAGCTTGTACGTATGTATGGGGCAAAGCTCGCCGCTAGCTCCCAGGTCGGGAGCAAGCTGCAGCGTAGCTTTCCGGCATGGGGACGAGGTGAAAGTGGCGGGGCTCTCAGTTCCACACCTCTCCACATGCACTCAGCGACATACGCAGGCGCGACACCTTCATGCTTCAATTACATCCCGGTTTCTGCGTCGCAGGCTTGGCTTGGGGACACGCGCGTCCTGGTGGCCACGGTGTGACGCTCTGGCATTTCCGCCCGACGATCCGATGTGCAGCCGTTGTGAGTCGCTACTGAGGTCACAGAGACGAGCCGGCGAGTGGACCTGGCCTTTGCCCCAGAAAGGAGGCCAAGCGGAGGCGGAGCAGAGCAGAGTCGAGTCAGGTCACTCCGGCTCACACCACCGAGGACCCGTCGGACCCTTTTTTCCCGAGTTTTCGGACTCCAACTGCCACTGCATCACAAGGACGTAAAGGAGCTGCAGCGCGCGCGGAACAGTGGCGCCAAGTTGGTTCAGGTGGAGCTGCCATGCAAGCTGGAGAATTGCTTGCAGTTCCTCCGTAAGCTAACCGACTTACTCCATGTTCAAGGTCGCGGCGCATCAGTCAATTCCAGTTGACGTCAGGATTGCAAAGACTCGGGGCCCTCTTCCTGATAAGAAGAGATCTCCCAGCAGCTGCATTCCAGGGGTTGCCTTGGAAGTCAAACGAAACGTGTCGTCAACACTGCGAGGGCCAGGTCACCGTGTCAAAGACTTTGTTTGTTTCGTGTGCACAAGCATGCACATGCAGGTTTGGGTATAGTGAAGTGTTCTGTGTCGCTTCTGCTGTGTCTCTTGGAAAGCTATGCCGTCAGGTGCCGCCAAATTCCGGTCACGTGGGGGCCGCAGCTTCTTGTTGCCCGGGCTTTGCATGGACGAGGACACGCACCAGACACAAATTTCACCGCATGCCACAATGTCCTGCGTCGAGCTTGCACCAACCACTGTATACACCCGAGGTAAGGCTCTTCGTACCGGCCGCCCCGCCAGAGTTCGCGAAGCTGACTGGCCAGCTCCGCACGAGCGCTTCTTCCTTTTTTCGCCAGGGCGAGCGTTACCCGGGCCTCTTCGTCACCCGCGCTTTCGGGGATGTGGCGGGGCAGGCGGAAGGGAGCATTGAGCATCACAGAGCTGCAGAGATTTGTAAGCGGCTGCGCGGCAGGGTCTCGGCCTCTCTTCGCAGCCCGAGATCAGGAAGACGTCCTTCGAGAGGCGGCTTAGCGGCTGAGCGGTTTGGCGCCACAGAAGCACGACACTGATGGGCAGTGTGCATTTTGAAGGACACCCGGTGTGCTGCTGCTGGGCTCGGGTGGCTTCTGGGAAATGCTGGATGACGCAAGGCCACGAGGATATCACGGGGGTGGACTTGGTTGCTAGGTTTTTTCGCCTTGGCAGGCCCGGCGAGGAGGCCCTGCAGCTCTTGACAAGTTGCCGCTTGAAAGAGTGTGGCGGGAGCCTCGAGTTCCCCGGTCCTAGACTGGAGTCACTGGAGTCTAGAGGAAGGCTTTGCTCTGAAAGGCCCGAGCTTCGCAGCCGGCAAGTTGGCCGCTGAAGCACGTTCTCGCTGGCAGCAGGCCGGCGGGGCCTGGCAAGCGCAGTTACCGCTTCTTGGCCGCCTTAGAGAGGCCGCCGAGGACTGCTCCGACGATGTCTCCTGCATCTTGCCGTGCCCCTCAGCGAGAGCAGGGCCAGACTTGGAGAGTTTCCTTTCTTCGGTCTTCGGACGCCGCCGGAGGTTGCATTGGATGCCAGATGCGCCAGCTCAGGGAGGAAGCCGAGACGGCCGTGGCCGTGGCCCGGGATCGTGGCATTGCGTTGGCGTTCCCAGAAATGGATCAAGACAGAGGCGGCCTTCCAACAGCACCGCTGGGGACTCACTGCGTCTCTGCGGCTCGATCTCACGCGAACTTCGAGCTTGGCCCCGTCCTGGGTCATCATGAGGTCGCGGCCGATGCCCCAAGAGGAGATGCGGAAGAAGTCTCTTGCTCTCTGTCGGTTGTCGTCAGCAGGACTTGGCCCTCACGCCGGACACGTCGCTGTGTCCAAAGGCGGCGGGGCCGGGGCGGGTTTTCTGCGGCCCGGCGGGAGTTTGCCCGAGCCGTCGGCTCAGGAGTTCGATCGGCAGCTCGTGAGCGTCGAGGCTCCAAAGACCCAAAGCCCTTGCCTCCGTCCCTGCCTTTCTCCAATTCCCTCTCGCCCCAAGTCCAGGCCTCTTCGGGGTCCAGCGGCGCCTGGCTTCGCGAGCCGTGCTTTGGCGAAAGACGCAGCTTGCATCCCCGGCCCATGCTTGACATGGCATGGGCCAGTGTGGGGGAGGGTACGGAGTACAGAAGAGAGAGAGAAGCTGCAACCTGCAAGAGTGGAGTTGGGAGCCAGCTCTGCACTTCCAAAGGATTTCAGACAATCGCATCAGCTTGAAACGCCTGGATGCAGCAGGACGCATAATTAAGGGGCATAGAACAAAAGCGGCTTATGCACGCATCCTCACAGGACTGGCCCAGGCACTGCCGACCTTCCAGGGTGGCAAAAGGGCACAGGCCAAGCGCCCAAATCGAGGCACGCCTCCGACCTTCCGTGCCGCACATGCCGCATGAAGGCATGCTTCTGCAGCCGCCGCGGGGTGGAGCCAAGCAAGGCCAATCGTCGCAGATGGCGTAGGCTTCCGCGCATGCGAGTGGCATAGAAGTCGTAAGCCTGTGCCTTGCAAGGACTGCTTCAGCATCACCCAGAGAGCTGGGCGAGCACTCTACCTGGCAAGAAGCTCAGGAAGCCCAGCGCGTTGGACAATGCTGGGATCTTCCCATGCAGGTGTGCAACGGCTTCGGCCCGGCTGGCCACATGGTGTCCTTCCGAGTGGCGCAAAGCATTCCCAAATTCCTTTTCGAAGCCACCGAGGAGGCACACAAGCCGTCGAAATTCGAGTTGCGAGTTGTTGAGCCCTGTTTTCTGAGAGGTGCCCGAGCAGCTCGTGGCCCGAGCTTTCCACGCGGCAGCGGCAGAGCTCAGCCGCTTCGCAGCCGCGCACGGCGACTGCGACCTTTCGCAGTCAGGCCGGGGATTTCATGCGCCCCGCAGCCATGCGCCCTTCGCACGCCCTGCATCCCCCTTCGCACTGCGGCGGGGCGGGGCGAGGCGCCAGCGTGGCAGCGCTCCTGCGCCAGGCGGCGCGGCGAAGCAGCGAAGGCCCAAAGCCCAAACGGCCCACTCTGTCAACGAAGGACGACTCGGTTCACTTGGCCTGGCTCGGAGAGAGCCGGGTGCTGGTTGCGACCATTGCTGGACAGACGAGCCCTCAGAATCGCGCATAGAGCAAGCTGAGCACACACGCAAGCGTTCTCAGCCAGAGCCTTCCTGGCAAAAGGTTCAGCCGGGTGGATCTCCTGAGCCCCACACATCTGCAGCCAGACGGACTCGAGCTGTCTCGCGCCTTCGGGCACTCAGCAACTGGGCCAACAGTGCATCAAAATGCATCCTGCTTCTGCTTGAAGTTGTTGAGCTGTTGAGGCCAGCAAGTCAACAAGGCCTGACTTGGCCAAGACCTCCTTCGACTCCACCCCGGGCCTTGTGCTGTCTCAAGCCCATCTTTCCGCGGTTGCGACTGTGCCGCAGACCGCAACTGCGTCGCAATGTGTTGAGGCTCGGCTCGGGCCAGCTCTTTGAGTCCATGTCCGGAGAGGCACAGATTTCGTGGAGCCCGTCTGCGCAGAACAGCCTCGGTTTTCCTGGGCAGGACGCAGTGGAAGTCCTGCAAGAGACTCCTCTCACCGCAGCTGTGGCAGGCTCTGATATGCAAGCTCTCGTGAGTTGCATGCTGCTTTGGCAAAGCTGGAGGCACGGCCTTGAACAGATTGTGCGACAAGTGGCAACGGACCTGGGACGGCAAGAAGAGCCTTCTTTGCTTTCTGCTGCTGCTCGCCCGCAGCGAGTCGTTCTTTCTGCAGGAATCTTTCTGCGGCAGCCGAGCGCCCAGTTCACAGTAGAGACGCAAGCAGATCCGCCCCCAGGTTCTGGCCGGGGGAAGAGACTCGCCAGTAGCTCAGAGCTCGGGAGGGTCACGAGGGAACATGATGTCGTTCCGAAGGCGTTGAATCTCCAAAGTCTCTGTCGCCGCTGTCGCCTGCGATTTCTCCTTCAAGGCCACGGAGCAGTCCCAGCGAGCTGTGGCACCTGTCCGGTCTTCATCCTCGACGTTCACCAGGTCTGCCCAAGCTGCGCTCCTAGCCGGCAAAGCACGTGGCCGGGCTGCAGATCTGATCCTGGCACCGCGAATTTCCGACGCTGCAAACTTCCATTTTTAAGGCTACTTGCAGGCAAAGCCCGCTCAGAGCGGAGCGGTATTGCGACAGGCTGAAATAATGGTCAGTGGCTACAGCAAACATCTGCAACTTTGCGAGGCCTGCCCGGAAGCACCGACTCCTCCACAACCGGCTTCGCCCAAGGCATCGTATCCTGTATCCTGCAAGGCCTGCAAGCACATAGTTTGATGACAGATCGCGTGGCGAGGCTGAACCCTACTATTGCCCCAACTGTGGGACCCTCAACCCGGCAACTGCACGGTTCTGCAAGAACTGCGGCCACAAGCGGCCCGCCGAGGCGGGAGGAAGATTCGGGGGGGNGAGCGCAGGCCACGTCGCTGGCGCCAGCTCCGGAAGCCAAGCCTCCCTCGGAGCCCAGCCGAGCGCCACCCGACCCTTCGAGGACGGGGGGGGCAGTGGGGGGCCGTGGGCTTTTTTCTGCGCACAGCGTCTGAGCAGAGCCTCGAAGCCTCGAAGCGTTGCTGAATGCCAAGGCAAATCTCGAGCCTGCGCACATGGCCAACAGGTTCACTGCACGTGCAAAGCCGCGGGAAGAAGATCGCGAACGCGACAACTCGGACACTACTCTACCGGCCATAGCGACGTGTTTGCAGAATCGTCGCAGACTGGACAGTGACATTGGCAAGCACAAGCTGCCTACAGTACTCAGTACTTTCTTTATCTCTTGGCTTACCTGACAAGAGTGCTGAGAAAGTGTAGCACAGTGTTCAATCGCGTCAAGACGCAGCCGGGGCGCAGGGCTTCGAAACGCGCCAAGAGCATCACCAAGAAGCGCGCTTGGCAAAGAGTCATACACGACTGCCGAAAAAATCAGGGGGACTTCCAATCGTTGCGCAAAAGCCGTGCGGAATGCAAGAAGAAACAGACGACACAGCCCCGGCAAAGGGGGCGTTGTCATGCTGTTCCGAGTGTCTGTAGTGAAGGAGCCGGAGTCGGAGCACACTTATCAGGGTTGCAAAGGGGTTCACTTCTCCTTTTCTCAGGGCTAAGAACGAAAGCAGCCGCAGTGCCTGCAAGGCCGAGAGCAGCATCTTCCATCCCCATCCCCAGGCCCTTCTTGGCTGCCTTGGGCAGCGCGGAGAGCGAGGCCATCAGCGGGCCTCGGATTCCGAGCCCAGCCTTTGCCCCCGTGGCCTGGCTCACACTGCACTCTGAATACCCCAGACTTTAGGCTTCCTTTCGATTCTGCAGTGGGGTGACTTTGCTTGAGCAATTCGGGAGTCGCAACTCCAGGCGACCGCCTTGCAGCTGGGTACAGTAGGCTTCGCTCGGCAGGGCCTTCTGAAGGGAAGTCTTTGATTCCCCTGGTTTCGGGGGGAAAGTGGAAGGCTGGTTCCGGACGGCCGAGGCAGTGCCGGCTCCCAGTTTGGCCGCAATGGGAAAGCGCTTGGATGCAGCTCAGAGGCTCGTGAGCCGCAGAGGGAAACGGGATCTCCGTCCTGATTCGCCGTAGTTTTTTTGTTCACGCTTCTTTCATTATGACTAAGCCTGGAAATCTGAATCGTCTCAGCTGAAAAAATATGCACGGGACTGTGTGCACGGAAGCCTGCGGAAGCAATCGGTCCGCGGAAGCTCCACATTCAGACATGTTTGGCCGCGGATAGGGTTTACAAACCGAAGCCCGAAGCCACCTATAGCCTTTTCAGATGTGCTGGCTCGTGTCTTCGCACGCCTTATGTAAGCTTGCATCAACATTCCACATGTTTCTCCTTTGTTTGTGACCTGTTGGCGGTTGAAACTATACGCGTAGTTTGCCCAAACAAAAATTCAAAGCCTCCTCAAGACCTCAGCCGGCACTCGCGGAAGCAAGCCCGGCAAACTCAGCGGAAAAATCGTTGCGGAAGCGGGCCGAGGAAGCAATGTGAAAGTTCAGGCTCGCGGAAGTTAAACCCTCGCCAGAAGACGCAAGCGGAAGGTTCCTGCGCAAAGGTTTCAGGAAGAAAAACCCACAGCTCTGATGTCGCCGCCTTTTTGTCCTTCTCGGCCCATCTCTCTCTCCGCTGTTCCGCTTCTTGACTCCCTTTCGAAGTTCTGTCTGATCTCGCAACGCAGTCGCAATCCAATCCCTCGACCTTGTCCCCGGCAAGCCTTCCGCTACGGAGTTGTCCGGGAAACTAGCAGATGACACTGGCTTTCGATTTTGCCCAGCGTCGTAGGTTCTGGCAGCCAGACGGTGCCAGTTCACGTCGCAAACAAACGGTTTCCCACCATTCCGCAGCGTCAGCAGCCATGCACAACCACCACAGCTGCCAGGGTTGTGAAAGGGCAGGCTCCACGGGGTGGGGGTTGTGGCTAGCGATTTTTGAGCTGGCCCGAGAAGATGGTTTTTAAGTTCAGGGCCGTGTAGGTTCACAGCACATCTGTCCAGGTACGCATTGGCAGCCGGCAGCATTCTGACGCCACAGTTTGCCCCCGCTCCTTGACGTTTGCAAGCTGTCAGGTTTCTGCTCACTGCATCTGCGTTTAAGGTCCGCCCGAATTAGGGCTTCAAAAATCGATGAGTGAGACTCTGGCAAGCGCCGCAGAATTCAGCACGCAACGGACCGAGCCATCCAGGTGCGGCCTTTCAGCTCGACACCCTGCGTACGGCGCAAAGTCGAAGGCTCATCAAGCCGCCTTCGATGCGCTTGCGAGATGCACGTTATGCTTTCCAAGTTGGCAGAAACTGGCATCGGAACATCGGACCAGCTATAATGTGGTCTCCTGATTAGTAACCCCCCCCTCCCAAACAACCAAAACCCGCAATAGTGGCGGGGGTGCCGCCTCCCTGATCATCTTGAGTTGTTTGGGGGCCGGGGCTCTCAGTAGTAGTACAGTTAGTAGTACAGTAGTACAGTAGTAGTACTTTTCAGCAGCCCTTTTTCTCCGTGCGCAACCAGAGTTTGAAGCTTTGGCCTGAATCCCTGAAGGCTGGAGGCTTTAGGTTTCTTTACAGAAGCCTTCTGGTTTTGAATACAGAAAGGGATTCTGGTTTGTTGTTCTGGAGGCCCCCGGCAGGCCGCTGAACTATTGAGGGGGCTTTTTCATCCGAACTATTGTGGGGTGGGCAGCTATCGTATACTACCCGTTAGAAAAGTTGATGGGACGGCTTTTTCAACTAAGGGGTTTATATAAGAAACCTATAGATCTGGCAGCCGTGCAACAGCTTGAATCCCTGAAGGCTGGAGGCTTTAGTAGGAGTGCTTATTTACCTAAAGCTTAAAAAAATTAACACCGGGACGGGTTTTAGGACTATTGAGGGGGGGGTTATTATTACGCGCAGGCCGAGTTTAGCTCTATTGAGGGGACCTTATTATTATTGAGTTCCGGGCCGAGTTTAGCTCTATTGAGGGGGCCTTTACTAATCACGAGCTCACATTAGGCTATAGGCAGCTAGTCACCCGCAAGATAATCACGAGCTCACATTAGGCTATAGGCAGCTAGTCACCCGCACGATATACCAAATTGCTCTTGTGCATGTCGCCAAAGATTCGCAGAAGTGCGGGCGCCGGGGTCTTCAACATGGCTAAACCGCAATGCGGAGCTTGCATGGAAAAGGACACTGCCGAAGCTTTGCCACAAGCATTTTGGCTTGGCTCCTTGACTTGATGTTCCGCAAGAAGCAGCTTGTGACGTTCAACTGCGCCGGCTCTGCCAAACTCTGCTTTGGGCTGCAGCGTTGCTTTGGCCTCGTGGGTGCGTTCGGGTCTTTGGCTAAACGCAGCCAGGAGCCAAGAGCTCAGAGCTCAAGCCTTTGCCATTTTGGGGCTCGCAGAGACTCTGTGGCACTCTGTGGAGCCTTGGAGGATGCAAAGACCCGGGCTCGAAGAGCCGAGCTCGAGCTCTTCCGCTAAAACAGGTCCGATCGCTGCCCGCTGCCGGTTGCCGTATACGGCCTTTTTGATGCGTCGCAAGGTCTCGATGTGGCCGCTACGGAAGCCCGATGTGAGAGCAGCTTCGAATGGCCCAGCCCTCAGTGCCACGTTGCACTCTTGGGAAGCGTAGCAAAAGCAGTTGGAGGCTGGACAGGCAGCTGGAGACCAGCTATGGCCGGGCCGTTGCCGGCATGGTTGCGCTTTGGGTCCTAGGCCGGGCCGCTTCGCAGAGCGACTCTTTCGCGACTCGTGTCTCATCTCAGGCTGGACCTTGATGCAGATGAACATGTGGCGGGAGCCAAAGCCTCGAAATACTCGGCTGCATGGTGGCTTTGCTAGGGCTCAGATCGCAGTAGAGTTGTTTTGCTGTTGAGTGGGAGCTTGTAGTGTAGTGACTGTAGTGCCTGTAGTTGCCTAATCTCATCAAGCGCGATCCTGCGAGTGTCGGGAGCTGTCCGAGTCGTTTCGGTTCAGTGCTCGTTCGGTCTTTTGCTTTCGAGGTTGACCCCAGTGTACCGGGAGACCTCATGCGGTCGGCAAGAGTCCACGCTGAACGAGTTCAGGGCGGAGACCTCAAAGCACCGGCAGAGACGGCAGGATTCGGGGCGGGCGCCTGCGCCTCGCAGAGGGTGCTTGTGTTCCGAGTTGGGCGTAGATGAGATCTACTACGTGGACCTGCAGATCAGTGTGCCGGGGACCTCTGGCCGCCTCTGGGGCAGGGCAGGGCATGGCGCTTCCTGCGGTGAAGGCACTGCCAGAACCCGAATGCTTACAAGATCGACATCCTGGACTCCGAGTCGGAGTCCCGAGCAGCAAAACGCGAAAAAGCGACGAAGGGAAGAAGGGGCGCCACAGCGCCGGGGCCCAGGCCGGGCATCGTCCAGATCGTCGCCGGAGCCTTCGCCTTGGAAGCAAAGACGCTGAAAGCAATCAGAGAGCCTCTGACATGTTCTGACTTCTGGCGCCTAGCTCTTTTTTTCAGGGAAGGCCGCAGGACAGGATCGCCGAGCTCTCAGCCTTTCCTTTTGGGCCATCGGGCATCGGCAGCAGGGCTCCCCCCCNCCCCCCCCCCCCCCGGGCACTGCAGCGCGCTTTCGAGGACGTCGGCCGGCTCAAGGTCAAGCCCGGATCCAGCCTGTCTCGCTACGGGAAGGGGCTCCGCCGGCCTGGTCTTCCCATTCCTGACACCTTCGATTTCCTCGTCTTTTCTCTGTGCCAGGAAGGTCTTGGTGGACATGAACGCCACGATCCAGAAGAATATCAGTGAACGGCTTCTTCCAGTCTTCCTGAATGCCTGGGTCTCATCAACTCTCGAAGACACCACGCTTTAGCTGGGCGAGCGCGTGGCGCTTCATGACGTCGCTGGAGGCCCAGGAGATTCCCATCCTCATGCAATTGCGATTTCAAGTGGGAGCGCGGTCCCGAGCGCCGCGGCACCTGCGAGCGCTGTGCTGTCCGAGTTCGCGAGCGGGCAGCGCGTTCCCTAGGCGATGCAGGCCATAGGGTTTGCACTGTTGTGCTGAGATACGGCTCTTCTTCGGCTTGGGTGGGAGCTGGCAAGCTAGGGCACCCTTCAACAAGGCGCGGGAGCACGTGCAGTGCAAGGCTAAGACCTGCGCAAAGACGATTTGTGAGGCTTGCGGCCTGCAAATGATGGGAGTTTTGGTGAACTCCTTCCAGCAGGAGAGAAATCACGGCCACTGATCGTCTGTGCAAAAGGGGGCCCCTTCCAGGACAGAGATCGCAGCCGATTGGGGCCACTGGTTTGCGTCGGCCTCTGACGTGTTTGCAGGCTTCAAGATTTCACAAAGGACGGGAGGGCAGGCGACCTGTAAAAGCCTGTACTTGGTCGCTTGGTCGCCGTATGATGCCGAAGAAGCTCTTCGCAGCAACTTTCGATCGCTTCCGAGTCTGAAGACCTTGCAGCCACGCGACCGCGCGACGGTCCGAGTCTGTCCGAGTCTGAGGCAAAGACACCTGGGAGGAACTCCTCCGGCCCGGAACCATCCCTGCGGCTACAGAGGCCGATAAGAGAGATCCGGGGGCGGGCACAGGCACAAGCTATGCTTCTCTGATGCCTGAAAGGGGCAACAGAGACCTTGAGGATGCGGACACTGGAGGGGCTTCCTTCGGGAGCCCATACCCCAAGCAAGCAAGGCAGACACATCAGCAGGGGGCTTGAGACCCCGTACTACCGGTAGCAGAAGCACCACGTCCCTGACTGGAGGGTCCATGGGCCCGTAGATGTCGTCCACAGCATCATAAGAGTGCTGGTGACGTGAGGATGTGTGAATATGTGCAGGCACGGGCCGTCGATCGCATGGACTTCGCAGCGGCACAGGTAGCCCCTTTGGAGGCAAACGGCACGGGGCTTGGGTGCGATGTTTAATTATATACATTGCGGTGTCCTGGCGGTGTGTATATATATATATATATTATACATATATTTTCTTACCTTTTTATGCACATATGTATCCTTCCTGGGCCCTGGGCATGAACAAATCAATTGAATTGGTGTATTTGCAACCAAGTGTTTCCTTAATTCCCTTTCAAGACAATCCGAAAAACACCTGAATTGAGTGATTGCTGCAGTTTCCCACCTGTCGGAACGAAACTTTAAACAGTGTTTGAACATTGCTGAGGGCCTTTCTGAAATTTTTCTGTGTTTTAGATCAACAACAGAGATCTGAAACCATATGGATTAGAGGGCAATGCCTTCATCTGTTTAAAGGGCTTCTGAAGCGAAGTAGTTGGAAACTTGAAATTTAGATAGATACATCCAAGCCGGCTGGATTTCGTCTCACTTTGCATGGCCTGGCCACACAAAAAGTGGTGCGCTCGCAGCAATCCTAGAGCTCCCCAAGCCAGAGTTGCTAAGACCGTCCTGAAGCCTTGCTTGCCGCTTTCTCAGCCGCGACTTGCGAGTCGAAAACGAACCAAAGAAAGGCCCTGAGCTGGCCAGGGGGGGAAGACAGCTTTGTATGTTTGAGGCGTTACAGAATTTTTAAGCGAATCTCTAAATTTTTATTGGCCTCACTGCGAAATTTGTGACATCTGGGAAGTTGGCCTAAATTCTCGATTTGTTCTCCTTTAGTAAGCCTTCCAAGCAAGATTAAAGAACAGCTTTCAGCTGGCACGGAAACTGAATTTTGAGAAAATGTCTGAGTTTATCAAGTTTCTTTAATTTTACTGCGAAACTTGAGACTTAGTCCAGTAAACTAATGTCTCTTATCGTTTCCTTTTTTGCATTCGCAGGTGCAAACTGGCGAGTTGGCCCGGTTCTCAGCTGGCTCAACTCATGGCTGGTGCAATTCGGCGCGCAACGGAAAATGTACTTCGAAGAGGCCAAGAACGTTAGCTTCAGCATCCTTGTCGTGTGCTCGTGCCTGATGGCCAGCATTTTCATGCCTATGCCTCGGATGTCTTCGATGTGAGCGAAAAGCGCTGGATTGCTGGACTCCGCTGGACGTGAGAGGTGGATTTCGAGATACGGGAAGGTTCCGGATGAGTTGAGGACGCTGCGCGTGAAAGCGGTGCAAATGGCGCTGTCCACCTTGGCGGGGAGCAGCATGCAGTCCAGCTCCAGCGTGCCAGGCCGACTCCTCGGGTGTCACACAAAACCGGCACATCTGGCCTCTGGCAGCAGCTCTGTGTCAGGATCCGCGCCCTCCCTGGCTAAGTCCAAGTCCAGTCCACAGCCGCTCGGATTCGAGCGTCTTTCTACCGCAGTAGATCCCAGACCGCAACTCTGCACATCAGCACCATGCCTCTCTCTTGTCCATTCAGAACTTTGCTGTTGTTCACATCAGAAAGTCTTTGCCCAGGTACCCCTCCGATGTGGGCAGCCTTTCCCAGTCTGCCAGGGGCTCCGGTGAAGTGCAAAACCGAGTCCCTTGGGCCGGGCGCCTGTGCAGGTGGATCCGGCTCCCCTTGTGCAGGTGAGGGCCTCGGGCCGCCTCGGGCCGCCTCGGGCCTCTGCGTTTGCCCTCAGAGCACGAGGGACAGGGAAGCTGAGCGGACAGGTTCCCGAGGAGGATGTGGAGGAAGGAGACGACGGCGAGTCTTGGACCCGTCCCAGCCACCGAAGGGACCTGAACCGCGAGAGGGCTAAGACGGAGGCTGGGCCGGTGCGAAGCTGCGAGGATCCGAAAAACCCTGCTCTCTGGCAGACCATGGCCGCCGAGATGAAGGCTCACTTTGGCGCTGGCCCTGCAGGCGAGTCCTCCAGCTCCAGAGGCTTGGCCTTCCGCGCCACTCGGACGAAAAGAACGTCGCCGGCAATAGCTTCAATGACTGCATGCCTCCTGCGTGGCCAAATGAGGACTCCTCCGTGGAGAGGCGCCCGGCCCGGAATGCGGAATGCACGGGGCGCGCTCTGTGACTTGAGATCGTGCCACGTCATGGCAAGGCCAAGATCCTTGTCCAAAGGGCTGATGCCTCCCGTCGGCGGCCAAGGGCCTTAGGGTGGCCCAGGGCCCCAGGGTGTCGGTGACGTCTCGGTGCCTTTCTCGTCTCAGGATCGCCAGAACTCGCCAGGCTCCCAGTGCAGGATGAAAGGCCATTCTCCTTTGAAACCTGCTACCAGTACTGCAATATGTGCAAAGAAGCAAATAGATCATGGATCAGCTCTTTCCACCAGCAACAATAACAAGAATTTGTTCAAAGCTTACAGGCAGAGTGCCGGCATGAGGAGCGTTGCTGACCTTTCGAGGATGGCGTCTGCAGCGACTTCGGACATCACTCGGGGACGTCAAAGCAGCCAGTCTCCCCCCAAGCGCCGAAGTCGAATTCGCAAGAGCCCCAGCAGCGTCCCAGCGCATCGAAGCAACGAGAAAGCGTTGCGCTCTTCAGGTGCAGATGAGCGCAAAGGAAGCGACATTGGCTCCTTTGACGGCCTTTCTCGTGCCCCTTGGCATGTAAATGTACCAGATCTATTCTTCTGCTCCGAATGTCTGCCCAAAGTTGAGGCCACTTCGCGTCGTTCCGGGCAGGCTCGGCTTGGGGAAGCAAACTAAAGGGCTCAAAATAGACGTAGATCTTGAAATTGATGAAATTGCCAGATGGGACGAAGCAGTTCGCCACGACGACGGGGCGAAAGCGATTTGGGCAGCGACAAGCCCGCAGCTTAGATCCGCCGACTCTGCAAGGAACAGGCCGGTGCTTCGCATCGCTTGAGGATGAAGTCTCGCTCGCCATCAGCGCCCGGAGCACAGCCGCGACAGCACAGCAGCACAGCAGCACATCAGCGCAGCCTTGCCTGAACAGTGTGAGGTTGCGGAAGTCTTCGCCTGCTTACGATACGGAAATGGACCAAATGGAGGAGGGGACGCGGACGCCGCCTGAGCCAGATCGAAGCCATGGCTAAGTCTTGGCTCTCTGGAGTGGCCTCAATGCACGAATTCAGCCTAAACCCTAGCGGCCCTAGCACTGCGCACTGCGCCCGAGACCCATTGGTTTAAGGCCCAGGCCACGAAGTCTCAGGGCCATTCGGGGGCCCTTTGCCACAGCCAGGCCATCTTTGCTTGGCCTCGAGAGTCGAGACTCGAGTGGTGAAGAGTTCCGCCGCCCCGCCCCGCTACTAATAGCTAAACAAGCATCCACCATCGCATCCTCCACCATCGGATCCGCCACCATCCCCAGGAGCCTGCCCAGACTTCAGCTTCAGCCCGTCAGCGCCCGTTTCTCTCTCTAGGGCGAAGCTGGAATAGAGCCGAGGGACTTTTCACCCAGCCGTGCAGGATCCCTCGGGAGCCTTAGGCAACATTTCCTGATTTCTTCTGATGGTTTCAGGTCGTTTTGGGGTTGAGGAGCTTTATTGTCTGGGGCCTGTCCAATTACAGACCTGTTATTCTTGTTATCCTTATTCGTCGTGAGGGATGCGTCTGCAGCGGTTCACCGTGCACAACGTGCTCTTTGCCGCCCAAATGCCGGAAGGCATGTTGGGAAGTTGGGAAGGCAACTTCCCGTCTGAGCGACGAAGCGGCAGGGAGTGGTGAGCCAGTTCTGAACAAGGCTTTGTTGGTGTGAGGACTGCAGAGGAGACGAGAGGACGGCCCAATAAATCGCAACAGCTAGCCGCAGCTAGCCGCAGCTAGCCGCTAGCCTCCGAAACCCAAGCTTGGGCACCCGCCCGTCGCGTTCATTTGATGGTTGCCCACGGTACGGCTGAGGCTCATGATGCTCGGTTTGATCACGCTCAGCCTTCGCTTGTTTGTTCTTGCCGGAACATGGCAGCGCCACCAGACTGATTTTCAAGCGTGGGTTCAGCATACAATCGCAAAGATCGACCGGCGCATAGCCAAGACCCCCAGCAGATCCCGACACAATCTGCGCCAGAAGCTTTTGTCATAATGCAAACCTGTGGCTTTGTCCCAGTCCCTCAGCCCCAAGTTTCAAGACGATGGTCTGCACCCTGTCACTTTTCGGTAGCAGGACATGACGCGTAGACAGTGCGCTCTTCGATCCATTGGCTTTCCCAGAACACTTCAAGGGAGCTCGGGAGAGAGAATGTTCGAAGATGGAGACCGCAATGGCCATACCATGCCGGTCGAGAGCATACCGTATGGGTCCTATGAGTTTCACATGTAGTTCTCGGTTTATGGCAGCGCTCATCACTTCTATTCCATCCGTAAGTCCGGTGCAACGAGTTTCGTGGGCGCGCAGCCTGCAACGACAGCTGCCCGGCAGCCAGGTTTACGTCGAAGTACATGTATGTCGTAGTGTTCATGTAAGTCATGTAAGTCGGGATGTTCACAAGCTGTTACAATGTTCGATGCTAGGGCCGGTGAGCAGCATTTGCACGAGAATTGCGAGACATCTTTGGTCACGGTGCTGCTGGGCAAATTCAGATGATTGCAGAGTTTCCTGGAAAGCAGTGGGCAGAGGACCAAAGTACCAAGATCTGTTTGCTGTTCTGGGCTTCTCGTCAGTCAATTCTGCACTCATACCACGTGGCTTTGTCAGTTCGCTTCGTTTGAGTTTTCCTTTCGCAGCGCGGGCTAAAGTACGGAAGTGGGCAAGTTGCAGAGAGTCCGGGGTCTGATAAGCTCGCATGGTGTGAAGCCCTGGCATGCTTATGCTAATCAGCACCTGAACTTTCAGGGTTTCGAGTCGGAGGAAGTTTGGATTTGCGGAAGCGCCCCCCGGTCCATCTCAGCGGCGAGGAGGGGCGAGGCAGAGAGACCGAGAGACCTTTCCCTCGGTGTCGCAGCCTTGGAGGTCCAGGCCGCAGGTCCCATCTTGGATCATGGACAAGCAAAAGAGGAGTCAGGACCTCGGACCCGAGACGAGGTCTGCCCCACTTCCAAGCATAGGCCCTAGGCTTTCCGTGCTTTCAGCCCAGGTCGATCCAGATCGCGCGGAGGCAGCTCGGGAGCCACCCGCTGCCTCACTTAAGCCACAGTCTAACCTCTAAAAGCCCGTACACTCGCTTCGCCCCGTATTCGCCCTGTCAAGTGCTTTTCTGCTCGAAGGAAAGTAGCACCCTAGTTCTGGCCCTTTGCTGGCCGTTTCAGAACCCACCACTTCCCATGGGAAGGTGGCAAAGGAGTGCTAGACCCCCGAATACAGGGGGAGGTGCTTCTGGAGCTTCTGGAGAACAGACTGGGCATGCTGGGCGCTGGCGTCGCTCCCGACAAGGGACAGATTCTGAAAACGCGAGGCAAGCCTCACAAGGCGCAGGCACCTGCCTCAGTTGAATTTTAGATGGGGCAGCGACAGCATTCCATTGGCAAAGACTTGCCGGAACGTGAGCCTTGTGCCCCCCAAAAATGCATTATAGAAGGCCTGGTGACCTGGTGATGCCTGTGCAACAGCTGGCCCAGCCTTCGGCCAAGGTCCTTAACCAGGCCCATAGCATGCCCGTGTAGAGCCCGAGCAACCCATAGGACTGCTTCGCTGTTGCCATGCCGGGACTGGATGCTGCAGACCATTCCGTGTTTGGGATGAAGCCCCAGAGTATTGCCGTCCGTGTTCTCTTCCCGATAGCACGCACCCAGTCACGAACACCTGGACGAGTTCCTATGGCCCTGCAAAGAAATAGCAAGTCAGGAATAAATATCAATGTGTTGTTGTTTACGTTCCTCCAAAAGCGACTCCAGACCATCAGCCCTTAACTTGAAACCCTAAAGAGTCCGAGCGGTGTTGAACGCACATAAATATACATTCATATAACGTGTTTGCATGTATGTATACCATATCTTATCATATCATAGCATATCACATTGTATCATGTCATATCATACCATACCGCATCGTAGCATATCATTTCACATCATATCAAACCACACATGCAATATTCTTTATATACTACGTAAGGTATATTCATTAAGTGAAATATATTGCATAATGTTTATTGTGTAATGTGTGTGATTTTGTATTAGATATGTTATATAATATATGTTGACTATTATGCGGGAGCCAATATGTTGACTATTATATGTGAATACATATTATGTATAATATAGTATATGCGAATACTATATACTACATATCATATAAGAATATATGATTTACATAGTCATAGTACCTATTATTACATTGTACATTTTCTGTTGTGTACTATAACTATATTTTATATTCAACATTATAGTATACGTGTGTATGTATCCATACATACATACATACATGCAGGCATATATATTATATACATATACTGTATGTTCGATGTTATATATATATATATACACACAGTATATCATATACCTTATATGTTATGCATTACATCTAGTACATATTTTGTATATAATATGTGTATATATATAGTATTATGTTATATTATAGTATATTCATTTAGTGTTATTATTAAACAAGTTAAATTTCTTTTTTGCTATATTTTATTTACCACATGTGTAACATACTATATATAAATCTGATGTAGCAGAAACCCTCGATGCCAAAGCACGAAGTTAGACCACAGGAACGCAGCAGTGAAGTCACAGACCCAGAAATCGAAGTAGAAATATGGGAAAGAGATAACAGCTTAAACGTTTGCCCAGCAAGAGTCCGACAAGCAGTTCGGTGGCATGCTTTCAAGATTGGGTTCTGTCACTGTGTAGGTTCAGCCATACCAGTAGCTGTTTGCATGGAGTTTTATATGCTACTATGCCGACAGCAAACTGTAAAGCCTGTTGTAGAGTCTCTGAGCAGGTAGGGCCCGTAGAGCCCATAGGAGCCCGTAGCATGTCCTCGCAGAGACCCGTAGAGGCCCTGGCCCGGTTTAGGACCCTTCTCCAACTTCAACACGTATTCGGGCGGCAGATCAGCTGAAAGCGGGTCTTTAATGCTTGAGCGGAAATCAACGTAAAAGAAAACACTCAGGGTAAAGCAGAAGCGCCCAGGAGATCGGCACGCGGCATGGCTGTCTCGCGTGAGTGTGGACTCCTCCCTGGGGCAGCTGACCATTAATATGTCCAAGCGGCTCGGGCAAAACACAAAACACGCTTCGCACCTTAGTGCCTTAGTGCAGATCCCCCCTGATTACGATGTCTTGGTGTTGCTACGGTGTCCTTGAGGGTCATGCCATAGGCCTGCATGGCTCAGGGTACAGCGACAGCGCCGGTTAAGAAGCAGTTAATTTTGCGTGAGGGGGGGCTCGATTTCTTATTTTTGAAGCGCACCTTTTTAGTAACAAAAACGTTTCGGGATTTCAGGTTTCTTAACCCAAATTTCTTAAGTTTGAAACGGCAGCAAATAACAAACAAATGCAAGAAATGAGAGCACAGGATGATTCGAGCCCGCAGCACCTTCCATTCCAGCTCATGTGCTTATCCACTCGGGCATGGCATCCTTCAGACTCCTGAATTGAGGGGCTCGATTTCTTATTTTGGGGGGGTTCTGGTAAGGGCTGATTACAAGCTGCAAAAAACATGGGATTGATATGATGGCGTTTAGGGAGTCTGAAGGATGCCATGCCCGAGTGGATAAGCACATGAGCTGGAATGGAAAGTGCTGTGGGCTCGAATCCTTCTGTGCTCTCATTTCTTGGTTTCATTTGTAAGGGTTTGGCGCCGAGCTTGTGGAATACGAAACCTACTCCCTTAGTTTCTTGGTTTCCTTCTTTGTGTGGACAACACCAGCGAAAAAGAGAAAAACAAGAAATTGGCACGCCGAGTCCAGGGTACCCTGGATTTCTTATTTTGAATGCGCGCATTTTATGTATATATTTTTGTGTCGCACGGCTGTCCGAGGGGCTCAATTTCTTAACCCAATGATTTCTTAAGCAGTGCTGTTACTGTAGCCAATGTTGAGTTTTCGACAGGCTGGCTCTCAGCGATGAGGACATACGAAACTGGTGCCTTTGGTTTCGACACCATCTGCCGCGGCACAAACACAGCCAGAATCTGCAGTACGCTCACATCGACTTTGCAGAGAACAGGCTGCAACGCTGCAAAGTTTTGAGAGATATGGTCTTGAGCCCCTCCCTGTCAGGATATCATCTGAGGGTGCCAAGCTTCTGCTGGAGGCGTTTAGAGACCTCCAGCTGCCGGTGCGCATCCTGAAGCTGCACCATAACAAGATCGCTTCAGGCAGGGCTAGGCCCGGCTAGGCCGCTAGGCGACTGCAAACCCCGGCAGAGGGCCGCCGTCGGCGGGGTTTCACGGTGCTCTTGGGGATTGTCGTTTGTTGCCTTCCCCTTACAGTACCCGAGTAACCTGTACCTTCACCTTAACTTCTTATAACTTGAGCCTCAGGGGGTAGAAGCGAGAAGTGAGAAGGTGGGCCTTAATGCGCCGACTCCAGGTGCCTGTGTCGCCGAGTACCTGGGCAGAGGCGAGATTGGCTCATGTCTCGTTGTTGGGGCTTCTGGCAGCTTCCGCCTATCTTCAGGTGTGCTTCATGAGCTCCACATCTCGCACAACGAACTCGATGCAGAGGCGATGCCTCCAATGTCGATTCCCACACACTTTGGCATCTTTGGTGCTCTCAGATTCACTACAGGCAGCTGCCAGCATCATCTCGGCCGCGGTGCAAGCCAAGGATTACCGCTAGCAAGTGAAGATCTGAGATGTGCTGCACCGCCGTATAGAACCCCTTTGAGGATGCCACGGGAGCTGTGTCCTACCCACGCCGCGCGGGCCCGCGAAACTGTGCCCCTCTCTGGGCTGGGGCCCTAAGGTTTCTTTTGCTCAGATGCTTCAGACTTTTAGTTTTTTTGTCTTGCTCAGGTCCGGATGGAGCAGAACTACATCGACCCGCCGACGCTTCTGCGGCTTCTGGACACTGAAGTGGACCCCAAACGCAAACCTGCTGGGGTTTTCTGCGATGCTCGCAGCAAGTGGCCTGCTGCTCAGTCTCGCTCCAACTCACCCTCAACACCTAGCTTGGGGCTACGTCCTTGAAGAGAGTATCAAACGGGTATCTCAACATGTAAAGGTGTGAATGCACTGTGATTCCCTGACGGCAGTGTCTTGCTCAGCAAGCCTTGGAGGTGCACGCCTCATAGCTGTGCCGCCAAGCAGGCGTTCGCCCGCATGAGTCCGAGACTTCTCTCTCCTTAAGTGCAGTGGCCGTAGATCCTTTCCTCAGGACGTCATGCACGGGGCCGAACCCCGTGGCGCCTTTGAACTTTGTCCTTTCGGGGCCGAACCCCGGCCACCAGAATAATCCTAAGGTCCTAACTCCTATGGCGCCTTATGCAAAGCATTGAAGCCCTGAGCGTGCTCCTGAGTGCTCCTGCAGGCCGGCTTGCCAGTTCATTTAAAGAATCTGCCTCAGCAGCGCCGGCGACCCCCAAATAGCTGCTTGGAGTACCGACTAGTGACTCTGTGACTAGTGGCTGAAGTGCGTGACCGTTGTCTACAATGAACCGCAGACGACTCTTCAGGGTGCTGGCACAGCCCTTAGGTGCTTTCAGGCCTTCCTGTCAGGCAGTAGATAGACCGTGCTTGCATCCATCTGGACAGTGGGCAACATGAGCCATACCTTTGAACTTGCGAGGGCATTTCAAAGTCTTGCTCGTGGCCGGATTGCTTGTCCACATCATTTCTTGTTTTGCCGTGTTGACGCGACGGTCCCTGCGATGTTCGAACGCTCTAGGCCCTGACAGGTGCACAGTCTTTGCATTTTCGCTTTACAACATATTGCAACTTCATATCTTCCGACGCCCGGCTGTCTACTCTTCACCTGTGCTGCTAATTTAACTCGAAAACACGCATCACATGGCATTCAAGTTGTTTTCCTATCAGTTTAGCACAGCATTAATTCTCTTCACACTTTAAACTTAGATAACAGCTTCGCAAAAACAAGCATGTGTACTGCAACATTTCTCTTCTCAACTGCAACAGGTCTAAGTCTATAGGAGAGAATATGTCACAGAAGTCTGTAGTGGTAACTTAGTTGTAAAATCCATCCGTTCGTTCATTCTTTTGCGCTCTTTACCAATTAAGTAATTCGTGCCTCGTGTTACCGTACGAGCATTAAAATGCCCACAAAATAGGACACTTCACTTGATATTATACCTTTTGTCCAGAGATGACGAAGATTGCATTGTAGCTCTTGCTCTTTATTTATCTTTTCTGTGTTTCCTTTGATTCGGTTCATGTTTTCGTTCTCTTCTTTCACTATAATCATCCCCGAAAATGAGAATCCAAAGAGAGTTTCAGCGAAGATTCTAGAACTTGTTTATTTCGTTTTGTGTTTCGATTTCCTTTCGCTCAGTTCATGCTTCTTCTCATTCCTTACAACATGAGCGAAATGAAAGGAACACAAAGTGACCGAAATAAACCACACAAAGACTCCTATAGGATTGTAACGTCAAGATGCGTGAACGGAGTGACCAGGAAGAAGATGGAAAGGATGAATTAAATTCCTATCACCCTGTGGCTCCTGTAAAATTTGGGTCCCCTTCGCTCGTCTCTTGTTTCCTTTTCGTGATTTGTCACCGACTTGTGTAAACGTACGCATTGTGGACTTGTCAGGATTCATTGCAACTTTGTTTCACGCTCGCAGCTTAACCGCTCAAGACCAGCTTTGTGCTAGGTCCCGGAAAAGGTCCGCTTGCGCTAGGGAGCGTAGGTTTTGCCCTTTCACCGTGTGGTTAACGTAACTGCTTTAATTTCCCATCGTTCTCATACCTCTGCTGTTGCATTGCTTCGATCTACGATTGGCTGCCCACTGCTTTGTAACCGAGAGTTAAGCGGATTCCTCCTCTGCTTTCGGCACTTTTGTTCAATAATATGTTAAGCACGCTTTCACTCTGTTACATTGTTTTATGTGAAGTTGGGACCCAGGCGTCTTAGCGGCTCCTGCTCTTGGAAGCGTCCGGCAGCTGCCGGACGGGACGGAGCAAGCCTGCATTCTGCAATTTGACTGGGACACCGGCCGCTGGCTTCCGCAAGTCATCGAGATTCCGCCCAACGATCCTGGGTTTGCAGAGTGCTAGGAAAAGAGCGCACTTTGCCTTATGGCAGCTCAGGAACTGGAGCAGCTCGTGGCTTCGTGGGAGGAGGAAGGCACGGTGTGACGGTTCGGCGGCGCTTTTGGCCTTTTGGCCGTCACGGCCTTTGCTTTGCAATTTCCCGCAGCGCAGGTGAGGAAGCCACCGAGGAACAGCAGATTCAACCTTTGAGTTTGGAGGCGGAGGGTGCCGGGGCGCTCCTGCCATGACAGAACAGAGCCTTACAGAGAGAGATGCACAGCTCCCATTTTTTCGGAAGGGTTTCTGTCAGGTCGGCCAATCCCTGGGCGCGGACATCCTCCGCTCCCTGTGGGCCTTTTGCCGGCTCTCAGCGTTCTGCCCGTCTGTGTCTCCACATCTCCACAGCTGAGGAGTTCGAGACTACGGAGCCCGCAGCACCGCAAGTTGCAACCCCGGCAAGGCCTGGCCGCCTGGCCCGCAGCCCTCCGCTCCCCTTTTCAAAACCTGTGTTGCAACTTTCGGCGGAATAGGCTTAGATGGTGGGATACTTCGTCTCATTGCAAAGACACCGCCACATGAGCTTCATTCACCCTAAACATCAAGAAGAATGCTGCGGGAGGTCGACCTTCAACCCTTTGGCACCGGAGTTCGAGCCGGGCGGGAGGTGGAAACGACACGCCTTTTTTACTTGTAGGGCTGAGGTTTAGAATGGGGATTGGTTGTAGGTTCCGATTCCCAGCTGGCTTTGAGCGGCGTTTTGGGCGGCGTCTGCATTTCAATGGGGCAGGTGCTTCGTGTCCAGCTTCAGCGAGGAGCCCCCTGCTGCTTGCCCGAGCAATGCAGCTCCCCCTTCTTGTTCAGAAACTACCCTCAGACCCTAAAGCCTAAACCCCAAGGCCAGAGCCCTAAACATACTTCACCTCCCAACAGACCGTCACGAACATGCCTGGCATGGAGAGTCCGGGAGCACCACTCGTCATAACCCTAAGCCATCCCGGAAAGCAAGGGAGCCGAAAGCCCGTATCTCAGGAACAGGTCGTCAGCACAGACACCTCAGCTGGGGCTGCTTCCGAAGCTACAGAGGGCTCCGATGCGGCCTTGGCTATATGTCAGTCCTAGTTTAGCTCCTAGCTCTCGGGGCTCGAAGCCTCTTCCATGTCTTTTTTTCTTCCGAAGAATTAGTCGGCTGTTTTTCACGGTATGTAGTAAGGCATTTTTTCTGGTGGTGCCCTCGCCAGCGCCGAGGCCGCTGCGGGTGCCGAGCTCGGCGAGTCCCCAAATCCCACCGAGCTGGGCAGCCTCCGGTCTGCAGAGAGAACTCTTGAAGGGCCAAGGCGGCCAAAGGCCACCACAAGCGCAACGGAGGAGCTTTCCTTGTACGCTTCCGGGCACTGTGGGAGGGAAGCTGAGGCCTCTCGTCCGACGCCGTTCCGGATGCAGAGCCGATGCTTGCCTTTCAAGGGGGCGGTGAGCTGGGAGCTGCGCGCTGCGAGTGGTGGTTTGGGCCATTAGGGCTTCAGAGTCAGAGTCGCCTGCACTGAAGGAGGGCCGGACAGGAGCCAGACGACTGTCACAGCCAAGCCTCCGATCTGGGTTCCGGGACGCCAAAGGAAGCAGAGGCCACCTGTGCCCCTACGGCCTTCACGAGTCACGAGCGAGCGAACACGGGCGGGGGAAAATTGACTGCTATGCAGGCGAGTGGCCACGGCGGCGATTTGCCGCCTCAGGCCCAGGCCCAAACCTCTCGGAAGAGCGAGCCGACACTCGGAAGAGTTCATGAACTTTCAGCCCTTCAAAACCCGGTCAGAGCTTCTCAACTAAGGCACTGGCCCTGCAGTGTGATGTGAGCGTCAAGGCTTCAAGCCGGTGCATCGGAATCACGGGGCCTTGTTGCCCCGTCTGGCGAACACCAAAATCCCATCCTTTCCGGTACTGCAAAGTTCTGCCTTCCCGTTCTGTTCTTGTTCGCCAGCGTATCGTCCCAGAGTTGCCTTATTTATGGGACGTAGTGTGGATAGCCTAGCATTCCAAGTCCTGAAGTGCCGTCTTCACAGCTAGCCGCCATCAGGCGCAAAGCTACGAAACGGCAAGGAAGACGAGCAATCGCTCTTTACCCAACTCGTCCGCCCGCGTTTATTTGCGGTCACAGGCAAAAGCCAGCTTGCAGCATCCTGAGGCTTGAAGCTGACAATTCACAAGTGATATTCCAGAACTTCCGGTTTTGTCGCTCCAGCATCGCCCGTCGGCCGTCGAATTACGAGCAGTCGTGAAAGTTTGGCGTAGTGCTGGTGCTCCGGCGCAGCTGCAGCTGCGATGCTTATCGCAAGTTGTAATTCCAGTGTCATCGAGACATCCAAACTCCAGGCCGCAACCCCAAGGACAAAGCACACCTAACCTTGCAGCCTGGGACCGTGCAGCGGTGGTGTACTGCTGGGATGCTCGGATGCTCATAGCAATAGGCTTGCACTCCCGCCCCAATCTGATCCTGTTGGAGTGTGCAGCTCAGGGTCGAGGAGTTTCTCAGGTTCTGCTTTGGTAGTTCTTTTGTCCCCGGATCTCGGAAGGGCCTAGAGTCTAGAGTGCCAGAAAGCACCCTGCATTTGCGGCGGAAAGGCCCGTACGACGGCAGGAAGCCTGTCTGCATCCCTGCCTATCAAGGTGGGTTGGAGGGCTTTCAGCTTCCAAGCTTGTGAAGTTTAGGCAGTTTAGCTTCAAGCGCAGCTGTTGCAGCCGGAAGTACAAGTCATGTAGATGCTCAAATTCCTGGACGCGAAGCCTGAGGAGGCGTGGACCTAGGAGGGGGTGTTTGAGGGGGTGATTTCTGGTGGCGCCGCCATGAGTGTCTCTTCGGACGAGGAGGCAAGGCCCGGCAGAGGACGGCGAGACGAGAGGGGGGCTAGAAGTTGCAGGAGGGAGGGAGAGCGGAGAGCTTGGGGAAGAGAGCTTAGGCTTGTTTGCTGAGTTTTTGTGGAGGAAAGCTTCTTCAGCGGCAGAAGCGCGAGCTGAAGGCCGGGCGGGTCCCGGGGCCGGGCATTGCTGCTTTGCTTTCTTTTTGGCTCCAGGCTCTTTTGGAGCAGAAGCGCTTGGAAGCCGGTGACTTGGCAGAGAGAGCGAGCCAGGCAGCCAGGAGAAGGGGCTTGGGTTCTAATTGCGAACTCGAAGCAGCAGTGCGCATAGTGAAGAGAAGTCGACGCGGTCGCGATAGCCGATCGTCGAGTTTCGTCGGAGGCGGCCAAAAAGACGAGCCTCGAATCGCTTCGTCTTGCCAGGTAAGCTTACAAGCTTCGCGAAAGCCAAACGGGAGCACAAGAAGATCGAAGCGCGTCAGGAGAAGCGGGATCTAGAGGAGCTCAGCGAAGCTGTCCTTTTCCCCTCGTCCCCTCAGCCCCTCGATCTCTCAGGAGAAGTTCCGGGTGCTCGAGGAGGAGTTGAAAGCCCGGCACGAGATGGAGCTCAAAGAGTTGGGGCCATCCGAGGGCACTGAGCCCGAGGCGGCCGACCGAGTTGCCTTAGCCAGACTCATGCACAAGTCTACCTCAAAAGCCACATCGAGGCCAACTCCCTGCCGCTGGAGGACCGTTTAGACGGCCTCGGCCTCGACCCTTTGGAAACTGAAGGCGCCCTGCAGGGTATCTAGCCGGCGTGGCTGCGTTAACCTGGCTGGACATGCATGGCAACCTGGCCAGGCACAAGAAGGGACCGAATACAAAAGAAGAAGGACATGCTCGCAGAGATCGAGAAAGAGCTGCGGGAAGCGGGTACTTGAAACTTATCCCCCCCCCCCGCCGTCACGGTGTTTCACCTCTGTACATAGTGACACATAGATATGGTCTTTCTGCGGTCCCCGTAAGCCATCGGAACGATGCTCTGCCCAGTGAGAAATGTGCCAAAAAAGTGGGCGGGCGGGGGGCACAAAGCTGTCCCGGGTGATGGACCCTGGGTATGTCGAATCACAGACCTTCCAATCCTCTCAAGCATCGCGTTGTTGTCTTACGTCTCGTGGAGGCCTGCGAGAAGCCAGCAAGAGCCGGAGCGGCAGCCGCTTTGCATCAATCGCTAATCGCTCCCTATGAGGTTTTCTTTGTAGTCACCAGTCACTAGTCGTTGGCAGATCTGAGCAAATTAGCAAAGCAAAGGTCGTGGCAGAGAGGACAAGCTGGTTCCCGCTGCGGCCGCTCCGCAACGAGTCCGGATCCAGTCCTTCGAGGCGACCTGGCGACCACCCTTTCGGCCCTTTCTCCTTTCTCGCTTTCCGGAAAGCGTGCCCTGCAGGAGATCCTGGCAGCCGTGCGCTCCGGCGCCATGCCCTCCATGATGCGCGCCGGCCCAGACGACTGGTGACTGGGCCGAGTCTCGCAGCAGAGCAGTTGACAGGCCTGCCAGGGCCGGGTCGGCGTTGCAGCCACAGACCGCAGGAGCCACACTGCTGTTGCTGGCAGCCGGCATGAGGGGAGCTGCGTTGTCAGCTGGCTGTGCCTTCAGGAGGCTTCATGCTGCCAGCACGTGCGGGGCCCATGCCAGAGGGGTCGTCGAGTTCAGGACACAGCTGCACATGACGATCCTTGCAAGGGCCAACATAGGTGCCCACGTCGTTTGGTTTTCAAGCAACCCGAGCCTTTCTCGGTATGAGTGGGTATGAGCGTGAAGTCTTGGGTGACAAGTCGGAAGACTTCGGCGAAGTGTCGAAAGTTGTGCTACGACTAGACAGACCAGCGAGTGTGCAGAGAGCGGCCGAGCGCCGGAGAAGCCAAGCAGTATTCGCTGCCGAAGGCTCACTCTACGACTCCGGCTGATGCCTCAGGGCATTTTTTTCAGGGCTCCGCCACAGGATGCGGTCGTCACGCGAGGCTACAAGGGCCAAATGTTCGGGCCTTCGGGTGAAGATTGCCCACAAGCACGTCCCGAGGCCGTTGGGAGTTTGGGAGGGCGAACTTGACTCGCCTGACTTGGATCAGATGCTCGAGCGGGCAAAGGAAGAAGCCAAGATGGCAGAGGAGCAAGGCCACGACGGCCACGAAAGTGAGGTCGCAGGGATCGGATCCTCTTCGCTCTCTTTCTGAGGCAAGCGAGCCGCCAAAAAAGGCGCTTCCATCCCGACGGGGCCACCAGGACTTCCAACAGGCGTGGTGGTTGGAGCCCCGGTCCGGTCGGATTGGGAAATCTTGGGAAGTTGGAGTGAGAGGCCTCAGAGCCTAGTGGCCTACTGAGTGAACGGATTCATTCTCAAGGTCGTTGAGCAGAAGTACGTGGATTTCCTGCTTGGCCCGGGAGGCCTTGAAAATGCTACTCTGGAAAGCATGAAAGCATTGAAAATTGCCTGTCGTCGCTGACGCTCACGAGGGCAGTCCTTGGCAGCGATCAACCACGCAGCCGGGGTCAATGTGAACCTGGACCAGACGCACAAGTTCTCGGGCTATAGCATTGCCAACATCTACGGGCCAGAGGAGCTCTAGAAAAGTAGAGTCAGGGCGAAGCTGCAGCATCGAGCCGTGTGAACATGAGGACAGGGTGCGAAATGCCAAATTGGCGATCGACTTCAAGCTGTCCCAGTGGCTGCCACTTCATGAGCGACGAAGAACAGGAGGTGCTGTCAACAGCCAGTCGAACCAGGCACGGGCACCGTGGGCTCTGCGCACGCGGATATTTTTACGCTGCAGGTTCCTGCACCACTTGGGGGACGGGAGCTGGGAGCTTAACACGTCGGAGCCTGCAAGGTTGATTGCAGGAGGCGCTGGTCCGGAGATTGATTCCCTGCATCACAGCTGATCCATCCAACTGCGACTCGCAGCCATCATCTTGAATCCATCTAGTCGCTGCTTATGCGGTTTGGAAGGATGAATCTTCCGGTGTCCGAGCTGCCGACTTGAAGGAAGCCTCATAGCAAAGTAAATGGACGCACAAGTATGCAAAACCCCCCTAGTGAATGGAACGAAGTGAAGTGGATAGAGGGGTAGAAGTAGAAGCGGTAGAAGTCTACCGGTCGTGAATGGGATGATGGGATCGAATCAAGTCAGAGCACAGAAGTGGTATCTCCCAAGAGCCTCGGCGAGGCCGTCCGCCACCTGGAGGTCTGGGAGCCAGGGAACGCACGCAGCAGGCGCAGCAGGCCCGGGGCCCCACTTCGGGATGTCCGCTAGTCTGAGCCCCGCTTTGAGGCGCGAGTCCTGCCACATGGCCACTTGGACATTTGATCAGAGACATGGCATGGGCCCCGGGCGGTTTTTCGCCCCTTTGCCCAAAGGTCCAAAGACGGCGACCAGGCTGAGGCGAGGTGCCCAAAAATCTTGGGCCTTGGAGAGCCAGTGCGAGAGTCCTGGCAGGGCAAGCCCATTACTGGCGGCCTCCTTTGATGGCCGCACCACAAAAGCAGGGGGATCTTTTGGCCTGCCCCAAGAAACCAAGCTGTGTGCTGAAGCTCGTACTCGCGATACTAACATTGCTGTTGTACGCTTGGTTTTGGGGCAGCCGGCCGCGGATTGCACTGCTGTGAGGGGCGGTGGAGAATTCTTTGTGTGCCGTCAGCATGAGTGAGCCATCGAGCCATTTTAAGCCAGCCCCATTTTGAGTCTGAGCCGCAGAGCCGCAGCCAAGAGACCAAGATGTACTCACTCTGATGGCCTCGGGGCGCCATGGGGCCCAGCGCTCCCGGCTGCTGCGCCAGGACGCCTGGGCCCTGGGCCTGGGCGGCGTAAGGCGTCAACCAACGACTAGGAAAGCCCCATGTGCTCCGGCAGGCACCGGGAGAGGGAGATGTGTACAGCCAGGCCTTCGAGGAGCTTCCGCTAGCCGCTATCCCGCTATCCTTACCGTAGCGCCGCTTTTGGGGGCATGAAGAGAGGGGACGCGAATCTACTCTACAATCCTGCCTGCCATTGCCATTTGCCGGACCACATCAGCAACTGGAAAGGAGTACTACAAGGTGCAGCAGGTCGTTGCGGAGGCGTGCCACGCCAGCAGCACGTTTGCTTTGCTGTGCTGTGCTGTGCGCCGCTTTCGCCGGCAGGATTCCTGGCATGAGTTTCTGGAGACCCTGAGACGACCCATGCCGGTGGTGGTCCGCATCAACCGCACGAAGCCGTCCTGGAAGGACGGGGGGCAGAACTGCAGAGCTGCGCTGCAAGCAATGCATCACCGCTTCCGTCGCCGAGGACTTGCATGAGGCCTTTGCTCGCGATTTGCGGTGGCTGCCTTTGAGCTGGTTCCCGGGCCATGCCTGGCAATGCGAGGCACAGGCGCAGCCGGGAGACCGCAGCGGGGAGACCGGACATGTCTTGAGGATTGACATCTCAGGACTACGATGATGCTTTGCGCACGCAGTGTTCCAGCCTCAACAAGGCCTACTCCCTCCGTTTCCAGGAGCGCCTCCGGCTAGACGGCTAGACTCCTAGACGCGAGTCCTCGAGTACTTGCAGGAGAGTGCCTCTTTGCTGCCGCCATTGCTTCTGAAGGCCGACTGAAAGCGTAGCAGCTACGCCGCTACGCACAGCATAGCCCTTGAAGGGAAGTCTTCTAATCGCAAGTAGCAGAGCTGAGCAGATCCAGCCCGGGGACTTGGTCCTCGACCTTTGTGCTGCACCAGGCGGCAGCCAACACGGTTCTTGCCTTGTCAGTTCCCTTCGGATTTCGCAGAGAGGCAGCAAGACTTTGGAGTGCATCGAGCTGATGCGCGAGGCGGAGACCAACACAGATCCCCGGCTTGAGAGCTTCAAGGGAAAGTCAGGGAGAGACTGCCAGGAGACCGGACCGACCGGACGCCAAGCCGTGCAGAGACAAAACGAAAAAGAGACGGGTGGTTCCCGCTCTCGTGATCCCTCGCGGCACGGTGTTGCGCGAACCGCCTCACACGAAAAGGCCAAACCCCAAAAAATTGGCTTCTCAAGAGTTTTGGCATGCTTGAGAGCTTCAGAGGCCACTTTGTTCGGATGGCACCATGAATGTTTGTCGAACCCACCGCCCCACTGAAACACTAGAAGCAGTTCCGTTTGAGCTGCACCTTTGGTGCTTTTGTTTGGAGTGGCCGCCGACGATGTTTTGAGGAAGATGCCGGAGTTCTCATCGCAAATGACGCAGATGCCGAGCGATGCTTCGAGCTGCTGCCACTCGTGGTGCGAAAGGCACACAGCGCGGGTCTCTCTCTCTCTGGCTCTCTGAGTGGTGGCAGAAAAGGCACGGCACCCTGGCTGCGCCGTGGTGCTCGGCAGTGCCGCGAAGTACCCGGCACAGTTCCACGGCCCTTCCGAGCAGCTCTTGCACCTTCGCCACAGCATGTAACAATGTAACGTGCTGCCGTGCCATGCTACAGCTGCTATGCCGCTATGCTTTGCCTCTACCCCTGGAGACCTCTCTTCATGGCACCTTGGCCTAGGGAGCTCAGGTACGATCGCGTCCTTTGCGATGTGCCCTGCTCCGGGGATGGAACACTGCGCAAGCGGCCGCAATGTTGGAAGACCTGGTCAGTTGACCCGAGGCTAGTGTTCGCTGTAGGACTTGCATTTGGAATCCCTCTAGGCGTGCAGGCATGAAAGTAAGAGCAAAAAGTGAGCTGAGGAGTCTGCCATGGCTCTCCACAGCAAGCAGCTTCAGATCTTGTGCCGCGGGCTGCATCTTCTCAAGCCTGGCGGCCGCCTCGTCTACTCCACCTGCAGCCTGAACCCTCTGGAGAACGAGGCGAGGCAAAAGGCTCCCTGGCCCTGCACGCTTTTCCTGGGAGAGCTGAGAGCAGGCCGTCATCTCTGCTGCGCTGGCCCGGTTTGGCGAGGATGTGGAACTCGCAGCTCGAATCGAAGAGAGCCGCTTGAGCTCGCTGAGCCGCTGAGCGAAACCGGAAGAAAGCCCTTGCTTTGGAGGTCTCCGATGCTGCGGCGGAACCGGTCGCAGCGGGGCTCCGAGTGGCCAAGGCGCACCTGGCCTGGCTGGTGCCATCAGGCGAAGGAGGAGCTTTGGAGAGCTGCGGAGCTTTTGGGACTTGCGGACTTGCCCTTGGGCTTGGGCTGTTTTTTGGGCTTCCTCCCCTTGTTAGCTCCAGGAGGGAGCTTTTACGAAGGCTGGGAAGAGGTTCCCCTCGCAGAGCGCAAGCCCAAGGGGCAAATATGCCAAAGCATGTTCCCTTCCGAGCTTTCCGAAAGGGCAGGCGAGAGATGCATCCGCTTGAGTCTGGGAAGGCATCTCTGTGCACTCTCACAGATCACAACCCTCTTCCAGCCAGAGCCTGCACCTTACAGATCTTACAGCAGCTCAGGAATCCACACGAGATCGATGGCTCTGGCTTCTTCGTGGCCGTCTTCACGAAGACGCTCCACCGGGCCTTTCCCTTGGAGATCCCGCGACAGCCCAGCTTGGGTTCACAGATCCCTTGGAGAGCAAGGCCTGGACACACAGAGGTCCCTGCACACCCTTTCCCTCCGTACAGACAGGAACCAGAACAACTGCTACGTCCTCGTCTCGCCAGAAAGCCCAGATGTCCGGTCGATTGCCACTTGGATTCTTCTAGCGGGTGCAAAGCTGTTTGAACGAAGAAAGACTAAGAGCTATCTTAGGTGGATTTCTATGGCTTGCAGAACGTGCCGGAGCCACTGCTATCTGAGTACAACACGAAGGCGAAGCTCACGCAGCTGAATCTGGTGAATTCTGGCCTCCTGCGGCTTCTCCAGAGCCATCTGAACTGCAAGGCACAGAGAGAGGTTTCAGCATACCTGAAGCACACACGAACATGGCCCCCCCACCCGTTGCAAGGGTTCGCCTCTGCTGGTTTCAGTGGGAATCCCCCTCTTCAAGCTCTTGGACGAGAATTTCATGACCAACATCAACGTGGCGTCGCGGTGGAGGCCTGCCCTCGAGGGCGCCTCTCTGCTGGCAGAGAGGATGAGAAAACGCCGGCTCCTGCTTGCTGCTGAACCCATGAGGCCAGGGATGAGCAGGCCGATACTAGGGATGTGAGGTCTCCACGCACAGCCCGAGGCAGCTCCTGGCGACGAGGCTCTTGCCCATGGAATCCCTCAGATCCCTTGCGACAAGAGGCGACCTCCAAGGTCTGGACAGCTGTGAGGAGAAGCTTGGGGGTGCCCTGGTGGGCGCCTTGGACGGCTCCTTCTGGGCGCCCTGCATCATCACAGGCCGGCCTCAAAGTCGCTTAGAGGGAAGAGGGACCGAGTTGAGGGGCGTTTTGAAGGCAAAGGCTTGGAGCTCTACGCCAGCACCGTGGAGCTCGGGGATCCAAACCCCACTTTGCTTCCCACAAAGATGCCTGAAGTGCTGTGCCAGCGACCTGGGCGACACGTTTGCACAGGTGACCAAATCAAGCTTCTCTGCACTCAGTTGACTACAGTCATGTTTCTGTAAGGTACCTTATCTTGGATAAGCCCAGCGGTCTTCGTACGGAGGATGCGCTCCGCCCCTCGGTGAACAAGAAGCGATGTTTCTAAGAAAAACATGCTCCTCGCAAGGCTTTGCCCAGGAGCTCAGCTCCGCCGCTGCTCAACTGGTCTCTCGTCTGGACAAGGCGGCGGCCGCGCTTCCCGCCCGCAGTGCTCTTCGGGGCTTCTGGGGCTCCTGCTGCAGCTCCTCGCGACAGGAGACCAGCGGCTGCCTGCTGATTCCCTCGACTCACAGCTCGGCGAAGCTCTTCACGGAGCAGTTCGCGGCGGCGAAGGCGTCAGAGAGTCAGAGAGATCGAGATCGAGAGTTGAGCGAAAAAGCCACCATGCCCATGCGTGCTTTTCTAGGTGAAGAAGTGCTACGTGGCCTTGGTGCTGGGCGAGAAAGAGCCGCCTTCCGAAGGTGAAGTCTCTGCCCCGTTGGGACTCCTAGAGGCTGGAGGAAAAAGCCGCTACAAGGCCTTCGTGGATCCGGAACATGGCAAGGCGCCGGGCTTTGGCGACAGGGGGCCGCGGTTTTATGTCTCTGTCTGTGTTTCTGCGGCAGGAGGCCTCCAGCTCCTACGAGCTGCTCTGGCACTCGAGAACACGAGGTGTGCGCGGAAGAGGCAGTGCAGCTTGCAGCCTTGCAGCTCCTCGCCCTGCGAGGCTGCTCGCTGCTTCTCGTGTACCCGAAGACCGGCCGCAGCCCACCGCAAGTTAGCGTTATAGCAAAAGTCGTGAAAAGTTGATGTCTTGTTTTCGCCTAGCGGCTAGCAGCTAGCAGCTGGCAAGGGACGCATCAGATTCGCTGCCACATGGCACACCTTGGTCATCCTTTGGTCGGGGACGTGAAGTACGGTGCCCCCACATCGGCTTGGTGCCAACGTCTCCCGCTGCACTGCTTGGCCATCCGCTGCCTGGAGGGTACCGTGAGTGCCTTTGCTCCGCTGCCTTCGGATTTTCAGCAGATCCTCGCCTCCCTCGACGATCAAAGAGACTGGCAGTTCCTGGTCCGCGAGCGGTGCCTTAAGACTTGAGTCATGGCTTCGGAAACAGCCACGGCTGCGGACGGCAGCAGAAACCAGGCAAGAAAGCCCTGCAGCTCGACTCGGAGGTTACCGCGTTCACCAGTTCGGCATGCTTCGACGTTCTCCAGCACCAGCACCTCCACACGCAGAAGGCCCTGTCGCTTCTGAGCCCGAGCTGGACTGGCACATCTGGCTTGCCGGCGAGAAAATCCTTGTTTTTTCCTTGCTGCTCATGGCTGCTCGTTTGTTTGCCGGCTCAGCGGCGCCCTTGTGATTTCTGGATCAAGAACATCCCCCATGATCCCCCATGGTGCAAAGCCGACCCAGCCAACCTGCATCCTACCGCATCCTAGCGTTTTGCCGACACGAAGCAAAGGCAAAAAGGCAAAGGCATCTTAGATCGTAGCAACGCTTAAAGAGTTCTTGGGCCAGGGCACGCTCTGTCTTTGCATGGCCAAGCGGCGGAGTTGCCTACGACGACGTGGGCGCTTCTGGGCCGTGCGTCTTCACAGCAGCCGCCCAACTCATACCGTTGAGGCGCAGCTGGGGCCGGGGAGGATGGGTCTCGAGGCTTCCTTAACTTGTAGGTCCCTGCCGGACAGTTCCTTCAACTCTCCAGGGCCCTGAGCTCGGTCGCCAGTTTTCAGAGATTCTTTGAGTGCGGCCGACAGCCCTGCTGTGCTGCAAGAACATGACTGCGGCTCTGCTTTGAGTTTGCCTTTCAAACTGCAGGCTTGCATCAGCCAGGGCCAGGGCAGAGCCAGACTGCAGGCCGAGCCCGAGCCGAGCAGCCGAGCAGCTCCTTTTATCACCGCTTTTTTTGGTCTCCGATAGGTGTCGGTGGAGGGCCCTGAGGGCACTGCAGGAGCGCCGAAGCTCCTTTCGGAATCGCCTCTGCTTTGTCGTGGCGTCCGTGCAGTCGCCCGGCTGCTGCTGAAGGACATGGCAGTGGTGCCTTCAACTTTGCTTGCCTAGTCGAAGAAGGTCTGTCGCAAATTTCAGAGAAGAATCTTGAATTGATGGCGATTGAAGAATTGACAACATCCGGTTTGCCTTCGCATCCAGCAGCTGAGACTGAGACGCAGGCGGACGGAACCTCTCCTTGCGCTTGTCCCGCGGCTATGCCTGGCAGCTGAAACTCCTCAACAAAGGCCGGCGATCGAGCATGAATGAGTTTTGGTGGTCATCTAGGAATCTAGGTGTCTTCTTGTGAAGTGTTGGTGCCTAGGACCTCTGCTGACCAGCTCTACGGTTGTTGACATTTTGGGCTACATCTCGCCCAGCAGAGGTCCCTTTCAGCATAAGTGGGTTCCCGTGATGGTGTCCATGACAGGCACGAGGACGAGGAGAATCCAAGACTCACCAAGGCTGGGGGGCTGCTTTGCACCCGGCTAAGCCGTTCTTGCAAAAGAAGGGCTTGAAGCAAGAGGCGGAGTGATATTCTAGGAGGGGATTGAGACCGTCACTACTGCCGACATAGCCTGCTGAGCCTGTTCTCAGGGGTGCCATTGTCTGATTCCGGCAGCGGAGCATAGCTGGCATGTAATTTTTCCATGCACCACGAGCACTGGGTCGCCACTGCACCGACCTCAACCTGCAGTACGAGCACGACTGGGACCCGCGTCTGCAGACTTAACTTCACGCATCCCGCCTACACGATTTTCGAAGGTGCTCTGGAGGATGGGCTCGTTTCCTGCAGGTCGGCGGCCAGTGGATGTGTGGGTGGGCAATTGGTGCGTGGGGCCGCAGCCAGTTGGAGATTATGAAGCCCGGAAACGGACGTTGCTTCCCCTGGCGGGCATAAGCGGCCGTGCAGCTAAAAAAAATGAGCTAAAAGCAGCCCCGGGCCTTGACTTCATTTGCTTGGCTGGCGCCACTGATCCTCCTCGCCTGTGCTCTAGGCCAAAAACATCTCCCTCCGACAGAAGACCGGTGTCGCCGACTTCGCAGTTCTCCTGTTTTCGGGTATCTTTGAGGGAAGACCCCCAGGTCAAACAATATCTGTGATAAAAGCTTGGTGTGCTCAACATAGCACAAAGCCTGCACATGTGAGGCAGCACGGCTCGCTCCGGCAGGTGCGCCTGCCTGCAGGCTGCGGATCAAAAGGCAAGTGCTTTATCCCATTTGTCTGATGTCGCTACAGGCTGGGCAGCGCTGTCCTTCAAGTCCATCGGCAGTGGTCGCTTGGCCCCGCCGCAGAGAATTGTCAAATTCCGGTGCCATGTGCTGCCGTCACGCGCTCAGGTTGTGACGGATGTTCCAAAGGCATGCTTCTCTTCAAGCAAATTTGCTGCAGCCGCAGCCCCACAGGCCCGTCAGAGTCAGAGCTAGTAACCAGGGCAAGACCTGAAGCTGCCAAGCTGGGAACATAGCTCTTTCAGTGAAGTGGACCGCTCTTTCAGTGAACTGGCCACTGGTTTAGGGATTCAGGTCGGGTGTGGTTAGGTTAAACAGCCCAGGTTGGGCTAGGCTACTGGATCAGGTTGTAGTAGGTAGGGTTGTGACAGGTTGGCGGGTTGGTTAGGTTAGGGTAGGTGGGGTTAGGCGGGTAGATTGGGTTGGGCTGTGGTGGGATGGCTTCGGTAGGTCAGGTCAGGTTGGGGGAGGTTGGGTTGCGGCAGGTTAGGTATGCGGTGGGCTGGGGTTGTTGGGGTACTGTAGGTGGCTTCGGTTAGGTTACGTTGGGGGTAGGTTGGGTTGGGGCAGGTTAGTTAGGTTGGGTGAGGTGATGCTTGGGAATAGGTCGGTGTAGGTTGGGTTAGGTCGTTGGGTTGGGTTGTGGTGGGTTGGCTTGGCTAGGTTAGGTTAGGTCGACTTGCGTTGGGGTCGGTTGGGTTGGGTTGTGGTGGGTTGGCGAATGTAGGTTGGGGTAGGTTGGGGGTAGGTTGGGTTGTGACAGGTTAGGCAGGTTGGTAGGTTGGGTTAGGAAGGGAAGCTGCGGGTCAAATTAGGTTAGGTCGGGTTCGGTTTGGTTGGGGTGCATTGATTGGGTTGGGGAAGCTGACGATGAGGTTAGATTAGGTTAGGTTGGCTGGGTTGGGTAGGTTAGGTCAGGTTGGGTCAGGTTAGGTTGGGTTGNGATTGGGTTGGGGAAGCTGACGATGAGGTTAGATTAGGTTAGGTTGGCTGGGTTGGGTAGGTTAGGTCAGGTTGGGTCAGGTTAGGTTGGGTTGGGGTCGGTCAGGGTCGTGTTCGTGAGTGAAACTTGCTGGGCCAGGTTTGGGGAGTGTAGGCGCGGTCCGACTAGTCTGGGAGCGGTCCGGTGGGGTTGGGGTAGGTTGGGTTAGCCCTGGTTCATTGAATTTGCGGGGTCAGTTCACTGAAAGAGCGTTTTCAGTTCACCGACTTGGGTTCACTGAATATGCTGTTGTCCCCGGCATGGAACATATGCCAAGCTGCCAGGTCGGGAATGCAGCAAACTCAGGCAGTTCGTGTGTTTGCTGCGGTGAAGTTGTTATATTATATACCAAGGTGGCCGTTGGTGACGAAATCGATCGAATCTCAGCTTTTCGGCGGCTCTTAACTGGTGCGTCTCCGAGTTCTCAGGTCGAGGTGAACGGTATTTCCCTGGCAAGCCTGGCCAAGCGCATTATGTCTCCGGGCTGTCAATTCAACACCTGCAAGGAGCATGTGCCCGGCAGTGCCGCTCGGCTTTCCCAGAAGCGACACACACCCATCTCCTTTGAAACAATCGCTTGCCGTCAGGTTGGCAAACTGCAATCGCCTCCTTGCGTCTCCTGTGACTTCATTCGGCGCCGGCGCGAGTTTGGTTTGGACGGCGCTGAGGGTGGAGACGGTGGAGCTGTTGGCCGTTTCAGCCAGTCGGCCACAGCACAGACAATCACTCTTGCTCAATGCGCAAGCATGTCTACCAACTGCGTCAGCAACTTTGAGTAGCAGCGTCTGAGAAGGACTTGGCCTTGCAGATGTGGCTTCGTGTGGTAAAGCACCGTGGCTGCAGCGTGGGTGCGAGCTTGGGCATGCTTGCATGCAGTGCACCGCACACCTGTGAGAGATGGCGCGTGGCTGCACTGTTTTCATGTTTTGCTTGGTCGCCATGTTGAGTGCTCACATAGTTTAGCTGGGGCTGCTAAGCCGCAGACTGGGCTTTTCGGGCCACTCTTGGCCGGACCAAGTCGTGACATTTTGCCGTTCCCACCCTGCCAGCACACCTGCAAAATATGGGTTAGTCTTGAGTCGACTTCCAAACCGTTGGAGAGTAGTCCGCTGTGACCGGCTTCCTCTAGCGCGAGTCAATTCAGACATTCGAGACTTTGTCGCCGTTTCTTGCCCAGCAAGAGTGGGGGTGTCCTGCAGTGCAGGGTTGGTTCTGCCCTTTGGATGGCTGGGTTTTCTCGGGTGATGCGTTTTGATCTCGACGGTGACCGTGGCTCCCTACGGTCCCTTCACTCTTCCTGTTATTGTTCTCGTCGCATAAATGGACCACATGGTCGGACTTTTCAAAAACCAGTGGGGGTGCTTTACTGTATGTTGCGCCAGCTAAGACAGCACACAGTTGAAACCAAATCAAAGCAAAACGGGCTTTTGGAGAAGGCGCGGCAAACGTCAGAAATCCTGGCGTGGGCCCCACCCGGTCCGGAATGAAGGGAGACAAGGGGAGATAAGCTTCAGCCACATGAAGCCCAAATGAAGGGCTCTTCCAACCCCTCAAGAACCCTTTACAGCAAGCGTCAGTGAACTGCTTGAAAAAAGTTTTGGTTCTGCACTGCAAGCGTGCTATCCTGTTAGGTTTGAAGCTCCGAACGAACAGAGTGACTCTACCTTGGTTGTAAAGTTCAAAACACGTGGAACGACTTGGGACAGCCGCAGAACCGCCGGCTGCACCTGATACGTGCTCCCCTGTTACAGTTCACATAACTCCTGGCTCTGAAATTTGGGTAATTCCCTAAGAGCAAGTCCGGCCATGTGCATCTATCCGACAAGAACAATAGCCGGAAGAGTGAAGGGACCGTAGGGAGCCACGGTCACCGTCGGGATCAAAACGCATCACCCGAGAAAACCCAGCTACCCAAAGGGCGGGGCTTGGAACTGTGATTCGAAATGAATCTGTACAACACCGCTTTCACACTTCTAGCCGACAAGTCGCTAAAACAGTGTGAATATTTGTGGAGACAAATGTGCTCTACGCCTCAATTCACTTCCTGAAAGCTGAAGTGGTAGTCGACTGTTCTTCGGAGTTACCTTGCATTGCGGGCTTTGTCCTTGCTAGGTAGGAGGGAAAAAAAGGGCTGAACCAACCCTGCACTGCAGGACTGTCATGACGGCACTTGAGTTCTGAATTCCTTGCCGTTGTATTCTTCGCACTGCGTGCTGAAGCGGGTTCTCAGTGGAGCTTTTGGAGGGCACATACACAGTGCCAGCAGTGGGCCCGGCTCAGTTCTCCGTGCTGAAATCGGAAGATGCGAAGTGTCTCAAGACTTGGACGGCTGCGATCGTGCTGACCATTTGTTGTGCTTGTGTGGACAACAGGTTCGTGGCTGAAGCACGGAATGTGCCATTTGCGGCAAGACTTGGAGCGTATGTAAAATCGACTGGTTTTCAGGCTTCTTCGTGCAGGTGTCTCTGTCTCGTTGCGGTGCAAGTACCCCTTTGCAAGTCCCTTGCTCTATTGGCCGTCGTTGCGCTGCGGGAGAAGGAGAACGCTGCTGGGTCGTTTTTTTACGGAAGTGCATTTTGCCGCTGTTTGGCCCGCGCCTCCTGGCTGCGGAATCCTAGTGGGGAAAGCTCAGCAAGCAAAGGGTGAAATTTCCAGCACCAGTTGACACGGTAGCAGCTGTAGCACCGGGCGCTGATGTCCTTTGGCGTTGTTGTAGTACTCGCGCCAGATGTTCTAACCTGGCGTGTTTTCGCAGAAGATTCGATTCCCGCTGCCAGCGTTGCGGGTTGGCCCACGTTTTGCCGGCGTAGGGGCGGCTTAAGCACATTTGGAACCTTTGGAATTGCAGACCACAAATTGAAGCAAAAGGGTTTTAATGCCTTCCTCGTGCTGTATATATCGGCCGCACCGAGAGTCACCACGGATCTCAGCACTGCGAAACAGGGTTCTGCATGCCTCATGCCCCGTTCCAAGCCATCTGCGCCATTTGGCCCATGTTTCCTGCTCTTCCCATTCCGCTTGAACCGTTTGATGCAATTATTTTTTGCTTGGAGTCTTGTTTGGTATCGTTTCGTGATGTTTCGCACATCCCCAGGCAGGACATGCCGATCACACTTGGAGCCCTGAGCTGAGACTTTGCCCAGACACCAGAAAGTCGCAGTTCTTTGTCTCAGGTCCGTTGCCTGCACAGCGAGAGCAGGCCGGGAGCTAGACGCCGGCGAAGGGAGCTTTCGACTCCAGACCGAGGCTTCATGCCGACCCCTCACATGCAATGCAACCCCCAGCCCCAGCAGCGGCGGCCAGCCGTGAGGCCGCAGAAATGCCGCAGGCACCGGGAAGATCGCATAAAAGTTCCTCGTTTACCGCTCCTTTCGGTTTGTGCCGCTTCTGGCACAGGAGATCAGGGCCGAGGCGCCCAAAGCCATGCCCAAGGTGGCTGAGTCTCCGGCGCCGGCACCTCTCCGCCAAGGGCCCAACACAATTTTCTGGCACCATGAGACGCTGCGAAAGACGTGTCTTTTGAGACTGTCGTCACATGAAGCCGTTGAGGTTACAATCCGCTGAAGCCAGCGGCAGCGGCGACGGGGGCGGCTCGGCCCTCGCATGCCGAACGCACTATGCTTTTCGGGCCCTGTTGTTTGTTTTTGCGTCTCTCCGAGGCTTCGATCTCCCCAAAGGCTCGTAGTCGGCCAGTTCGCAGCGTGCAGAGCTTGGCCCGGCATCGTATCAATCGCATCTTTGCCAAGTGAGCGTTGCTCCCCGAATCCGAGGCTCTGACACAGCTGGCTGGTGGTTTGTGCTACGAAGAGCTCCCACCCAAAGGAGAGCGATGGATTCTCCATCTTGTTTCAGACCAGCCATTTGCCGCTCCAGGACTAGCAGCAGCACCACCACCAACAGTACCAGCCAAAACAGCACCAACAGCAACTGATGCTACTACTTCTTCTTCTTCTACTGCCACCACCACGACTACTACTGCTGCTGCTAGTGCTAGTGCCAGTGCGATTGCGACTTCTACTGCTACTACTACTACTACTTCTCCTTCTTCCAGTGTTGCTTTCCGGGGTGGAGGCTCCGTTGCGACAAGTTACCATTTAAGTCCCCGCGGAGTCGCAGAGCTGTCATTGGCGTGTCATGTGGGTGACAAAAAACCACCACCACCACGACTACCCCTGCTGCTGCCATTACTGCCAACAGCTTCTGCTATTGCAACTGCTACAGATACTGCTACTGCTATAACGACGACACTTCACACACCGCAACTACAACAGCAAGAACGCAACAACATGCCACGACAACGACGACCCAGCAGCGCACCACAATCAACAACAAAAGGAAGATTTTAAGGGCACGCCGCTTCGGGCAAATTGCATGCTCTCCAAAAAGAAGATTGAGAGGCCAGGTAGGGGTGTAGCTCAGATCCAACGATGGAACGGCTGTCACCCACATGTGAGGTTGCAGATTAGGGACCTTCCCCACTGTGATGTGACAACCTGACAGCATCTCCGCAAAACTCGCGGGTCGCGAGCTCTGAAGTTTAGGCATTACAAGAACGACAGGGGAGCTCTACTGGCAGCAGGGCAGCAGAGCTGAATCAGGAGGTGCGGCTTCCGGTGCCGAGCATGCCGAGCAGGTCGGGAGTGCACTCCCACTTTCTGTCCTATCTGTTGAGACTTTTGTTGCATGCCCAGACCACTCTTGGCCGCGAGGCGCGGGCCTCGAAATATCCAAAGCTGGCCCAAACCCACTTTCGCCACGGAGGGATCTTGCACAGGGTTACGTTGAGCTGCTGTGCTGATTCTTCAGGAGTTGGACAGGTCAAGGGTAGTGTGGTTTTGCAGCTACCGTCCCGAGGACGACACCCCATGGTACAGTGCACAGTGGCTGATCTTTCTTAGCGGAAGTCAATCTTCGAAGATCCTGAGCCATGACATCACGCACCTTCCCAGGTCGAGATCCGCTTCGACATCTCCAGCAAGGGAAGCAAGCCCAAGGCTCAAAACTGTTTCCAGGCACAGCGTCGCAGAGCTCCCAGAAGCAGGTCGTTGAAAGAGGGCAGGTGTCGGCACCCCAGCGAAGAAAAACGTCAAGCTTAGAAGTGCAGGACATGCAGACGGAGAGTGGCAAAGAATGGAGTGGCTGCCTGTGATACTGAGTCCGATTCTGCTTCGCCATGTTTTGCAGACACGTGGTTCTGCAAGAGTCTGAAGTCTGAACCCTGTGCGTGCGCGTTAGGTCCGGTGTGACGCCTATAGAAGTGAGAGAGAACTGCCGTGCTGCCGAGAGGCGCTTCGTGCTTGGTGCGGCCGAGCTAAAGGACGGCTGGGCCCTGGCCTCGTGGACAAGACAACAAACAGACAAACAGCGAGACTCTCTCCAAGACGAGCAGTCGCAGTCTCTCGCGTCCGCTCTTCGCCGCTTCGTGTGCCCCGATTTAGGTGGATGGGCACGTGAACCTTGAGGAAGTCCTGGCTCCCTGGGCGCCGGCCATGCTTGGCATGCGCCAGAGGGCCCAGAGCAGACCGTCAGCCGTGGATGGAAGCCTCGCAACACTGGCAAGGCGCTGGCCAGCGGCGACGCGTGCTGGTGCCTGGCCGTCTTGGGTTCCGTGATGGGGGCGAGGCGGGTGGGCGGGTGGGTGCCCCATCATGCAGAGAGCGACGGGAGATGCGGATGCTCGCACGCCCCCAATGTCAGAGGTTCTCGCTGCCAATGCCGAGCTGTCTGTTGACATCGAGCTGAAGCAGCTGGGCTAGCTCGTAAAAAAACAGCGGCATCGAGCCTTCAAGTCAGAGACCTCACCTCAGTTGCACTTCCTCAAACCACTTTCAGCCTGCCGGGCCCAGATTCGGCAAAGCTCAGCCTGAAGAGGGTCTTGGAGCCTCAGGGCGCTTCTGCAAGCCCAGGAGGCATCACCGAAAGGGCGGATCTGTTCCATGGATGTTAGGATTTGGGACACGACAGCTCGAAACGTGTATGGACTTCCGATCTAGGATCGACGATCCCGACGCTTTTGCCTAAAGCTGCGCGAAAAGCAGACATCATCGCAGCACGCTTAGTAACCCTTTCTGTCCTCCCACAAGCGGCCTCGCGCCCGCCATGGCAGCGGATGCAAAGGCCAAGGCCCAACTCGGCGCTCATCTCCGCACGCCTTCTCTGTGTGTCTTTGTGTGTTTGGGTGCACACACATGCCCAGGGGAAGGGCAAAAGAAGCGGCGATAGCGAGTGCAAAGATGACGCTGAGACTCAGAGGCAGGACTCCGATGTAGCTCCTTTCTTGGTTTGGTCGAGATCCAGATCCTTGATTTAGTGAGGAATTAAGGCAGTACCGTCGAGAATATGTCAGTCTATAGACCAGTCCAGTCCAGTCCCGTATCTTCTTGCTGCCTTGTGCTGAAGCTTCATGAAAGTATCGTAGATCCTTGCCGGGGAGGCCTTCCGCCGAAGTCTTGACAGAGCAGCTTTGCGAGGTTCGCTTTTGTCCCAACTTGGGCTGCAATGTCCACGGTCTTGGCAAGGCAATCAATGGCGGCGCCACCGCACGAGCCGAAGACCTCTTCAGCCAGATGGCTGCACATGTGAGCACCAATCGTTTTTGGCCTCTGAGACTCAAGTCCGGCAGAGGTCGACTGGACAGCGAGCTCCGTCGACAGGAGGGGCGGATATGGACGGGGAGCCAAGGACTGCGTTTGCTTCGAGGACTCTGTGCGCCTGCAGAACTACGTGTCCGAGCTGGAAGCGGCTGCCGTGGCCGTGCGATCCTGAGCAGAAGTAAGCTTTGCCCAACTGCACGGGAAAGTATCGACGTATCTTAGCACGTTTACGAAACGCCGACGTCCTCGCCATGTGAAGCTTCCCTCCGAGGCATTGCCTGACTCTGACAGCTCCGAGGAGGAAGGCGCAGCTAAACCATCCTGAGAGCTTGGGCGATGCTACGCCAGTGGCAGAAGCTGCGGTGCTCTGCTCCGCAGAGTGCAGAAAAACACTCGTTGCAGACTGCAGACTACATTCCTCTACATCTCGCTCGAGAGCCGAAAGTGAAAGAGACAAGCTTGACCTTCACTGCAACACTCAACTCACCCGCTCACCCCCTGAAGAGGGCTCCTGTGATGGCCCACAGTGCGAAATGCGCTGCTCACCTGGGCTTCCCGCGAGCTTTAGCCTAAGGCTTGGCACCGTCAGCCTAACCCATATCCCCGGCATGGGGATGATCATGCCCATGATCATGCCCCCAGCCCGCAGGCTCAAGTCATGTGAGCATGTCATGTTGCAAGGCATGCTANAAGGCTTGGCACCGTCAGCCTAACCCATATCCCCGGCATGGGGATGATCATGCCCATGATCATGCCCCCAGCCCGCAGGCTCAAGTCATGTGAGCATGTCATGTTGCAAGGCATGCTAGCATTCAAGACAGCCGCAGGGACTCACACATTCGGTTTCGCATGCTTCCTTGCTTGTGAAAGCCGAACGGTGAGGCCAGGGCCTCAGAAAGNTGAGCATGTCATGTTGCAAGGCATGCTAGCATTCAAGACAGCCGCAGGGACTCACACATTCGGTTTCGCATGCTTCCTTGCTTGTGAAAGCCGAACGGTGAGGCCAGGGCCTCAGAAAGTCTTTGCGAGAGGAACACTTCGTTCAGATACTTGGTTAGTGTGGCTATTGCTCTGAACCGCCTGGATTGTCCGAGTGCGAGCGCCGAAACCCTATAAACCCTGAACAACCCTAAACAGCCCTAAACTTGAAAACACCCAAACCCCAAAAACCCTAAAACCCTACTAGAAACCCTAAAGAACCCTAAACAACCCTAAACCTTTACCCTCAAACCCCAACGACCCTCAACCCTACACCCTAAACAGGCCTAAACCCTAAAACCCTAAACGTTTGCCGGGAGGCCCAGTCTTTTGCACTTCAGGGTCGGGGTTTGGGTTTGGTTGGCCGGGCTTCGGCCCGGTTCACCCACTCACACCCACCCACTCCCAGTCACAACCACCCACCCACACCCACCCCACACACTTGCTCATGCAATCACTCACTCACACTCATTCCACACTCATTCTCACTCAGTCACACTCACTCTCACTCACTCCCTCTGCCCTCACTGACTCACTCACTCACTCACTCCCACCCAACCCACATCCACCCATGCACAAACCCCTTCAATCTCATGAAAACCCGTCTACGGAAGCCAGCTCAAGCGCAGAAGATCACCAGAAGCAGCGCATGAAGCTCTAATCCTTGAGGCCTGAACCCTGAACCCATNCACACACCCACACACACCCACACCCACCCACACCGTGTTGCGGCCCACACCCACCCAAACCCACACCCACCGACACCCACCCGACACACTCGCTCACTCACTCACACTCATTATCACTCATTCTCGCCAGTGCATGTCCTACCTTGTGAGTGAGTTAGTGTTCTGGGGGTCCAGGTTTGGGTTTAGGGTTTCGGCTTGGGGGGTCCGTTCTCTAGTTAGGTTTAAGTCTAGGACTTTTAGGGTTGTTGGGCTTATCAAAAATACAGTCCCTTGGAGTGTTGTAGATATTCAGGGTATGCGAGCCCTGAATATTTACAATGCTCTAAATGGGCCATATTTTTGATAATGCCCTCATATCATGCTCATGGTCATGTGCATGCTCATGCCATGCCATGCCATGCCTTGCTCATGTTACATGCTGGGTTATGTTCATGCCATGCCATGCTCATGTTACATGCTGGGTTATGTTCATGCCATGCCATGCTCATGTTACATGCTGGGTTATGTTGATGCCATGCCATGTTCATGCTCATGCCATGACATGCCATGTTCATGTTCATGTCATGGACACATATGCCTAGCTGTTATCAAATTTATGGCCACTTGGAGTGTTGTAAATATTTGGGGTATGTGGCCCTGAATATTTACAAGGCTCCAAAGGGACCATCATTTTGATAACAGCCTCATGCCATGCTCATGTCATGTGCATGTCATGCTCATGCCAGCTATCAAAATTATGGCCAGTCTGGAGTGTTGTAAATATTTGGGGTATGTGGGCCCTGAATGTTTCCAATGCTCCAAAGGGGCCATAATTTTGATAATGCCCTCATGTCATGCTCATGACATTGACATACATGCTCATGTCAAGCCCATGTCACGCCATGACAATTTAATAGGGGGGGTTTCATGTCATGCGGGTACATACAAGCTCATGTCCACGTCATATACTAGGCGGAGGGGGCATGACCATTTTGTGATTTGTCCATTTCAAATCAAGGGTGATCATTTGGTACCACAATCCACAGAACCATAACTTAGGTCACCCACACCACTCCCCCTCCACCCGCACTTCCGCCCCGACCTGCACACCCACCCAGCGACCCACCCACCCTCCAAGCCTCCCATGTCATGTCGCATGCCCACAACATGTCACCTGTACATCTACATGCCACACCATGTTCATGTTCATGCCATGGCATACCTGTTCATGCCATGACATGCCATGCTCATGTGCATGCCATGACATGGCATGTTGTGTTGACACCATGCCATGCTCATGTTCAGGCCATGTCATGCTGTGTTATGTTCATGTTCATGCCATGACATGCCACGTTCATGTTCATGCCATGACATGCCATGTCATGTTCATGTCATGGACATACATGCCAGTTATCAAGATTATGGCCATTTGGAGTGTTGTAAATATTTGGGGTATGTGGCCCTGCATATTTACAATGCTCCCAANGCCAGTTATCAAGATTATGGCCATTTGGAGTGTTGTAAATATTTGGGGTATGTGGCCCTGCATATTTACAATGCTCCCAAGGGGCCATCATTTTGATAACACCCTCATGTCATGCTCATATGCCAGTTATCAAACTTATGGCCATTCTGGAGTGTTGTAAATATTTGGGGTGTGTGGGCCCTGAACATTTACGCTGCTCCAAAGGGGCCATAATTTTGATAATGCGCCATGTCATGCTCATGTGTCACTGACATACATGCTGATGCCATGCCCATGTCTTGCCATAGGCTTAGGGGGGGGTTTCATGTCATGCCATGAGGGTACATACAAGCTCATGCCCACGTCACATAGTAGGGGGAGGGGGCATGGTCATGTGCCATATCCATCTCAAGCAAGGGTGATCTTTTGGTGCCAGAATCCACAGAACCTTTACTTAGGTCACCCAGACCACTCCCCCTCCACCCACACTTATGCCCCCACATGCACACCCACCCATCCACCCACCCAGCGACCCACCCACCCTCCAAGCCTCCCAGGTCATGTCGCATGCCCACAACATGTCACCTGTACATCTACCATTACATGCCACACCATGTTCATGTTTATGCCATGGCCTACCTGTTCATGCCATGACACGCCATGCTCATGTGCACACCATGACATGGCATGTTTATGTTGACACCATGCCATGCTCATGTTCAAGCCATGTCATGCTGTGTTACGTTCATGTTCATGCCATGACATGCCACGTTCATGTTCATGACATGCCATGTCATGTTCATGTCATGGACATACATGCCAGTTATCAAGATTATGGCCATTTGGAGTGTTGTAAATATTTGGGGTATGTGGCCCTGCATATTTACAATGCTCCCAANGCCAGTTATCAAGATTATGGCCATTTGGAGTGTTGTAAATATTTGGGGTATGTGGCCCTGCATATTTACAATGCTCCCAAGGGGCCATCATTTTGATAACACCCTCATGTCATGCTCATGCAAGTTATCAAACTTATGGCCATTCTGGAGTGTTGTAAATATTTGGGGTGTGTGGGCCCTGAACATTTACACTGCTCAAAAGGGGCCATAATTTTGATAATGTGTCATGTCATGCTCACGTGTCACTGACATATACATGCTGATGCCATGCCCATGTCACGCCATGGGCTTAGGGGGCTTCATGTCATGCCATGAGGGCACATACAAGCTCATGCCCACATCGGAGGGGGCATGATCATATTATATGATTCATTAATCTACATGCCATATCCATCTCAAGCAAGGGTGATCATTTGATGCCATAATCCACAGAACCATAACTTAGGTCACCCACACCACTCCCCCTCCACCCGCACTTATGCCCCCACCTGCACACCCACCCATCCACCCACCCACCCTCGAAGCCTCCCATGTCATGTCGCATGCCCGTAACATGTGACCTGTACATACTACATTCTACATGCCACACCATGCTCATGTGCATGCCATGTCAAGTGTTCATGACTTGCCATGCTCATGGGACCTGTCATGTACATGGCATGTCCATGTCATTCAGGCACTGCCAAACAGTCTCAAGAAATGGTACCCAGAGCAGAGACCATTTCCACAGAGATCGCTTGGGAGTGCCCAAGTCATGCACATGACATGTCCCATGATCATGTTCATGCCATGTGTTCACGACCTGCCATACAAATGCCATGCTCATGACGACACGGCACACGTCCATGCTCATGCCATGCCCCGTGTTCATTCCATGCTTTAGACTCTAGACCTTGAATGGTCCTCATTCGACTAGTTGTGTGTGTGTCTTCCCCATTTAAGCCCCTAGGGCTTCCATACCCCATGCATTTCCTACACACATGTTAGGCCATGCTCATGCCATGCCCATGCCATCGCTCATGTCACCTGTCCATGCCCACGCCATGCTATGTTGTATCTATTCTTATGTTAAGTTATGTTAGGTATAACAGGAAGTATATCAAAATACAACATTCAGAATCTGCAATGACAACAACAGCAACAGCAACAACAACAACAACTACTACTACCACTACTACTGCTACTACCACTGCTTACTCTTACCATGAGTACTACGACTACTACTAGTTTCAATAGTTATATTGTTATTAGTAGCACTGTTCCCACTGCTAATGCTATTATTGCTCTTACTGCTGCTACTACTGCTACTTCTACGTCTTCTTCTTATTACTGCTACTACTACTACTACTGCTACTACTACTACTACTGCTGCTACTACTACTACTACTACTAGTACTACTACTACTTCTACTACTACTACTACTACTATACGACTACTACTACTACTACTACTAACTACTACTAGTACTATACTATTTCCTCTTAATTCTATTATTTACTACCACTACAACAACTACTACTGCTACTACTACTACTACTACTACTACTAGTACTTGTACCAGTACTTTTACTACTACTAATACTACTACTACTACTACTACTACTACTACTAGGCAACAGGAGCTCCTGTGATCCGTTCTTGCTTGACTTGAATGATTGAATGATTGATTGATTGATTGATTGATTGCCTTACCAAAACGTCCTCTTGGCGCTTCAGTAACAGAGGGCGTTCACACCGCTGGCCGGGTGTGGGGCACGGTCTAGGCGAATGCGGTCTGAGTCAGTTAATACTGGCTCNCTCGGAATGCCCTGCAACCCACGCCCAGGGCCAAACAGCCTTGCGCCGGGCTGTCGCAGGGCGATGCGCTAATGCGCCTGCGGGGGCGTGGGTAGGCAGACTAACCGCCAGTACCTGAAGCCGAAAGTCAATGGGAGGCCACTTGATTGTCATGATGATTGCTGTGCTGTGCTTGGCATGATTGGCATGGTTGGACCATGAGCGGATCACAGAGGCTCCTGTTGGCTAGTACTAGTAGTACTAGTACTAGTACTAGTACTAGTACTAGTACTAGTACTACTACTACTACTACTATTAATACTACTGCTACTGCTACTGCTACTCTTCTTACTATTCTAACTATTCTCATTTTCTCAGACTTATTATTCGCACAGCTATTAGCATGGATACCTACCATTACTAGTTAGCACTACTACTACCACTACTACTATGCGGCTATCACTACTACTCCTACTACTAGTACTACTAGTGTTAGTACTACTACTACTAGCACTACTACTACTACTACTACCACCACTACTACTACTACTACTAGTACTACTACTACTACTAGTACTAGTACTAGTACTAGTACTAGTACTAGTACTACTACTACTACTACTAGTACTAGTACTAGTACTAGTACTAGTACTAGTACTACTACTAATACTACTACTAGTACTACTACTACAACTACTACTACTACTACTACTACTACTAGTACTGCTACCACCAACAACAACTTCTGCTACAGCTACTACTACTACTACTGCTAGTACTGCACAGACAACAACAACAACTTCTACTTCGACTACTACTACTGCTACTGCTACTGCTACTACTACTACTACTACTACTTCTACTATTTACTACTAAGACGACTTGCAACACTTCTACCACACCACCGCCGCCCCCACCGCCTTTGCCGCTGCGCCACGGCCACCACCACACCCACTGCACCCGCCACATCCAGCACACAAGCCACACCCACGAAACAACAAACACGCCTAGGCCATGGCGCTTCTACTCCGAGGATCTCATGGGAGCCAAGCTCTCAGCTTTGATGGGCAGCGACTTGGTGTCAGTGTAAGTCGGGCGGTACCAGCCACTGCAAGGCCGGGGCCGACGTCCTCAGGTTCTAGGCTGGATGCGCCGGAGGCTCATGCAAGCCTTGGCCGGTGGCCTTGCCTTTTTGTTTCGGAATTTGCTTGGCGAGCAAGGTCATCGACTTCAAGGATCAAGCGGGACACTCAGGCAAGCCATCCTTGGAAATGTGATGATGTGCCTGCTCAGGTCTGGCCCGAGAACATCATGGATTTGCGGTGCCGAACACTCAGATGTTTGGCCCTGGTCNGGATCAAGCGGGACACTCAGGCAAGCCATCCTTGGAAATGTGATGATGTGCCTGCTCAGGTCTGGCCCGAGAACATCATGGATTTGCGGTGCCGAACACTCAGATGTTTGGCCCTGGTCACTGCCACATCGGTGATGCTGCTGCCCCGGCAGATGTTTGACATCGGTCATCGACTTCAGGGATCAAGCGGGACACTCAGGCAAGCCATCCTTGGAAATGTGATGATGTGCCTGCTCAGGTCTGGCCCGAGAACATCATGGATTTGCGGTGCCGAACACTCAGATGTTTGGCCCTGGTCNCATCCTTGGAAATGTGATGATGTGCCTGCTCAGGTCTGGCCCGAGAACATCATGGATTTGCGGTGCCGAACACTCAGATGTTTGGCCCTGGTCACTGCCACATTGGTGATGCTGCTGCCCCGGCAGATGTTTGACATCGGTCATCGACTTCAGGGATCAAGCGGGACACTCAGGCAAGCCATCCTTGGAAATGTGATGATGTGCCTGCTCAGGTCTGGCGTCTGGCCCGAGAACATCATGGATTTGCGGTGCCGAACACTCAGATGTTTGGCCCTGGTCACTGCCACATCGGTGACGCTGCTGCCCTGGCAGATGGTTGACATCATCGGCTTTAGCCCGAGATGTGTGCGGGCCTCGGAGAAACCTATGCTGTAGTCGCCTGTTTTGCAAGCATGAAGGTGGAGCCCCAGCAGCCTGCAGACCAACCGGACAGCGGATCCTCCTGCTCTTCGACACTGTCGAACAGGAGGAGGATCCGCTGTTCGGCTGGCCGTGCAGTGCAGGCGGCCCTTCCCTGGCCCGTGCTGCGACCGGCAAGGGGCCCAGAAGAATCCGGGGGGAAGGAAAATAGGCGGGAGAGAGTGCGACGCAGGCATGCGCTCCAACCCGGAGGAGGCCCGAACAGGCTGGAGGAGGCCCGGGAGAGAAAGGCCCGGAAGAGAGTGTGAGTGCTGGTCTTGCAAAGGTGGGTCTTCTTCGACATTGGCCTCAGGCCTCAGGGACTGATGATGCTCGCCAGGGACTCTTGTTGCGCCTGACCAGGTCAGCACATGCAACTCCTTGGTTTCAACCAGGCCCGGGCTTTGGATTTTTCGGATAGCTCGTGTGTGAACAAATTGCATTGTTCTGCGTCGCAGGCAGAATCTCCGTATCATCGTCTGCTGGCGTGAGCCTGAGAGAACCGGCCGCGGTCATCATTTCGTGCACTTGTCCTGTGGCTATGAATGAAGGTGGATCTTCTTCAATGCGGGCCGAGGGGATGGGGCATGGTGCCCCAGAAACTTAGTGACTTAGTGAGTGCAGGGCCCTGAAAGCGTGCCGCCCAGGTCGCCTGGCAGTTTCTCTCACGACTGGGCCCGATCGAGATGGCAACGTCAGGGCCTCATCATGCTGGTCAGAGAGTGCATGTGCGGCCACGTCACGTTATGCAAGGCGACTTGCTGCATGTCTCCACAGCAGTTGAAGTTCGAACATGTTCATGTGATTCCCATATCATGCGATGGTAATTTTGGAGGTTAACTTAACTTTCATCTACTCCCAACTTAAATCAGTGGCTGCAGCTTTTACTAAGCTAAGCTAAGTACTAAGCCTAAGCCTCATGCACAGACGGAGTGGGGTCCCATCATCAAAACATACAGAACTTGCTTCGATCATTAACAAAAATCAAGACACTCTATAATCTGGACATAAGTGTCAGGTTTAAGCTGAGCTACAGTAGAAGCCAGAAAGTTGGAACATCATTATCCTCATGCCCTTAAGGTAAAGTTCCAGGTAAAGTATAAGGGATCGTAGCACTGATCCTCCCAAAGCCATGTTCCAACTTTCTGGCTTCTACTGTAGATGCATTCGTCCTCCCACTGAGTTTACACTCCCAAGGCATTTCCAGATTTAGGGCTGACATGTCTTCCTGGAGAGCGAATCCGCCTCCTGCGCCCGTGCGGCCATGGCAAGGGCAGATAAATCCTCCGCCGGCTGCTGTGATGCCTGCGGTGCAGTCGAAGTCAGCAGGACCAACATTGGCGTTTGCTGCACTTTCAAGTTTTGTATTTAGAAATCTGCACGTCGCGGTCTGGCAGGATGTAAGGCTGGAGCTCCTGGAGATGGCATGGCCGGAGGAGTCTGAGTGGTTGTACAATGTGGGCCCAGGAGACTTGCAAATCTCAGGATTCATGCCTGGATCAGGACCAGCGCCGAAGTCAGGAGGTGGACCGAAGTTCCAGGGTCCTTCGAAAGGAGGAGGTGGGAATATCATGTACTTGTGTGCTGAAGTTCGGGGGGAACACTGCAAATAGTATTGAGTCAGCTTTTCCAGGAAGGGCCCAGCATCCGCTCCCGGTGGGGCTGCTCCCTGTGCAGCCGCTCCCCGTGGGGCGTGTTGGTTCTGTGGGCAAAGGAGCTGCAAGAGACTGCAGCAGTGAATATTGTGTGATTTAGCATTCGGTGTTTGCAGGACCCCCTGTGGCCGAGCCAAGACCCCCTGTGGCCGAGCCAAGACCTCCTGTGGCCGAGCCGAAGTTTCTGAAGCCGAAGCCGAAGATTCGAGGAGAGGGCTGCAGATTGCAAACATGCTACAGGTCGACTCAAGTGCCTTGTGCAGTTGCTCAGGAGTCATCGGCAAAAACGCTGGCGGTGCGGCTCACGAGCCTCGAGGACAGGGATTTTTGGTTGGTTGAGAGGAGGAGAGTCATGATGCCGTATTGGGTAGGAGCGGCTGATGTGGCTGCGCCTGCTCCGGTGCCAGGAGACAGACGTTGTTGATAGCCGCTGATAGCCAGCTAGGTCCTACTTTTGGCTTGCGACCTCCATGCACTCACACGGGCAGGATCCCCATCTTCGGGCCCGACCATTTATTCTCCCGTGCAAGCTGCTGAAGGACAGGTATGCCATTTCATTTCATTCAATTCAATTAGGAGACGTGTCTTTCAATGAGGGTGACTGGCACATCACCTGGACCAGGAGCTTCCCCTTCGCAGTGCCCAGCCTCATCTTCGGGCCCAACGGCACTCCAGGAAGCTGCTGAAGGACAGGTATCATTGCATTTCATTCAATTAGTTGAGGATGAGACATGTCTTTCAGTGAGGGTCACTGCCACATCCCTTGGACGAGGAGCTTCCTCTTCTCGGGGCCCAGCTGCTGATCAAGGACACGGTGGGGCACTCTTTGTTGCTAAGTTCTTGCCCTGCACACAGTACCAAGACATGTGTCGCACCGTCACACCCCAGAGGAAGTGCATCCATTTCCGATGCTGCCTTCTTGGCGTGGCTCCAGACAGAGGAGCTGCAGTTTGCCTGCATCTGTTCTTTGCCTGCTCTTTTGCTTTCAACGTTCTGACAGAGGAGCTGGGCCGAAGGAACAAGGAGTTGGAGCAGCAGCTTCATGATAGCAGGGTGGACTCCGCGAAGTTGAGCTTTGGCTTCCAGACCCGACTGAACAAGGCGGAGGCCAGGCATGTCTATTGCACATGAGCTGCATCAGTGTTCTGAGAACAGTGTTTCTTGGGCAATGTCGGTCAGGTCGAGAAGCAGCGCCTTGAGAATGATGTCCATTCTCTGCAGGGCAAGGTCAGCAGGGTGGATCAGGAGCTCTGCCGGGAGCGGAGACAGTCGCGCTCAGACTTGCACGACGAGCGCCAGAGACAGAAGCGCGATGTTCGCGAGATCGAGGCCGGCCGGGTTCTGTGTGCACCGCCTGATTCCGCTTGCATTTGTTTCCCCCCTGCAGGAGCGTCTCTTCGCTGAGTGGTCGGCGGAGAAGAAGTCGATGAAGCTCAGCCACGACAAGGCGTTGCACGGCAAGCAGGAGGAGCTGTACCGCGTCAAGGCCTGGGATGGTTGGGTTCAAGATTCGGATTTTTTGCATTGGCGATTTCGGCAGGCCGAGCTCCGCAGAGAGCAACAGCTCACGGAGACCGAGAAGGCCCGAGCTGACGCTCTCCTTCTGAGTCACAGGCCGAAGTGACGGACCGATGGGAGAAGGGTCCGAATGGTGCGAAGGGTACCATAGGAGCACCCTACTAAGTTACTGACTGGTTACTAAGTCAGAATAGCTGCTGGGCTGGACCAACCCTTCTTCCTGGGCCATGCACCGAGTTCTGGCTGAGCTGCTTTGGGCTTGGGAGCTGCTTTAGCTTTAACACTTTAACACATAAGACTGGGTACACCCGCTTCAAAATACAAGAAATGCTACAAGCAAGAATCCTCAGGGCAGCGTCGGCCCAAAAGCGTTTCTGTGGCTCTTGATGGAAGAAGGGTCCGAATGGTGCGAAGGGTACCATAGGAGCATTCTACTAAGTTACTGGTTACTAAGTCCTACTAAGTCAGACTAGCTGCTGGGCTGGACCAAACCTTCTTTCTTCCTGGGCCATGCACCGACTTCTGGCTGAGCTGCTTTGGGCTTGGGAGCTGCTTTAACTTTAGCACATAAGACTGGGTACACCTGCTTCAACATACAAGAAAAGCTACAAGCAAGAATCCTCAGGGCAGCGTCGGCCCAAAAGCATTTCTGTGGCTCTTGATGGAAGAAGGGTCCGAATGGTGCGAAGGGTACCATGAGCACCCTACTAAGTTACTGGTTGCTAAGTCCTATACGGTCCTATACTAAGTCAGAATAGCTGCTGGGCTGGACCAACCCTTCTTCCTGGGCCATGCACGGAGTTCTAGCTGAGCTGCTTTGGGCTTGGGAGCTAGCTGCTTTAACTTTAACACATAAGACTGGTACAGCCGCTTCAAAATACAAGAAAAGCTACAAGCAAGAATCCTCAGGGCAGCATCGGCCCGAAAGCATTTCTGTGGCTCTTCGGGGCTCGCGTGAGTCATCCAGGCGTTGGATGCTGCAAAAAGATCGTTTCTTTGCAAGCATGCTCCCGTTGCGTGCTGCAGTGTTATGGACAACGCCATGATTGTGCCCCGAGGTTGCCGTCTGCTTGCTTGCTCATCTTCGAGGCCTGCAGGATCAGCTTGCTTCCTGGCACTTGGCTTGTGTGTCGCGCTTTCAGGTCGAGACTTGCTTCTCCATGTACTTTGCCATGTGGAGGCCTGCTGTGTGGCACTGCTTCGTCTTGCATGCTGCCAATTCATGCCGTCTTGAGGTGGGCAGTTGTGCTGGAGCTGGCGCAGTTGCTTGGGAGGCCTGTTGGAATGTGTTCTTAGCTTCTTGTGTGCTTGCTTCTGCTTCCTTGTTCTGCCCCGGTCAAGTGACGGACAGAGCTTGGCCCGTTGCTGGGTTTTCTGGAGTCCTTCTGGATGAGGCTGATTCATGAGTGCTGCCTCGTAGACTTGGACTGTGAGGTTCAACATTGCCACGGAGCTTGCCAACGATCTGGTTGCTCATCTGGAAGGCCTGCTGGGGAGCCTGCTTCTTCCTGCTGCAGCACGTTGGTCGATGCGCTTGAAATCCTTGGCCATGATCTCTTGCAGAACTTGAGGATCGAAGAAGCGGCTTCAGAGTTCTTCTGACAACACATGGTCATATTCAGATTAGAATGGAACAAGCACTGCATGCTAGACAATGTTTTACACATGAATACCCGATACATACCCGGGGCCTTCAACAACTGGACCGAAAGCAACCACATACCCAATACATACCGGGGCCTTCAACAACTGGACCGAAAGCAACCACATACCCAATACATACCGGGGCCTTCAACAACTGGACCGAAAGCAGCCACATGCCCGATACATTGTACATACCTGGGGCCTTGGGTTCCCTATGATTGGCTCTGTCGAGCCATCAGCGAGGGCATGGAGCGTCCAGCTCTCCAGCGAGGCAGGCTGTTGCTTGCGAGTTTCAGCTTGGATCCTCCAGTTCTAATTTAATCGATGTCCCTTGCTTCGCAGTCCTGGACGACATGCTCCGTGCGGGCAAGCTGACCCCGGCGGATGCTGACGGATTCCGACGCTCTTGGGCCGACGACCAGGTGCATCAAAATGCCCCACTGAGACAGCATGAAGCCGTGCCTGCATTGTGCGAGTGTGCGAGTCAAAAGCCCCAACCCCAAAATTAAGATAGAACTCTGCTGGAGGTGATTCAGAAATGGTATTCCGTCCATTATAATATCGCCTGGCTGCTCTGGGTCTCCAATGTGGACATGTCAGCGTGGGTAGCGACTCAATTGCATGTCCTGGGCAAGTAGATTCTCCAGACATTGTAGTTCTGCCAGTGCTTGCTGGCCAAACTCAACCAAGGTGGCCCTCTCGCTGAAGCTTCACAAACATCCATGGGCCGACGAATTTGGGCTGCACTGCGGTAAATTGCAGTCAGCGTAACCAGTAACCTCAGTCTAAAGTGAGGCAGACAGCGGACATTGCGAGCTTTTGCCAAGGAGTTGGTGGAGCAGATCGCCTTCAAGATGGTGCGAAGATTTCTGAAATGGCCGGACACGCCTTCTTCGATCAGCAAGCGGTGGTATTTCCTCGTCAGGAAGTGCATGCACGTTCTCCGGGAGGAGCATGGGCACGCCGCTCCGGTAAGAGGCCAAGCAGTGAGGTTCCAAGATGCGCCCCAGGCGAGCTGCACAGTGCCGGAGTCTTTTTGGTCCGACGTCCCCGACATTGCGTGGTGCCTTCACAACCTGGGCGTGTCGGAGCAGGACCAGATCTGGAAGGAACCTCGGCAGGATGTTTTGTCATCTGTGTTGCCTTTAGGGCCTTTAGGGTTTAGGGTCTTAGGGTTTAGGGTTTTTCTGTTGGTACGATTGCTCTCTTGGCTTTTGTAGGTTGTGGCTAAAATAAAAATATTCCTCAATCACAGAACGGGATCAAGCGAACTAAGAACCTCTACTCGCTGGGGGCGTGGAGTCATGGGCCCGACTACACTCATGAGCACGTCTTCCACATGCTCAAGGGGATCTGCGGCGATGGCATCATGTCCCCCGCCCAGCTCCTCAGTGAGAAGGAGCGGCAACTGAGGACCCTGCCGCGTTTCTTCCAAGAGAAGCTAGGTTCCTCAGTAGTATCCTTTTACCCTTTTCTTTTTGGGTTCCCTTATTAAAACCGAATAGTAGGAAAAAGGGTACCCTTATTATTAAGGGGCTACTGGGAAACCTAGGAAGTGGCAGTTTCTCAAGAGGGAGGGGCTCTACGTCAAGAACGAGCGTCGCCGGCCCACTTTCTACATCGACACAGACGATGAGGAAGTTCAGGGTGGGATCCTTGGTCAGGTACAGTGTTTGCAGTCACATGCTTTCTTTGATATTGTTCTTCTCGTATCTGTACCACCCTTTCTTGCTTAGGTCCGAACGCTCAGCAACTGGCGGCGAGCTCGGTGCCCTCGGTGCCCTCGGTGCCCAAGCAGCCAAAGCAGAAGGCCATGCCCAAGCGGCTTGGCAGACAATTGGGACTCCAGACATAGACAGAGAGAGCTCCTGCTTAATCACTTCCCCCTAACATTAAACCCTCCTAATATAAAAACTCCCGTGGGAGCCGGGCCCACTATTGAAACTTAATTAATAACACTAGGGGGTAGCTAGAAATGTATTAGTTTTAATAGAGCCAAAGACTACAGCAGTACTAATCAGACCGAAGAGACCAGAGCTTTTGGGCTTTAAAGGGTTTAAGGGTTTAGGGCCTTAGGGCTCAGGGCTAAAGCTTTAGGGCTTTAGGGCTTATGGCTTCAATGGCTTTGGGGCTTCAGGGTTGAAGGCTTCAGGGCTGAAGGTTTAGGGCTTAGGGCGGGACTGTCTGCTCTACAGCCAGAATGTCTGGCTCATTATTACTCTCAATCCGACTCATACCCGGATGAACCGAAACCCCCCTAACATAAAAACCAACCCCCCGGGGGCCCTTTAATATTAGGGGGAAGCGATTAGTCGCCTTAGTCTTCTTGGCCACCAGGAAGCTGCGACAACTGCTGCTGCCACCACCGTCGAGCCCAGCGGCAGCGGCATCTTCGGAGGAACCGGGCCCAGTGGCTCCAGCGGCATCTGCAGAGCCAAGTCCTCCGGAGCTGCGTCCTGGCTTGGAGGCGCAGGGGACTTAGTAGGTAGGTCCAGGTAGGTTATAAGCGGGTTCTAATTCGGGCAACTCCAATTAGGGTACTTATAACCCTACTTCTCATCTAAGCCCCCTGGGCCTCTCTAAGCAGGAGCTCCCCATCGAGATGAGTCCTTTGACAACACCGACACCAGAGCCAGGGGAGCAGCTGCCGCATCCTGGCTTGGAGGCCCAGGGGACTTAGTAGGTAGGTCCAGGTAGGTTATAAGCGGGTTATAATTCGGGCAACTCCAATTAGGGTACTTATTACCCTACTTCTCATCTAAGTCCCCTAGGCCTCTCTAAGCAGGAGCTGCCCATCGAGCCGAGTCCTGTGACAACACCGACGCCGGAGCCGGAGCAGCTGCCGAATCCTCTTCAGCCGGAGCCAGGGGAGCAGCTGCCGAATCCTCTTCAGAGGAGGAGGTCGTCCTCTCGCAGAAGGTCATCACAGAGGACCAGGTCAAGGTCGCGGGCCCGAAGTCCTTCAGCGACGACGTCGGGCCGACGTTCCTCGAGGTCGAGCCGAACTTTGTCGGGCCGAAGTTCGTCGAGGTCGAGCCGAACTTCGTCGGGCCGAAGTTCGTCGAGGCAGACCTCCAGGAGGTCAAGGACGAGGTCCCGGGCCGCAAGATCTCCAAGTATCCGTGTAGAAGCTTTTTCAAGTCAGTTTTTTGCAATGATCCCTCCCCAGACTTCTTGATGATAGCACATGTTACAAGCATCTCCGCTCAGGCGACAGCAGAGCCGATCGCGGGTCAGCAGCAGGAGCCAGTTATCCCCGACGTCGCCAGCTGCACAGCCTTCGCGGAGCCGCTCCCGGACCCCGACCCTCACTTGCAGTCAGCCACGGTGTCAAGGTAAGTGTGCGCACTTCACACTTGCACGTGCTTCGAAAATTCGTACAAAGGCCGCATCCGCCAGTGGAGGAGCCGACCATGTCACTGCCCACGTCATCTGGCTGGCAACCTTTGCACATTGTGTGCATGTTTACTACTTCTTCCTGCCTCTTTGCAGGGCAGTGTTCACTTTCTTGTATCCTGTTAACAAAGGATGGCCATCGTCCCGATCTTGCCGGACCTGGCCCAGGCGACAACAGCAATGACGGCGTCTCCCGGCAAGAAATCTGAAAACCCTCTTTGTGTTGCCTGATGCTTGTTGTTTCTCTTCCTCTGCTGGACGACTTGTGCGGTTCACAAAGGATGGGCGAGTCTCCTCCTGCGGGACCGACAGAGTCTTCCGGCTTGAGCTGCAAGATAGGTTTGTCTTGAGTACATGCTTTGCTGTCGTGCACATGCCACATGTCACTGTCAGTGCACATCATCTGGCTGGCAAGCTTTGCACATTGTCTGCAAGTTTACTACTTCTTCCTGCCTCTTTGCAGTGCCATGTTCACTTTCTTCGATCCTGTTCACAAAGGATGGCCATCCTCCCGATCTCGCCGGACCTGGCCCATGCGACAGCAGCAATGACGGCGTCTCCCGGCAAGAAATCTGAAAACCCTCTTTGTGTTGCCCAATGCTTGTTGTTTCTCTTCCTCTCCTGGACGACCTGTGCGGTTCACGAAGGATGGAGGAGTCTCCTCAAGCGGGACCGACAGAGTCTTCCGGCTTCAGCTGCAAGAAAGGTTTGTTTTGAGTACATGCTTTGCTGTCGTGCACATGTCACTGTCACTGTCCATGTCGCAAGCTTTGCACATTGTGTGCATGTTTACTACTTGTTCCTGCCTCTTCGCAGTGCAGTGTTCACTTTCTTCGATCCTGTTCACAAAGGATGGCCATTGTCCCGATCTTGCCGGACCTGGCCCGGGCGACAACAGCAATGACGGTGTCTCCCGGCAAGAAATCTGAAAACCCTCTTTGTGTTGCCCGATGCTTGTTGTTTCTCTTCCTCTGCTGGACGACCTGTGCGGTTCACGAAGGATGGACGAGTCTCCTCCAGCGGGACCGACAGAGTCTTCTGGCTTGAGCTGCAAGATAGGTTTGTATTGAGTACATGCTGTGCTGTCATGCACATGCCACATGTCACATTCATGGCCACACTTACATTTAAGGATCACGATGAGGAGCACGTCCAAATCACCTGCCCCGGCACCACCGAACCAACCGGAGCCACTGTACCTTTGGCATGATACAGTTTCAAGTGGTCTCTGCGGGTAAGCTTTGTTGACTGAATCTGAAGTTCCTGCAATAGTTCGAGCAGCCAAGGTGAGCCCACTGGAGTTTGCACGGGATTTGATCGGTGAAGATGGCATGTGCAAGCTCTGTGGCATAGAAGCAACTGCTGCTCATTTCATCTCACCCATGCATTTGCGACGTGTGTTCGCGCTGGAGTAGCCTGGCACACGTGCCGAATTTTGCTGTGGCCCGATTGCAGCTGCACGAAATCATTAATGATTAATGGCTTCATAGTGGTGCCAGTGCCACGTACTTTGGAAGACCTCCTCATCAAAGGAGAAATTTAACCTATTCATTTAGCACGGACGTGTGCTGCTTTCGGCCTCAAATTGGGCATATGTTGCACCTTATCCTTCTGCGGTGCTTGCAAAGGCAGCCTCGAATGTAGGAGCTCAGCAGATTCGAAGCATCCACCGCGGGAGAAAAAAGCGAACGACTCTTGGCGCCTCTGCACAGTCTTCGTCGTCCAGAGTTTCTTTCTTTTCCGTTGCAGGCGCAGTCGCAGCAGAATCTGGCCGAGCTGACGCCCAAGATGTTTGTCTGTGTGTCTTTTTCCGGAATAACCTGAACTCTGTGTTCCTGTCGCCTGAGGCTGGGAATTGTTCTCATGTCTTGCAGTACACCGGCGCAGATGTGCAGCACTCAGTGACCCGCAGATGTCCCTCTGGCATCCTTCAGTCATGTTTTCTTGCTGCTTCAGGTCAAGCCCCAGCGATCTTGCAAAGCGGGACGTGCTTGGCAGATCCCATTCTCTGCGCCAAGGCCAGAAGGGCATTGTTGAGCTCATAGCGCTAGGGAGGGTAGAAGTTTCAGAGGTTCTGTGCATGGGGTTTGTCATCATAGGTACATTTTTTGGGATTGGTTTGGAATTATGCTGGTGCAATAGTCGAACGATTCCAGAGCCGGGTTTGTTGCAGGCATGTGCAGTCGTGACATCGAAGAGCTAAGGTTATCCCTGGCCCATCTTTCCAAAATCAGGCACCCTAGACCCCAGCAAGGCAAAAACAGCAGATATGCAGCCCAGTAAATAAATAAGTAGATCTAGACTGCAGCAACATATACAACCCGATTAGTCAGAATGCTGGCCCAGGCAGCTCTCCAGTAGGCTAGTAGTATAACTAAAAATCACAGTGCAAGTTGAAATTCAGAGGGTAGTGTTACGCTGATCTACCATAAGCCAGCACCCTTTCACTTAGTCTTCGTCTTACTACCTTTGGGGGTTTTGGGGCCCTTGCTGCAAGCACTGAAATCTTTGTGGATGGTCTCGAACCCGGCCGTCTCGGCATTCAATCTGATAGTGGCAGCAGCCATCGCATCAACCTGGATGATCATGCGGATCGGGATGAAATACTAATAAATACAGGGGAATTAAATTTGCTTCTATCAGACTTATATGATTATATTTTTTGGAACATTGCAATAAACAGTAGTAGAATCAAGGCTAGCTTATAGAGTAGAGGTTCTTTCGTATTTCTTTAAGCTGGGCACTAGCCATGTACAATGTACAATGTACTGAACTGAAGTGAAGACATGTCAAGATCGATCCATTGATTGCTGCATCAGGTGACATTCATTGAGTCGAGACTTTAAGGCAGCAAAACCCGCATCATTGTTTCTGTGTAATCTTCCCCCAATCTCCTTGCAATATCTTGTCTTGAAGACAAGAGGCAGGGACAAAGGATACAGCGGTCAGGTTGCATTGTAGCCATGTTTCCTGCATCCAGCTCCGATGATGAGCACGACATTCTTCAGCATCCTGCAGCCCAATGCCGAGACAGAAGTCCTAATGAGGCTTTGGAGAAGGCCGATGCTTCTCATGCGAAGCATGAGCCTGAGGCCCGAGGGAATGCTTCAGCACAGCCTCGACAGGGCATCCAAAGACCCCGACCATTACCGCCTTTACCCCCACAAAGGTGGGAATCCAGGGATGCAATCTTGCATGCATCTGTGGCAGAATCTTCTCAGAGAGAGAGCTTCAAGGACTTGCTCCGAACAATACAAAAGCAAGAAAACATAGAGGCCCGACTGTTCTGCTGGGAGCGTCTCTACGACGAGACTCCCGTGTATTGCTCGCAAGCCTATATGCAGGAGGACACAGGAGAGCTTTTCTATGTTCCCGAGGTCGGAAAGATAATGGCAAGCAAACTGCGATGGGGCATGTGTCTGTACTTGAAGGCAGGGTTCCGAGAGGACCTCCCCCGGTATCACCTTGTGCATGGCACCCTGACGAGTCCATTGGTGCCGATGGAAAATCAGCAGGGCCCGATAGTGCGCAAAGCCATCGCGGAAACTATGTCTTGGAGCACAGAGGAGGCCAGTATGCTCAAGGTCTTCAAAAGGCACATTGAGACTCAGCTGTTTCTGACTAGCAGACACTCGCAACCTGAGACAACACCACAGGGATTCAATATAACATTCTTGCTGTTGCAAAATTAGGCATGATGTCTTGGAGATAAGCTGCCAGCTTTGTTTCCCCGGTTATGGTGTCAGCTATATCAGTGATAGAGAGGACCACACGACCAGGGGCACCATAAACCCATTGCAACATGTCTGGCATGCTTTGTCAGACCCTCTCCTGCGTGGAACTGAGAGCCACTGGGCATCTGAGGTGCTGCGACATACGGATTTGCATCGATCTGCCTTAGCAGCCGAGCGTTCCATCGAGGTCGACAGTGGGGTTCCATCGACTTTGTTGCGCTGCTGCCTACACAGATTTCGTACATCTGAACAGAATGCTCTTTCAGTGGATCCGACTACAGAAAGCTTTTTGGTCAATGCCACATTGGCATTTCGGCAAAAGACCGGCTTCACGAGAACAGCGCGGGACCGAGCAATGAAGTTTGCCCTCAAGAACTGCCGAGTCTATGCAGGAGAGCCACCTGCTGAAGTGAAGCGCTGGCGGACCCACATGGCTAGTGTTCTTTGGCCTCGTGCTCCAAAGACCAAGGCCGAGGCCCGAAGGAAGTTCCTGTGGGATTATGTGCTGAATGGAGACGTTCGCATGCAGTCCGAGGTGCAGCACTTTTGCTTTGGGCCCGATTGTTGTCCGAATGGGACCGAAAGCTTGCGGGCAAAGCTTCGACAGCCCTATGGACTGCCCGCCTTGTTCACCCCTGCTCCTGTGAACTTCCCTCGAAGAAGTTGGCAGGGTCAACATGCATCGAGTGCCCACATGCTCCAGCTTTTTTGCTGTCACGGCTTGTTGCTGCACATGCCCTTCGACAGTGAAGTGCAGGAGTACCTGCATCGGTCCGATTCCATGCAGAACCTCTATGTGGCGGTCCGAACTCTGGTGCGAACGGATGAACTGAAAAGAGCGGCAGTGGAACGCTGTGGCCATGATTACGAGCACAAGCAGATGTGCAGGGAACTGGCTGCACGGTCCGAGAAACCCGGGCCCGAGCATGCAGCCAGGCCCGAGCAGGCTGCACGGCCCGAGAAGCCCGGGCCCGAGCATGCAGCCAGGCCCGAGCAGGCTGCACGGCCCGAGAACCCCGGGCCCGAGCATGCAGCCAGGCCCGAGCATGCAGTTTATCCAGCTCAGACAGCCTTCCAAGCTTTGGACTTGCATCGTTGCTTGCAGTCCACCACTCGGGACTTGTGGCAGGGTCCTTTGGTTTTGTCTGAGATGTTCCCGGAAAGCAAGTCCATTGCATTGCAACTGCTGCTTTACCGGATCACAACCCGACTTCAAGGCTCGCTTTATGCCCTGGGCATCGTCGAGCAGAGAGTGTATCCATATGCATTCTTCGAGGTCCTCAAGGACAAAGCTGGTGTGGCCGATGTCTTGGAAGACGCTGGTATTAGCTCTGAGCTTCTGGATTCCTTCGCCAAGATGATGCTTTCAGCATTCCCAGGCGCATCTGGGCACTTGAAGTCAGTTCATGTGTGTGAGCTGCAGAACTGTACCCAAGCCCTGGCCCTACCCTTAGCTCTATCCGGATTCATGGTTGCAAAGTTGGACTGTTGCAATTGTGCGGCATTGCCAACACCAATCCAGGAATTCAGGCTGCTGGCCGGGCTTTGGGCTTTGGGGCTTTTAGGGCTTAGGCTTAGGTTTTGCCCTGTATTGTAAGCTTCAAGGCCTTGGTTCTTTAGTGCTTTTAAGGCTTTAGGTTTAAGATTTCCGGGTCTCAGGGGTTCTAGGGTGGGTTTGCTGCCAGGGTCGTTAGCTGCAGGCGTGGGGAGGGTGGGGCTTCCTAGACTGGGTGCATCTTCTGAGGAAGAGGATCTGCTCGGAGCAGCATGCCAGGCCGAAGTGCTCACAGTGGCAAAGCTCACTCGTGAAAGCACGAACGAGATAGAAGCGGGCCATTCTGCAGGCAAGAAATTGGCAAGGCGCCAGAGTGATCTCGGTAGAGCCATCAAGTTGCAGGACCAAAGTGCCCAACGCATGATGATGATGTTGCGGGGGACGCCGGCTCTCCATGCACACCTCTGGTCCGATCTGTCGATGCCTGCCAAAAAGGGTCCGAATTCAGATGGCCGCTCGCAACTGCCACGGGACCCGACATGTCAGGACAGCGCACAGGGGCCAAAGGATTCCGGGTCCAGACCAAAACGCAAGGGCCGAGAGGAAGTGACACCAAAGACCAGACAAAAGAAACAAAGAAAGATTTCTGCGTATCAGGCTTATGTGGCCAGCCACGTCCGGGGCCGACTGGCTAACAGGGAGGATGCGCAGAAGTACCGCCAGCTGTCCCAGTCGGAGATGCGGAAGTATGAGAACCTGGCCCATGCCATGATGCAGAGGCGTCGCATAACTGGAGGAAGACGTTCCAAGCCTCGCAGGGCAGATCCATTGGCATGGCCTTTGAGGATGAAGCGCAGGGCAGCGAAGCGGTTGCACAGACCCTTCGATCCCAAAGAAGCCCGCCGACAGGTACACAGGGATCGGTCCGACCTGTTGTGGATGAGGTGGCAGGAAATCAGCTCCCAAATCGACAGGCAAAACAGTCACACCCGAGCAGGGGAAAAACAGGCCCGAGATGATTTTTTGTCGCATGTGCGCTGCAACGGCGAACTCTGGCCTTTGGATCCCTTGAAGGACCACCTCTTCAGCTGGCCCATCCAACGACCACCTGCCTGCTCTGACGCTAGCCCTAGCGCTGGCTTCACTTCTCAGTTTGTGCAGCACACATGGATGAGCAAAGCTGCTCAAGATGTTGCTTGTACTCCAGACATCAGTGGCATTGTCGGACGGTCAGGGGATTCACGTGTGGCCGAGTGGGAGCGCCGGCATGTGGTTTTGCAGCCCATGCCTGGAGTGAAACTGCCGAAGGAGTCTGAGTCGGCGCGAGCAGCCCGTGCCACTAGGCAAGCTGGGGTTTTCCTGTCCCCTGCAGCCCGCAACATGGCACAGGCATTGTCAAGGATGCTGATGACCTTTGCTGGCCAAGGCTTGAAGCAAGCATCCAAGGCCAAAAGCAAGCAGCGGCTGCTGCTGGAAGAGAACCATGTGGTTATTGAGTTGCAGCAGACACAGGTTGGCAATGGTAAACAGAGGCCCGAGGTTGCCGGCACCATTGTCAGGCGGCTTTGGTATCAGGTTTGCTACCTGACATATGATCGGCCGGTGCGGGCCACCTTCCTGTCTCTGGAGGAGGACACGTAGCCTGGTTTGGAATAGTCTGATGTAATGCAGTAAGCACTGGTCACTAGTCAGTAATCAGTAATCACTAATTCACTAATTACCAATTAGTATAATAATTAGTAATATGGTTTTTCCACAATGCCACACGGGACCCTCGGGCTCTCCTTCCATTCCATGTCAGTCTTTCTATGGGAAGTCATGAGGTTCCTCCAGCCAACCACAGCGGAGGGTCTCATGTTGGTCCCGAAGTGGAAACCGGGATGTGCTGTGCAGACATGGCTTTGCAGCCTTCCAGAGCTGGCTGCTTCGTTGGTGCCTNTGAGGTTCCTCCAGCCAACCACAGCGGAGGGTCTCATGTTGGTCCCGAAGTGGAAACCGGGATGTGCTGTGCAGACATGGCTTTGCAGCCTTCCAGAGCTGGCTGCTTCGTTGGTGCCTAGCAGCAATTGGACGGCGAAGTTTTTCTACATTAAAGCTTGCGGACTTAGTCCAGAAAAGGAGGACACGGACAACGACAGGCCATTCTTCCTGGACGTACAACCCATTGAGACAGGTCCGATCAATCTCGATTCTGTCTGCACTTCGAGCCAAATTGCCCCAGAGCAGGCAGGGTCCGAGAGTGATGATGATGCTGTCCAGACAGAAGCACGCCAGACAAAGCCCCAAGGCAGCCAGGCTTTCAAATCCGCTGCTCTGGACGTCCAGGGACCGTTGCTTCCAATGGAAGAGGTGGAGGACATCATCCAGAGAGCCGCAAAAGGCAAAACTGTACAGCTTGCGGATGACATCAAGGTTCTCTTTACATTCAGACAGCCAAACAAGNAGGGACCGTTGCTTCCAATGGAAGAGGTGGAGGACATCATCCAGAGAGCCGCAAAAGGCAAAACTGTACAGCTTGCGGATGACATCAAGGTTCTCTTTACATTCAGACAGCCAAACAAGCAAAGTCCCTGTGGGGGTTTCCAGGTCCGATGTTACTGCCACAGCCCCGACAAGAAGATCAACAAACAAAATCAAGTTTACTCCTTGGCATGTCGCCGAACTATGTCCATTCCAGGAAGTGGCCAAGCTGCGGAAACTCTTCAGCACCTGTCTTCATGGGCCCTGGCTGGACCCAAGTTCGACAGTCGAGAGAAGCACCAGGCCATGGCACTTCCTGGAGGAAAGACCAAAGCATCTGCTAAAGCCAAGGAGAGAAGTGGAGGGAAAAGTGCTGGAAGCAAAAGAAAGACATCCAGGTCATCGAGCAGCTCCGACACAGGCAGCAGTAGCAGCAGCAGCGACAGCAGCAGCAGCCAGAGCAAAGGCAGGGGCAGAAAGGATGAGCTGCGTATGCCGTGGGCTTCCAAGGGCGTTGCAGGCGTCATGCTGAAAGGAAGCTATGCACTCCGCGACGTGCCCGGTGATGGGGATTGTTTATTTAGTGCTTTGGGCCGAGAGCTGGAGTGTAAGCAGACGAAAATCCCGGGCATGCGGCTGCCCAGTGGGCAGTTTGGCTCCAACATGGGCCCGAGGTGGCGATCACAGCTCGTCCAAGCTGTTCGTGGATTGGCCAGCAGCAACACCCTGATTGAGGGCCTTGGCATTTCAGACTGGCTGCAGCACTCTGGCTGGTCCGACCTGGAATCCTACATCGAGGGCATGACTTTGGCTACAGAAAATCCAGATGATCCACGGCAGCATTGGGGTGGGTTTCTAGAAGCAACTATCCTCTGTCAGGCAACAAGCCCTTTGGTAGGTTGTCTCTTGACGAGGCAGGTCCCGGAGGGGGTCCGATGCCAAGCTTGGTGTGGTGCTCCGTTCAAGGCAGGAGGCCATTATGTGGCCATCTGCTGGACAGGTTGCCACTGGCAGAGACTTCGTCTCACGCCAGCAGGCGAACAGAAGCTGCAGGAGTGGTTCCTGTCTGTGTAGGTGCAGGGCAGTCCCATGCCCCAGAGGCTCAAAGGGCCCGAGGGAGTCTTGGCTGCAGCGGAAAGGAAAAGGAGAGAAGCCTTTTTCCCTGCAGGCCCCACAGCACAAAGCCGCTTCGGATGTGTTTGCGTTGTTGTTGAAGCAAACCTAGAACTGTGCCATGCCAAGCCATAAGACATGTTTCCATGATGCTGAAGTGAAATTAATGTTGATCGTGAACTATGCTGGTCCTGTAGAATCGTAGAATGACATGCTGAGGGTGCTAATGCAAGACATGCAGTTGCTGCTGACGTTGCACTTTAGGACTTTGGGCAACCAAAGACTACTTGTAGACTCATTAGCAAACCTGTGTTTGCTTTGGTGCAGGTCGCAAATCCCTGTGCTGGTGGACTGCCAAGCTCTCAGTTCGGCAAAGGAAAGAGGTAGTGCTGCATGTTGAGGCTAGGACCACAAGGGCAGGAGAAGAAAAGATGTGACAGGCTTCTTTCTGGGCTGCTCTGGCCGGAGCACAAGATGGTGTCTGTCAAGGCACGATCTGCACTAGTCTGCTTCCAACCAGTAAGTTCGATTGTTTACAGTTCAGAGTGTTAGAGCTATCATAAACATTCTATGATAGCTCCAAGTCAGCTGCGAGGCTTCCATCCTGACCTGCCTGAGCTCCTCATAGTACAAAAGTCCCAGTTCTTTTTTTTGGCAAGAAAAGTTTATGTGCAAACTGGCCTAGGGCTATGCACTCCTCAGCTGTCCATCAATGGCCAATGCACAGTTTGGGCAAAGAACCTTTTCGAAGCATTTTGGAGCCCTTGTAGAGGCCTTCAGGAATCATTGTACAAACATGGAACCTGGTACAGCCTTTAAGGCCTCAAGGAACCCTGAAGCTGCACCCACGGGGTTGCAGGTACCCACGGGAGGGTGGGTACCCGCAGGGTTGCGGGTACCCACGGTTCCGGGTACCCATAGGGTTGCGGGTACCCGCAGGGCTGCAGGTACCCACGGGGCTGCGGTACCTTGAGGGTTGCGGGTACTCGCAGGGCTGCAGGTACCCACGGGGCATGGTTGCGGGTACCTGCAGGGTTGCGGGTACCTGCAGGGTTGCGGGTACCCGCGG
>BGNK01000696.1:161051-199053 GCA_003297005.1 Symbiodinium sp. clade A Y106
CAGGGGAAGCAGCAGCAGGAGGTGCCATGGCTCTGAAATTCATTGCAGTGAACCCCAGCACACGACATGCTGGCTTTTGTGGTCTCTGAACCCTGGTGCCCTCCGAGAGGATGCCCACATGGACAATCGGGACAAGAATGAGGGGCCTGAGCCCGGGCGGCGTGAAGAGGCTCAATAGCTCTGATTCAAGATGAGTCCAACGCTGAGCCTCCCAAGCAGAGGCCCCAGGCACAGCAGCTGCAGCCAGACAGAGTTAAAGTATATCATAGGTTCACTACATGGCCGAAAATCAGCTTTCTTGTCACCTCGGCCACAAGAAAAAAAACACTCTCGAAATGGGTCCAAGGAGCTACGGCAACAGGCACACTTTCAGACGCACAGGGTTTCAGGAGGCAGATGGATGGCAAGTGAATTTCACTGTTACAAAGNACAGGCACACTTTCAGACGCACAGGGTTTCAGGAGGCAGATGGATGGCAAGTGAATTTCACTGTTACAAAGCCAGATTAGCCGAGAGGCCCGATAGTGCTTTCCATCCTCCCAAAGCCATGGGTTAAGGAGGTGCCTTTGCGTTTGAAGAAGCACGGTGTTCTCATTGGAGTGACCAGAGAAGCCTTCTTCCCATTGTGTTTGCCATCACAGAAGAGAGAAAGAGAGAGAGAGAGAGAGAGAGAGAGAGAGAGCGAGCGAGAGCGAGCGAGAGCTCGAATGTCCTGAAACATGATGAAAGACCGAAACAACATAAAAGCAATACCCCAAGTTCGTGCCATTTCGGTCCAAGCATCGTGGAACCTTCACTCCCCTCTAAGAGCCCATCGAAGGCGGGCGGGCCTTGGTGGCCGGGGGGCTTTGACCTGCCCCTTAAGCCTGGGAGAAGAAGAGCGAGAGAGAGAGAGAGACACGGAGAGAGAGAGATAAGCACTAGCAGAGCAAACAGCCAGTAGAGGATCAAGTGCAAATGAAGAAAATATGGCAGACATGATATGAACTGCGCTATGATGTTTTGTCTGCTGATTGTCATTGGGGCACAAGCAAGAGAGGGGGAGGCTGAGCCTCGGCGAATGAGGAAGCCCGGCAAGAAAGGGTGAGATGGCACTCTGGTTCGTGAAAGTGAAGTGCAGCACAGCAACTGCTTGGTTGACCAGGCTGCAGATGTGGAGAAGAAGGACGACAAGCAGAAGGGGCCCGAGCAGCTGCAGGTGCAGTGGCTGTTAGCTTCAGTCAAGCGGACTCTGGCAGCTAGTAACNGGGCCCGAGCAGCTGCAGGTGCAGTGGCTGTTAGCTTCAGTCAAGCGGACTCTGGCAGCTAGTAACTAGCCGCAGCTAGCAAGCAGTAGCAGTAGCAGTGTCATGTGGCAGACCATATGACTGCTTCTGCACCATCAGCCAGGCTGAGGACCAGCGCACGACATGCTGGCTTTTGTGGTCTCTGAACCCTGCTGCCCTCCGAGAGGATGCACACATGGACAATCGGGACAAGAATGAGGCGCCCGAGCCCGGGCGGCGTGAAGAGGCTCAATAGCTCTGATTCAAGATGAGTCCAACACTGAGCATCCCAAGCAGAGGCCCCACGCACAGCAGCTGCAGCCAGACAGAGTTAAAGTATGTCATAGGTTCACTACATGGCCGAAAATCTGCTTTCTTGTCGCCTCGGCCACAAGAAAAACCACTCTCAAGATGGGTCCAAGGAGCTCCGGGCAACAGGCAGTTTGTCGGTTTCAGGAGCCAGATGGATGGCAAATGAATTTCACTTTTACAAAGCCAGATTAGCCAAGAGGCCCGATAGTGCTTTCAAAGCCATGGGTTAAGGAGGTGCCTTTGCAGTTGAAGAAGCATGGTGTTCTCATTGGACTGACCAGAAAAGCCTTCTTCCCGGATCTGCATTGTGTTTGCCATAGAGAGAGAGAGAGCGAGAGAGAGAGAGAGAGAGAGAGAGAGAGAGAGAGCGAGAGAGAGAGAGAGAGAGAGAAAGAGAGAAAGAGAGAAAGAGAGAAAGAGGAGACAGAGAGAGAGAGAGAGAGAGAGAAAAGAGAGAGAGAGAGATGCAGCAGTAGAGCAAGCAGCTAGCATAGGATCAAGTGCAGTTGAAAAAAACAGGCTCAGACATGATGTGACATTTTGAATGTGCTAGTTACAGCTCGCATTAATTACAAAGCATTCTGTGCACTTGCATTTCCACATGATGCCTTGGCACCCTTTTCTTGGAAATCGGCGTGGAATGTTATCCGTTGTTCCTTTGCTGGTCAATGCTGTCCTGGAGGCATCGAAAAGCCAGCACCGAGACAGGCCAGTCATCGTGCTGGACCAGGTAGGCCAGGGTTACAAGTAGGGCAGTTACAAGTAGTGCAGTGGGTGCTGCTGCAGAGCTTGCTGATGACATCCAGTTCAAGTCTTTTGGGACAATGTCCGAGCAGAAGAGATTTGCAAAAGAGCTAAAATGCCTATGTCAGAAAGCAAACGCTGAAATTATTTTCTCCATGCTGTCAGAGAATCAGGAGCCCCAGTCGCCTACAACAGTGGCTTCAGATGCCTCGGATGCAGAGTCATAGGTGCCTTCTGTTTGGCACGGCGAGCTGGCAACATAATAGAGCCGGGCAACTTCTGCAGCATGCAGCATAGAGGAGGCCTGTGGCATCTGACTGGTATAGTTTTTCAGGCTTCTAGCATAGTGAGATGCAGGAGAACATAACAGAGCACTCCTGGACCGAACAGCACAAACCCATGCAGAAACTTCACATGGCCTCTCAGTTTCCTTCCAGTTACACACCTTGAAGTCAGGGTTGAGGTCCACGGGCCACGAACTCCAGGAGTAGGTCGGTGCCCTGCTATGTTGTTCTTCTGTAAGGGTAATTGTTGTACTGTGCAGTGTAAAAAGTGAAAGTTTAAAGTTTAAAGTGAAGGCCCTTGGTTCTATGTTGCTGTTGGAGCTTTGGCAAAGACCACTGTTGCAGCGTGCGGCTGTATACAGGACCAGGATTCAGAACAGACATTTGCTGATTTGCAAATGTAGTGCCACATGCAGACCGCCTTGTTCGGGCTGCAGAACAGACTTTGTGTACGTGGCCTGAGCTCTGCGACCCTGCAAGAGGTAAATAGGGGGTAGGGGTTTAGGGTCTAGGCGTTTGGGTTTGGGTTTAGGGGTTCAGGGTTTANGTAGTAGTAGTAGTTGTGTCGTAGTAGTGGGAGTAGAAGTAGTGGTACTAGTAGCAGCAGCAGTCGTAGTAGTAGTGGGAGTACGAGTTAGAAGGAGGAGTGGGGGGCGGGTAAGGTAGCAGCAGCAGTCGTAAGGGGGGGGAGGGCGGGGCGGAGCGGGGGGGGATCTGCACTTACCCTTTAATTGAGGCGAAACCGGCCAGAGCCCAATTACAGGAGCAGCTTTCCAGCCTAAAATAAACGAAAAGTCCCATGAGTGTCAGTGCCCAGATTTGCCAGTGGAGTGTTGCAACAGCCAGAGCCCGGCCAGATACATGCTTACATCTAAGTCTAAGTCTTAACCCAGGCAAAACCCGGATTTTGCACATTCTGAAGAGAGTCAGCTCATGGAACGCAGTCCTCAGTCAAGGTTTGCATGAAGTTAAGCCTGGCCAGGCTTGCTACTGAAGGATCAACTTCAAGGCTTCAATAATAAAGCCCCCCTCATGCCAATCCTCACAAGCAGCCTAAGCCCTGACGGAGGCAGAGGTCGCCCGCCAAAAAAACACCAAACAACGACTTTCATAACAGCACTTGGATAGGAGTGGCACGGGCATGGCCGCGAGGTAGTGGTAACCTTGCCTTGCTCAATTGTTCTAGGAGGAAAGAAAGAATGGTGCAGAGATGCAGCAGATCCAAGCTTGTTTCAAAAGCTTGGATAGTGTCAGAGACGTCCATGATATCCAGCTGGAGACGGTCCGATTTGGCCGGGACGCAGAAAATTAATTGTTGTCTCAGCTGATCCTACATTCTAGACCTCTGAAAATCACAACATTGTTGTCTGCACTAGCGGACTAGAGGGCCCAGTGGTGATAGGTGATAGAAGAAGCATTGTGTCTTGGCCCCGAGCAGAGAATGAGTCTTGTTGTCAGAGCTGATCCCAGATTCTGGGTATATGCTAATCTAAACAACATTGTTTCCCATGCTCTAGAACTCTAGGGACTCTAGAGTCTCCAGAGCCCAGTGGTGATAGTATGAGCATTGTGTGTGTTGGCCCGACTCAGACACAGAGACCATCATCTTTTGCAGCAACTCCCGGCCATGTTTTGGGTCTTTGTCCGATGCAAAGAGTGAGCAGGGGACCTGTTCATGAGCAGACCCTCGAATCTTGACGAAAAAGTGCTATGGTTTCCACGCTATGTTCTTGTGATTCAGACTGGAGGCATGTGGCAATCTTGTCAGTTGTGCAAGTCCAGCTCGACTTCAGGGGGGCTGCACAAGGCAGGGCTTGGCTGCCAGACACTGGTTGAGTGTGGAAGAGCACTTGTGTGTAGCTCGTCCTCCTCCGCGCTGCTTGGCCTATCATCCTCGATTGGTCCGAATGGCACGTGTGACTTTGCCCACCAGCCGCAGCTGCACGCCGAAATGGTTGAGCAAAGTGCTGGGCAAGAAGATGGAGGAAGTTCCAGTATTCCAGTACTGACCGAAAGCTATGTCTGGACTGCGATCTCCTCTTTGCCATACTTGTATCTTTGTTGCCTCCCATTATGTTACTGTCAAAATTAGCCTGAGACAGAGCAGACATGCAAGAACTTCAGGGTAAGATGCCAGGGTCATGAGGACAAGCCAGGAGAGGCACAGCCTTTGTAGTGCAAATGTATCTGGCATTCTGTTGCCAGGCACAGCTTCACATCTGACAATGTTGTTGAGCTATAGGTCTGTCCTTGTAGTCCAGGCATTGACTACCTAAGTTCATGTTGTGTTCGTGTGCTTTCCATGCTTGCTGGCTTTTCCTGCAATCAGGAGACGGACCGAGATCTAGACTTTCTGGCCGCCTTCGGGGGCACAGGCAAGATGGCAGCAAAGGTTGCTAGTGGGTCCGAGGACTGGCATCCATACTGTCATGCTGGATTTCGGAACTGAACATTTCCATAAATTGTTTTTGGTGCATGCAACAATTGCGAGGATCTTCGGTCCGAGACATTTGACATGGTGATAGACAGCCAACACGATGTTCTGAGCTGGTCTGGCTTCATGATCCTGGCAGGGTTGTGCTTGCGCGTGAAGCCAGGACAGGCTAGCGGCTAGTCACTTGCAGCAACAAGGGACACAAGAAGACAGGAAGGGCAAAAAAAAAGAGAGCAAAAGATAAAATGAGAAAGACGGAGAGAGCAAGAGAGAGAGGGAGAGAGATAGAAAGAGAGAGAAAGAGAGAGAAAGAGAGACAGAGAGAGACAGAAAGAGCAAGGAAGAGAAAAATAGTACAGAAGACGCAGGACATAAGACATGAGCGAAAACACTGGGACACCTGGGCCAAAGCCATGGGCAGACCAAAAAGCACGACACATACATAGATACATAGCTACATATAGACAGAGAGAGAGAGGTACAGAGACAGAGACACAGAGAGAGAGAGAGAGAGCGAGCAAACATTCAGCAGAAAACGGAAGACAGAGATACAGACAGAGAGAGAAGAAGAGCAAGAGCAAGAGACAATGCAGAGAGCAGCGATAAGACAGAAAGAGAGAGAGAGGCAGACAGTGAGAGAGACAGACAAAAGACAGAGATAGAGTCATAGAGAGAGACAAACAGGGAGAAGCAGAGATGGAGAAAGTGGTTCCGGGAGAGGGGGAGAGACAGAGAGGGAATGTGAGGTCAACTTGTATAGTAATTCTTTTAGCAATTTTGGCATATATATATAGAATCACAGAAGGAGCAGGGAGAGAGACAGAGAGGGAGCGAGAGAGACAGAGAGCGAGCCGGACAAAAGACTAAGTCAGAGAGAGGAAAGAGAGTAAGCTCAAATGAGAACAAGACATTGCAAGAGAGGGAGAGAGAGAGGGAGAGAGAGAGACAGAGAGAGCGAGAGAGAGAGAGAGAGAGAGGGAGAGAGAGAGTGAGAAAGAGAGACAGAGAAAGAGAGAGAGAGAGAGATACCTGGAATTAGCGAGGAGGCGTTGTCTGGTGGAGTCCGGCATGCAACCTCTGGCTAAATTATCTCTCCGCGAGTGTGCACGGCCGAAGTGCAGATCGTCCGGAGGGAGACATGCAAAACTATGGAGTTCGTGGCTAGTTGGCACTGGAGGGAGAGGTCTTTTGCTCAGGCAGGGTCATGCTGTGTCGAGGTGCTGCAAACTCCTGTGCGGTCCTGGTCGCCTGCTTCATGGAGATGCTGCATGCCCGAGCAGCAACTGGGCAAAGAGAGGAATTTCAGCTTGCCTTAGTTAGTGGCTTTTCCCCGCCCCGCACTGCCCCGCCCCTCCCGCACCTGCGAGCAGCAAAAGAAGAAGATGCACAACCCGGCCTTGGGTCTCTGTCAGAGCATGCTTCTTTGACATTGGGACACAGCTTTCCGTCCTTCAAGCATTAGTTAGAATCTAAAGCCTAGAAATTCTTAAAGTTTGAAAGCCTTCATGAATTGAATTCTGAGATGGCATACCATTCGTCGTCCTGCATGCAAGGTACAGCAGGTCGTGGAGAACCCGTTCAACTCATGGATGTTCCGATTCCCACCCCTGCAAGATGCAGCACAGCTGTTATGAAGCATGATTCGTTGCTGATTACTGATGTCAGGTGTTCTTTGGTTGCTCAGTGAAAGTCGAGTAGTTGGCAAAGACAAGCCATGTAGCAGGAAGCTGTGTTTTGGAAGAACGGCCCAGGCCCTGGCCCGAATCTCCGCGCAAAGATGGACTACACAACTGCGTTGCTTTGGATGTCCCATCGACAAAAAGATCACTTTGATGGGCACCATATCATTTGGCCAGGCGTTGTACAGACAGCTCCCTTCGAAAAGGGGGTCCGATGACAAGTGAGGCTTAGCTGCACTCAGCTTCAGAACATATCAGATGCATGATATGGTCTGAGAACCCGTGACATGCTCTGACATTGCATTGAACAATCCGATTGGGTAACAAAGGTGATGACACCAGTGAGTATTACTCACGCAGCGCAGATGGGCGAGTAACGGGGAAGAAGAAATTGCAGGAAACAGCAGAATACCCCGAAAAGTTCATCAACGAGGATGCTTGGCTTGCACATGGGATTGCAGACGTGCTTTTTCTTTGTCCTGTGCAGAGACTGATTGCCAGAAAACTTGGTCAAGCAATGTCAGTCTACAGTAGAGTAGAGTGAGTAGATAGAGTCTAGCAGAGTCTAGCAGCTAGCATTGTGTCCTGCTCATGACATTGGCTGGCACCAGAAGAAACTATTCTGCACCCACAGACTTTTCTTTCTTTTAGATGTGCGACAGGCCGCAGGCCATGTTTGGTACAAGTCGGTGGTTTTTACTCGGCATGAGAATTTCACTTTTGTGTTGTGCGAAACCATTTACCATGAGTTTTGGTTTCTGGTATACAAGTTTTGAATCGAGCTTGAAGTACTCTTTCTTGCATGAAGCACGGTAGGTGACATGCACAAGAAAGTTTGTTGCATCTTCGAAGTGTCAGTTCAAAGCAGAGCTTCGATACAAAACATTTCCCCGCCCGCCCGAGCCTGACGTTAGTGCTAGGGGGGGGGAGTGTGAATGGGTCCGACTCCAGAGAGGCTGTCCAGCCCGGCTCGCGTGCCCGACGGACGTGGTGTCCCATCAACTGCTGCTCCAACAGAGTGAAAGTTGGCACGGAGCACCACCCACTCCATGTAATCAATGTTGCCTTGAAACTGTGCGCTGCCAATCGATTCCCCCGGCCTCGAGGGCCACCTCCAGAGAGGTCAGTGTGATGACTGTCAGACAACTCACAGAAAGCTGCATCCATTGGCCTCTCAGCACCAATGGGCTTTTGCAAGTGGCCTTCAAGACGATCGGCGAGCCAGACGAAATGCTCTCGGTCCGCCACCACAAGCTGCCCTAGAGTCCTAGAGTCGCCTCTGTGGAACCCTTTGGAACAGCTCTCTGCGCAGCCTCAAAAAGCTTGTTGATCCAAGTTTCAAAAGTCTCGAAGGTGCAGAGATGACCGACATCAAAGGCCAAGGACCTGTGCTCAAAAACCTGACTCAGAGTGAACATGCCTCTTGTATCACAAGTTGCATCGGAGTGTTTCTGAACAACCTTAATGTTTCCATCGTTGTCCATTTGCACTGCCGCGTCTTTCTTCCGAAGCGACATTTCTTGGAAGCGCGAAATCCAACAGTTGATTGGAAGATACTTCAAAGTATTATTCTCATACATGTTGCACCGGAGTGGCGTGCTCATACATGTTGCACCGGAGTGGCGTGCGAGGTCAAGATGAGGCCGCACAATCTTCTTCTTTGCGCCTGAAGCCTCTCAGTGCACTCTGCTTGCGGCAAGCGGCGAACAGAACCCTCGGCACTACCTTCAACCCTTGACTTAAAACCTGCAACAGCAACATTCACACTGTCTGACTCCTAGAGAAGCCGACGAATCACTGACACCTGAATGCAGAAGCTGCTAGCGTGACCGCCGTGGCGAGCCACATGTCCACAGCCTCGTCAGTGAGGCCTTGGGGCGTAGAAGAGGCCGCAAAGGCCAGCTTGCCGAAGCTATTGTAGCCCACGGCCACCAGCTGCTCAAGCAGCTATCCTGTGCGGCCAATCTTCAGGCACCTTTCTCGGAAAGAGGCCTCACTGTCTAGGACAGCCGACGACATGGCTGAGAGCCCCTACTCTTTTATTAAGAGAAGAGCCTCTGCGAACCCAGTAGACAATCAAAGCCACCTGACAAAAAGGTCATGACTCGCGATCCTGGCAGCCAGAAGGCATCGTCAGATATAACAAGCACGAGCTACCAAGGACAAGTCATGTTGAAGGACGACTCTCTATCCTGTCGCAAAAGCCGGCGTGCTCGATGATTCATTCCCACGCATATGACAGGCGCTATCGCCCATAACTCACCTTCTAGAAAGGTCTGGAAATTCGTCTGCCCTGGGCCAATGGCAGCAAACCATCAAACCATTCCCATGGCTCGCAGTGATCGGGAAGCACTGCATTCTGCTGCGCATTCCAGATGCCCCTGGAGGCGGCCCGAACGACCGGCCTCCCAGGGGAGTTTTGCCACGGGCCAAGAAGCCACAAAAGAAAGTTCTGACACCATGCACTGAAAAGGTGGAGTGGTCTGACGTTTGCCCCCATGCATGGCATGGACTCATACTCCTCCGCAGACTCGGCCGACTCTGAAGAAGCCACATCAGCTTCCCCCGCCTGGGTGTCGGCGCCGTGCTGCAGTTCACATTTGCCGGCCTCAACCTCCCTTGAATGGGCGGCTGCCACCGCCGAGACCCTCTCTCAGAGCATCAGGATTGAAATCCCCTCATCGAATTGACTTAAGCATGGCAAGGAGCTTCCCCGCCAAATTCACATATTACTGCCGGCTATAAATCAGTGTCGAGGCAGAGCCACATCGGCTGCAGCCCGGATGCACTTGATCCCGGAATTCGTGTTTACCCCCGATCGCTGAAAGAAAAAATGAAGAGAGAGCGAGTTTCAGCTTACATCATGTCTCAGTCCAGATTACCATTGATGATTGTCATTTGCTATTCGCCTTTTCAATATATGATATATTACTGGAAATGAGATTGGAAATTCCGATATGCATTCCGCCACTTGTTGACTGGAGCATATATTTCGGCATTTGAGCTGATTCCTATCTTGTGGTCGTATGACCAAACATCGCATATTTGAAAGAAGCAGGAATAACCCCCATCGACCGGGTTCCTGCATGATGCTGCAAAGGTGGCCGAAGTCTTCTTGGCTGCTGCATCATTGCGTGCAGAGTGGGCTGCTGCTTTGCTGAAGCTTCGTGAAGCAGACCCTGAGCAAGCATATCCACATGGTACCATGATCTTCTTCGAAAAGTGAAATTTGGTGCCTGGGGTCCCGATTTTGTGCAATGTCGGCCCGATGCAGTCAATGTGTCAGGAGGCCCGAGGTCTGAGGTATGTGTTGCCAGAGACTAACATACTGGACCGACTTAGAACAAGGAGTGTGAACCTCTGCCACGTTTCTTCTGCACCTAGGGCAGTAATGTCGGTAGGCAGTCCATGCACTATGCATTTCCTTTGTTTTGCTTTTTTGCAGTGGCAGAGGGACTGAGAGAGACACGTTCCCAAAGTAGTATGCAAAGCAAAGCATGCTTTCCATTGCTGCTTCTATCCACAAGAGCTTGCGCCGCAGACGAAAAAAATAGCACTATGGAAGGCCATCTGACATGCATCCAGGGAAACGGAGCATGCGGAGCTGTGTTGTTTTCTTATCTACAATCTACAGTCTAGAGTCTAGAGGTTCCCGGGCCAGGTGCCATTGTATTGGTATGGTCTGACATGTTTCCGGAAAGACTTTGCAGTTTGCATTCATTGCTTCTGATACAGTGTATCAGATACACCTGCCACCAGGCTTCAAGCTGCAGATGATTTGGAGAAGGACCGCTGCTAGCAGCTTTGAGAAGGCTTTTTTTCTCCAAGCAATGTGCCATTTTCATCTGCAATTACATTTCTGGTCCTTACAGAGCCAGCGTTCTAATAGACAGGTGTGGACATTTTCGATATCAAAGAACTCCCTCATGACACCTCAACTAACTATGCACGACTCGGGCAAAATCCAAAGCATGGGAGCTCCAACTCTCTGAACATGTTTCGGTTGGTAAAGGCAGAGACTTTGCGGGGCAGGTGGCACTTGCAAGCTGTTAAACTGTTGCACTGTTACATGCTACAAATGCAGAGGGTGCTGAGTGGAGATGCACTTGTTCAAGGCATTGACCCGAACACAGCCTCGCTTGTCGTACAGGCTGGCCTGGCACTTCTTCCCCGGTTGTGATCCTTGCTGCTTCTTTTTGTGACGAGAACCAGGTGTCTCTCTCAAATCTTTATACCTGGATCTAGCCTTGCCTGATCCATGTTCCATCTTTCTCAAAGCACATTAGACCACAGCTGTCCTCCGGCAGAAGATGAAAGACGAGAACCTCAAAGCACACATTATTGCTTGCAAGATGAGGCAACACCTGGAGCCAGGCATTGGCTGGTCCTCTGGTCCTGCTACCTGCTAGCCGGCTACCCCTTCCCATGACAAGCCATTTTGTCTTCATGGCTGCGGCTCCGACAATGCAAAGAGCTTGGTATGAAATTTGCTTTCCGGCACAAAGCGTGCGTAATGGGTCCAAGTCGCCCTGTGTATGCATCAAATTCCAGATTAGTGTAGCTGTAGCTCATTCTGCCCTGGCAGCTCATGAACTACTCGAAAACATGGTAGGCCAGCCAAGCCATACACACCGTCATCATCCCTTGGCCTCATATCCTGTATCCATTCACTGCACCCTTGATTTCTTCCTGGAATTTGACCCACAGTACAGCAGGACGGCCGCGCTTCTTGCGGGATGCAGAAGGCCGGGCACTTGGAGGACGTGTGTGCTGACCTCGGCAGAGCATGCTGCGGCTATGGCTACGGCCTCATGGTGTCCAGACTTGCCGCTTTGGTATGACAGTGTTAATTGCAGGCACACATGCTTAGTGCAAGGATGCCGTGAGAATGTAACTGCCTCCTTGCCAGTCCGAAGCCATGCAGTTCACACCGGCCAGAAAAATCAGGAAGTTTGGTGAGTCGCCATGGTCGAAGTCCTACCCAAGACTCAATGGGCATCGACGTAGGGTAAAGCCTGAACCTGTGGCTTTGGTGCCTGAAGGAGCCTTCTCGACAATTTCGGCAGATCCCTTGTTGTCTCAAGTTTTTATCCATGGCTTTCAGTTGCACACATGTCTACTAACCGCAATCCCCCACGCCCAAAACTCAAAGTCATGAGCCAAACCCTTAAGGCCCTAAACCCTAAATCCTAAAGTCCTGAACCCTAAACCCGTAAAAACACCATCGACCCTGGATGAAGCCCAACAAAAAAAGCTTCAGGTGACACGATGGTTGCCAATTGTAGGCACAGTGTGAGGGCCGAAAGTGGTGGCACGACGGCCTTGGATAACTTCGAGGATTCCGCCCGTGTTGGGCCCGAACATAACGGTGAGCAAGCGGGGGCAAGAGCAGCCAGTGACTTCACAGATTCCACCAGTGTCGGGCCCGAACATCATGGCGAGCGAGTGGAGGCAAGAGCAGTCGGTGTCGGGGCCGAACATCATGGTGAGCAACTGGAGGCAATAATCCCAGCAGGTGAACATCCAGTCGGGGCCGAACATCATGGTGAGCAACTGGAGGCAATAATCCCAGCGGGTGAACATCCAGTCGGGGCCGAACATCATGGTGAGCAAGTGGAGGCAATAATCCCAGCGGGTGAACATCCAGTCGGGGCCGAACATCATGGTGAGCAAGTGGAGGCAATAATCCCAGCGGGTGAACATCCAGTGAAGCCCAAGTTTTTCTCAATCTTTCGAGGTCAGCAAACGGTGGACATTGAGGACCCACCGGACAAGCTGGTTTCAAAAGCCAAAGATTGCAACGAGCCCAAGCGTAAGCATCGAGATGGCCGCGAAGCAACGAGAGCAAAGAAGCAGAAGCAGGAGAAGGAGAAGGATCCGCAACAGAGAGAGGTGCGGCCGCGAATTTCGGAGAGCATTTATTTTTGGAGGGTTGTGGACTTTAGCAGGGTCTTAGCAGGGCAGTGCATGTTTTCATTTTTAAACCATATCTAAGCCGAGGTCTCACAGAAAAAGAATATGCACACTTGCTCCGTTGTGCTGAGAAGCATGAGGCCCTGGTCCGAGATTCAGAGAAGCTGAAAGCTGTGCTTCCGGAATTGGCAAAGGCCAAGTTAACAATTTCAATTCTCGAGAACGCTCTCGAGAAAGTACGTGCTCAGCATGGCTGCTAGTGTCCCATGGCCCGAGGACTTGCGCAAACAAAAAAATTGACATCCAAGAGCACACCAGTTACTGCTGCACGTGCATTTGGGCCTGCATTGCCGCTTCCTTGTCCTTCGACCCATATGTGGGTTCAGTGAGGCAGTGTCCTGGCTGCGCTTTGGGCAATGCTACCGCTGGTCGTGCCCGCAGCCTAGAGCATCATGGAGTCTTGCCAAAGTCTGTTGCAGCTTTACAATGTGTAAAGTCTAAGTCTTGTGTAAGTGTGAGACAGAGTCCGTGACAAGTCTGCTGCAGACAACTTTTTCGTTGTTTAGCAGCATTGCGTCATGCTGAAGGACATGGCTTCCATGCACCATGTCGAATTTTCGGGGTCTGTTGACTTTTGTTTGTCTCGACGTAGCCCTGGCTGCACTTTGTGAGAAGTCTCGCTTGTCCGAAAGTGCAGGTGCTCTACATTAGACTCTACATTCTACATTCTACATGAATGCACCTGCAGGTTCTCCGAGCTGAAGCAACAGGACTTCCGGGCCCGAGATTGCTTTGATGGCCTGGCATGTTTGACAGTGGATGCCAGGGTAGCATGAGCTGACGTGCAGCATGATGCATGGGCCTACGCCCTAGGCTTAGACCGAATGTGCAGCAATTGCAGGCCATGTAGCTTTGTAGCAACAGGCCTTCTTGGCAGACATTGTCGGACATGCTGGGGCACTCTGTGCTTTCCCTTCCCTTGAGCGTTGAACACCCATGCTGCTTGCCAGTGCCGTTTCCAAAAATGCAATCAGTGCATGTTGTTGCTGTAGCAACAAAATGCAGTGACTTAGCACTAGCTAGCAGCATCAACTTTAAAACTCCAGTGACTCAACTTTAGGCAGAAAAAAATATCCAGCCGAGCAATCTGAGAAAGCAGAGATTCATAGATTGCCGTGAGTCGGGATGGATGGTTCAAACATGACATCGAACTCTGCAGGCACTTCTAGCCCAAATGGTGCAACCACACCCGCATCGTCATCGTCCCCAGGTCACGCGACCCCGAACGGCCCGAGGACGGGTGGTCTTAGCGATGGCCCGAGCCCTGGCACGAACCATGGCAGTCAATAGGATGTTTACTATTTTGTTATATTTTCCAACATGTAGACTTCAAATTAACAGAGTCTACATTGTTCATGAATGGTTCATGTTCATGTGCTGACCAGCGTAGCTGCTTCAACTTGCAATGACAACTGTCAGTAAGTTATTCTTAAGGCTAAGAATTGCAGACCTCAGATCAGAAAGAGTTGAAGAACCATACTTTCTCTTGGCCAATATCCTAGAAGTCTATGAACTACCCGAGTCACCATGTGAGGAGGCATTGTGAACCCACACTTAGCAATTAAATTCAAACCCAGACTGCAGAAAGAAGGGCAGCCCTCTTCTCACAGCAGTGGAGAATTGTTATTCCAGCCATGTACTACCCACGCCTGGGCCTAAGCCTTAACCTTCTACACGAGAGCATAGGCATAGCCTGCTTCAGTGACGCATTGGCTTGGTGCACCCAGGGGTAGAGCTGCGGCACATTTTTTTGTTTTGCAAGAAGCAAACCCAGGAGCGGCAGTGAAGGTCTGACACTGCAAGCGCTGAGTGGAGCAGCGTCTGCAGCAGCGGCATCGGCAGCAGCAGCAGCTTCGGCTGCAGCAGGCACTGCTGCCATCCTGGAGCGTATGCAGCAGTTGCAACGAGGAGAAGTTCCGGGAGAGTGGAACATGCAGAAGGTGCTGCAGTCCACAAAGAATGCCGCAGCAGCCGCGACTGAAGCAGCCCATCAACTGGACAACTGCTTTAAGGCCAGGTAGTTAAAACTCTGACACTTCTGTGCCATGCATTCCCTCCCGACACATCCATGCAGTCAGTACTGAGTACTGAGAGTACTGCGTACGTACTGTATATAGAGTACTGAGTACTGAGTTTCTGAGTACTGCTTTGATTTATTCAGACTGCCACAAGACAGCAGCTAAGAGCTGTCGGCATTGCTAATCCAGCCAGCGTCCTGCAAGTTACCATGATGTTGGCAAATTTGCGGAGTGTTCGAGTATCATCTGCAGCTCGAGTAAAGTAATGTGCAGAGGTCATTGGTGGTTCATGTTGTGCCCACCATTGTAAGTTGCTTTTGGTTGAAAGAAAATACAGAACCCAGACAATTAGCAGCTTTTGGTCCGTCAGAAATACAAAAAAGTACCCAGCAGTTTTGCCTGCAGGCCAGCAGCTCGGACCGATGGTCCGATGTGTCTGCCATTCCAGCATCTGGGAAAAGGCGGCGTCTCAGCCAGGGTAGCACGCCCAAGGCAAAAACATCCGAGCCGAAGCAAGAGGATTTATCGGTCGAAAAGCTTCTTCTTGATGAATGCGACAAGCCAAAAGTGACATTGTATCACATGCGGGAGCGGTTGCCAGCCATGGAGAAAGCTGGCAAGCAAGAGGATATGGACCGATACAAGAAGCACTTGGCGGCCCTTCATGCGGCAGAGGCTCTTCGGCCTTCATCTGTCGGCAAACTCGAGGATGACGACATAAGCCAGCATCTTCTCACACTTGAACCATTCTGGTCAGGCCCATTGCCATTGGTTGCTTGCAAGGGACTGGTGCAAAGAAGGTGCGAGAGATTGATGGCAGGCAAGGACAGGAACATTGCTCATTGCATTGAGATTGTGTGGCCTGAAATGTCACAGGACATCTTCAATGCAGAACAGGCCCGAGTGGCAACCCTGGCAATGAGTCAGGAGGAGAAGGTCACATTTGCACATGACATTGTTGTGTCTTACTGTCTGCCAGAGATGATGCAGGGCGACGATGTGGCTGGCCTGCAAGAGCTCAGCGAGACAATGCTGCAGAAGTCTGCAGCAGCTCGTGAGATCATGGAGTTTGACAAGGCCAAGCTCATGCTGCAGGCGGTCCGAGCAGTGGGAGCATTGGTGCAGAGCATGCCGGTCAGAGACGATCAGCTGGAAGCATGGTCCGACCAAAAGCGCAATCCGGTGCTGTGCATTGCAGCCACCTCCAAGGTGGCTAAGCTCCTCCAAAACGGCACTTGGAGAAAAAGGTTGGAGACGTTCTGGTTGGGCGCCAGTAGCCAGGTGCTGCATGAGCCTTTGGTCCGAGAATTCTTGGGAGCTTTGAAGGGCGGTGATGAAGAGCAGCTGGATGCAGCCTGGGCCGACATTCAAAACAACTGGAGTGCCTGGTCTCAAGATTTGAAGCCTGAGACTCTGGCTTTGTTGGCTTCGGCGGTCCGAAAGCATTTGGCACTAGAGTTGCAGAAGCTTCATTCAATTCTGCTCCATGCTGAAGAGTCTGACCCAGGTGGCACTGCAGATGCAAGGGCAGCAGACCTGGAGTCTTGACTGGTGTATGATGTTTGCAGGCAGTATCCAAATCATCAAATCCTTACATGGATAACATCTCTCCAGCTGTCACTCTAATTGAAACCACTAGAGTTATACTACAGATATGCAAATACCAGTTACGACGTGAACTACTAGGGCCATTTTTATGCTTCTTTTCAGTCCATGGACAGGGATCCAAGGTTTGCTTCAAGACAACATAGATTGGGACCACTGAGGTCCGAGTCTTCAACCAAAGAGAAAGCTGGGCAACCAAAGTCACGATCCTGGGTCCGAGCGCAAGCCTGGAAAGAGCGAACTTCCAGTCTAGCATCGACAAGCTCAATGTGCGACTGAGAAGTCACAGAGCTCTTTCCTGGCTCGACATTGCACTGACCCCGGGAAAAGAACTTTCACCGGAAGATGTGGAAACTGCTACTGCGGACATTCGCGCAACTTTCCTGGCAAATCGTTTTGTTGCAGTTTGTCTAGTTTCACTGAGGCCATTTGCTCTTGAGACTTCCTTGTACTTAGGACCTGGGACAGGACCCAACACTTACACTTAGACTCTCATGTCCGAGGTTCGGCTTCGTTTATCTGTCAGGCTTCTGTTTACTTTAGGCTTCAAGTTTTTGAGACAAGCCTGCATAGAACCCAGGTCATCTGTTCAAATGCCAAGACTTCTAAGGGTTCCAAGCTCTATGACTCTATGGCATGTGCGGAACGCACAGCTCAGATCATAATGTGGGGTTTGGCCATGCCATGGCTTATGGCATGTGGTATGCGATTCGGGTCCTGGAAGTTGCTGTGGGCTCATTATGGGAGTGAAGGGATGTGATCACAGGAAGGGGAAATCCAAGCAGCCTGGCGTGACCCAGGCAGAATTGCTCACTGCAACATGAGACATCAAGTTGACAAATCTAGGAACTTCAAGCGACCTGACTCCATTGAGTATAAAGACATGGCTATAAGTTTATGCAGCATACCGCCATCATGGAATGACTCTAGCGACCTTCGTAAAATTGCACAATAGCTTCAAGAGTCACTCAGTAGCACTAGCCACTAGCCACTACTAGTCAGCCACAACCCAGTTATCACATGTCGCACTATTTTAAAATGTCTCTAACTTCAACGTTTGCATTATCCACTGGACATAGGACAGTAGGACAGCTGAAGGTTTTGGCAGGCCTCATTATCACTGAGTAGAGTGTGCATATTGGAACATCTCAGGCACTTTGCCACGTGGGTATTGCTGGTAAAAGCTCCGAGGCCCGAGCCTGGTTGGACCGACTGGTCAATGATCCGGCTCTGGGAATTGCAAAGTGCGAGCTGGCAATTGCAGTGGTGAAAGCTATGATTCCAGAGGATGCAGAACAGATGCCGAGGCTGTCAAAGACCCTGACAGGCTTTAAGATTCAACAGCATCTGTCGTCCGGGTCCGATCAGGACATCCAAAGCCTCGGTGGCCTGATCACTGCTTGGGATGACCTGCAAGTGGCGTCATATAGAGATCTCGAGGAGGCAGTTGGCAAGGCCCGAGATTGTGTTCGGAAGAACAGCCATGAGGCATTCCGCATGCAGCTGGTCGGTTCAAACCAGGCCTTCTTGGAACTGAAGCTTCGGGCAGGAGGGACCGAGAGCGGCAGAAACTGGAAGGCTGATTTGGCCAGTGGCGCGAGTTGGGATGCAGTGTGTGCACTGGCACGTCAGACAGTTCTCAGCGGCCAACCATTATAAGGCCTTGGACAAGCACTTTGCTTCAGTCCAGAAGTCCTTCACCGAGCTGCAGGAGGCACTGTCGTGGCCAGATCTGCCGGCTGAGGCCCAGGAGGCCCGAGATCTTCTTGCACAGGGGCCTGAGGTTTTCCAGCTCGCACGGGTCACCGGGACCGAGGTCTATTTCATGGAGACCATTCTCTTGGTCCGACCCGACAAGCAAAAGGCCCGACTCAAGAAGCGGAAAGACTCACTCCAGGAGTTTAATGTGCCTGCAAAGCAGGTGCATAAGTTGATCTGGCAGAAGGTCAATGAAATTCTAGGTGAGGAGTGAGGGCATGAAGGCGACCATCCTCACGGGCCCGACTCAAGAAATGGAGCGGCCCTTTTAATGTGCCTTGAGAAACAAGGTGCATAAGTTCATGCTGGGGGAAGCAATGCTGGGGAAAGCGACACAGAAAAAAAACATGCATATGAGGGGGAGCTTCGAAGTTCGGAGGGTCGAGGTTGTGATGTCTGTGTCAATGCTCTGAGGCGGTTTTTTTTGCATCCTGCATGGCTGAGTACACGAAGCAGGGCAGATGGTACAGAAGAGGCGGTTTAGGGTTTGGGTTTAGGGCCTAGGGCCTAGGGTTTAGGAGAAACTACCGATGACTGCCAAAAGAGCATGAAGACCATGACAGGTGGGCACCAAACCCTAGAGACTCTCAAGCCCAACAACCTGCTTAAATCCACGAGCCCAGAGCCCATAAACCAGCCAAACCCTCTCTCACGGAAGGACAGAAACACTTGGAAACGGATTGAGCCGGCTTTCGTGCTTCATACTCGGTAGTACAGGAGGCTCTCAAGCCTGATGAGCTTTTGCTCTTTGCTACTGCTACGGTAAGGCTTGACACTCAGCACCTATCAATGACCAGCATGAGTCTGTCGTGCCAGGTGGTCAGCTGGTGTGCTGTGCTGCTGGAGAAAAAAAGGNAGCACCTATCAATGACCAGCATGAGTCTGTCGTGCCAGGTGGTCAGCTGGTGTGCTGTGCTGCTGGAGAAAAAAAGGGCCGACAAAAGAGTTGCTTCTTATTTTGGGCGTCATGCTGACTTGATGGGGTAGGATGTTCATGGGCATGCTTAAGGTCATGATCATGCCCTATGTCGCATGTAGTAGGTTAGACAGGAAGGTGTCGAGCCTTACTTTAGCCTCCCCAGCCTAAGTCTTGCTGTGCTGTATCTTTGCTATGCGGGAGAAGCGACACAGGTCTCTGCCGCTCTGCCGCCTGCTCAAGAGCTCGACTAAGTCGCGGCTCGCCCTTTCGTACACGGACATTGACAGAGGAGAGTGAATCAAGGAAGCCCAAGCACCCAGTCATCCACAATCCTTTCAGCTCCGAGCAAGTGTTTGAGAAGCCACAATGGCCTGGAGCCTTGCTGCGCTGCTCCTGCACTGCTTCTTTCTGGGATGCAACGGCCTCGTGCTAGGAGTGCTCGGCCCTTGGGTGGAACTGGGCGATCTCCTATTGGCGGCGATGTGTGCAGATGTGGACTTCCGAAAGAACTTCGACTCCGCTATACAGGCGAGGCTAGGGGATCCTATCGTTGGCATTCCAGAGATCCATCCCCAAATGGCCAACGTCTCATTCCGATTTGGTGCTACAATGGGAAAAGCAGACGTTGGACTCGCGACGGCTCTTGACATGGTCCTCGGCTTGGATCAGAGCCCATCGTCGGATTGATCGGCCCTGCCATCTCCGTCGCCTTGCCGGCAACAACGGCGGCCGTGCAGCTCCACAGATTTCTTTCTCCGCAACTAGCCCCCTCCTCTCCAACAAAGACGCATATCCCTACTTCCTCCGAACCGTGCCTCCAGACACGCTTCAAGCCATTGTGCTTTGGAACTGGATCCTGGAGTTCGAGGTGCCGCTTGCAATCTGCTTATATACCGAAGAGGCTTACGGCCAATCGCTCTTCAAAGCTCTCGGAGCACAGGCCCAAAGTGCTTCGGGCAGGCTACGGCTGGTAGGTCAGGCTGTCCGCTACATGCCCCCGGATGCCTTTCGAGAAGAGGAGGCTCGAAGTTCTTTGGAGCAGACGAAGAGCCTAGGCTCGCACTTCCTGGTGCTCTTGATCGAGTTCAGCATGGTTCCACGACTGTTGCCTGTAATGGCACAGGAGGGGCTTCTGGGCTCAGATTGGCAAGCAATCGGCTCAGATACCCTGGCATGGCCCACTGCGCACGCCTATTTGCCCCTGGGCTTTCAGATGGTGGTCGCTCAGGGCCAAGGCTCCAAGTTCTCCGAATTCAGAGATCTCTGGTCAAGACTGGATTATAATGACCTTCTGGGATCCGACGCTCAAGCCAGGCCAGGCACCCTGGGACCCTGCACCCCCCAAGACGAAAACCCTTGCGGTGCGGCCCCTCGCTCGCCCCTTGCATTCTGAGAGGTACGGACTTGGCAGGATGAGAACATCTTTGGCGGAAGTCTCCAATGCGACCTTATCCGCCGCCGTGCAATCATACCACGCTTTTGCTTTTGATGCTGCTTATTCCTTCATCATTGCCATCAACCAGATGCTCCTCACGGGGGTTGAAGAGCATGCTGTGAGGGGCAAAGCGCTTCTCCAGGAGGTGAGAGACGTGAACTTCAGTGGTGCTTCAGGTGACGTGCGCTTTGACTCCAACGGAGATCGTCTAGCATCATACGAGCTTCTGAACATGCAGGGGGACGCGCTCGCGCCTGTGGCATCCTCTGTGGCCGTCTTCAGTACATCTGCACTCGAGTTCTCTTTTCGGAGTCGAAGCGGGCTAGTATGGATGAATGGTCTTTCAGGTGCAAATCCACCGGAGGACTTGCTAGCTTGTGATGCTGGGTTTTTCAAGGAGGAGCTGTCCCGTCAATGCCGACCCTGCCCCAGAGGTACGATGTGTCCGGGTGGAGTTGATGCCCAGTTTCGGGCCTGTCCAAAAGGAACTTTCACAAACGAGACTGGAATGACAGCTTGCCTGCCGTGTCTCGAGGGGTTTGCTGCTCGTGAAGTTGGCTCGGTCGAGTGCACTACGTGCCAGCCAGGCTACGAAGCTCCGAGGAAAGGCATGGAGGCCTGCACACGCTGTGAGCCGGGCAGCTACATGCCTTCTGTACAGGGCACCCGATGCTTGCCCTGCGGACAGAACCAGACCACACTTTACAACGGGGCCGAGGCTGCGTCGGAATGCGTTTGCCCTGAGGGCTTATTCATGTGCGAGGGTCGTGGATGCATTCCGTGTCCGGAGGGACTCTACTGCCCCACTGGCTTGGGGATGCCCCGTCAAGCAGGTGGCTTCTGGACGGAGTCCAGTTCTGTGCCTGGGCAGTGCGACTTCAGTGTCCTCCGCTGCCGAGATCAAGCAGAATGCCCGCCGGGGCCGCTTGGCGTGTGTGCATCCGGCAGGGAAGGACTTGCATGCAACAACTGCAACGAGAACCACTTTCCTGGTGACGATGGGACGTGTCAAGCATGTGCAGATGCAGATGTGCTACCTACAATCTTGGTTCTGCTGCTGGCGTTGAGTCTGTTGCTTGTTCTCGGTTGCACGCATGTGGACCCAAATCAACAAAGCCCCCCGGCAAAGAAGGAGGACTTCTTCTTCTTTTGTATGGTTTAGGTTTAGACAGAGGGGCCCTCCGAAAAAACAACTCCGAGTCGAGTCGCTAAGACCGCTAAGAGTCTAAGGTCTGAATGTTCTCACGGCAGCTGCGATTTTCAGTCAGATCATTATTTCCATTCAGGCTTTGGGATCCATCCGGAAGCTTGCCATCGCGTGGCAAGAACCAGCCAAGACCATCGTGGAGTTAACGAGACTTCTAACCTTCGATTTCGACATCATCAGAATCTCATGCTTCCTTGGTACTGACAGTCCTTCACTGAAGTTCTTGAGTAAAATCTTAGTATGTCCTTTCGGATGCGCCCTGCTTTTTGCGACTTGGCTGGGAATGAAGTTATGCGGCCGTCACCGACCGTTGGATAGCACCTTGCTCTGAACGAAGACCCTGTGACTTTTGCCGAATGTTGCACGGTCCACAGTAGCAGCAGTAGCTAGGGCTAAAGTTCTGCTTCTTCAATCTTGTCGGGACTGAGGCGTCGTGAACATGTGCGGGTGCTTTTCTTCGCGTTTTTCCTCTCCATCGCGTTGACAAGCTTGATTCCTTTTCGATGCGCTCGGAATCCAGACGGAAGCACTTCGATGGTTTCAGACCCAGGCATCATATGCTATGAGTCCAAAGAGCATGCAGTGCTGGTGGCCTTGGCGGTGGCAGGCATTCTCACACAGCCAGCCGTGATTTTAGCATGGACGTCCCACGCCACGTTCAGCTATCCATCGCGCGTAGCCAGTGGGAGCGGCTTACGGCAAGTGCACCGACATCGCTTCCTTTTCCATCGCTTCAAGCCTGAGAGCTTCTACTTTGGCTTGGTCTTGTTGTACCGGAACGGAATTGTCGCAATTCTCCCCGTGATTTCTGTTGCTATTGTGGAGCTGCAGGTGCCAGCGATGGGGACCATCCTTCTCGCCAGCCTCGCACTGCAAGTGAGGACCTACCCCTGGCGCACGGTGCAAGCCAATGTGCGGACCCGATTCGTTACTCTAAACCCGAAAACTCATGGAAAAAACGAGGAATAAGCTTCCATCCCGGCGAGTTGCTTTGTAATGCCTCACGCCATCCTCACTCGTTGGACCCGCGAGAGTTTTTCTTTCGGAGGCCTTAGCTGAACTTGGGGTAGGAACTTGGGCCTCTTGCAGTGTCGCGATGCATCGCGCTTTGATTGAGCTTAAAGGTTCTTGGTTCTAGCCCTCGAGCAGCAGCCTTTGGAATGCTTAAGGTCGTTGACATGCTGTTGACGGTGCTCTTGCTGGTGATCTTGCTGGGGGCTGCGCCTTCGTTGAGCATCAGCTTCCAGAATTCCTCTCAGGTGCTGGGGTGGCTCCTTTGTATCCCAATCTTTGCTTTGCTGCTTGTTGGTGGCGCTCCGCCACTTTTACCCAGCGGCTCAGTATGGGGTTTTCTTGTGCCACCACAAGGGCGGCGCAGGCAGCTTATGCCGACTCATGAAGCTCATTATTGCCAGACACACTTCGACTCGTGTGTTTTTGGATTGCGATCAGTTGGAGAATTTAGATTTCCTCTTCGACATCATTCGGACGTCAACGAACAGTGTGGCGGCGGTGCTGACACCTGAATTGCTGCGCAGGGTGTCTTGGCAAATCACGGCTTGATTCTTGGGACTGCGAGGGTATGTTCGAAGTTTCATGTTGTGTGGCCTACAACCGTCAGCGAAGGTTTGGTGTGGTGGAGAAATCACAACTGCGTGGAAGAATAAGATCACCACCGTGCCGCTCGTTTGTGACGGCTTCCTGCCGCTTTCAGATGAAGCACAGAAGCTGATTCCAACTCTGTGGACGCCTCAACAGAAGCAAATCCTTGCCAACTACGGCGTGGAGATTGAAGAAGTGCATGCGGCGTATGCCTGGTTACAGAACGATTTAATGAGCATTCAGATGCCTCGATTTGGGCCAGTGCACTGCTTAGCTTGGGTTCTGTGCTGTTGTCAGTTAAGCTGGGGCACTGTCGCCATCATATGGATGCACACGACGGAGATTTGGTAGGGACTCCGGTAGGAAGCATCTCTGTTACTGGTGGTTCTGGTGAAGTCGCGATGGGTTGTGCTGATGACGGCTGGCTGAGATCGAACTGAAAGGATCGAACGACCCAGCATTAGACTGCAGAAGCCAAGAACAAACGCTTTTGTCGCAAGTATTGCGTGCAAGCTCGGATGCAGGAAAGGTTAAAGGGAGACCAGGAAAGTTCTACTTTCACAGGAGGCATCCAAGGATACAGCACACAAGCATACCCCGGCGAGCGAGGTTGCATGTGTCAGCATGTCAGTGCCTGGTGCTGCGGTTCGACCGAGGTGAGCAGACGAGAGGAAGCGGTTTTGGAGATGCTTGCGCGCTGCGGTTTGTATGGCTTGCAAATGCCATCGGCAAGGTTGCGTCGAATCACCTCCACGCCAGTCCTACAGAATAGAGATGCCGATTCGAGGGCTCGAATTCTCATCACCAGCTCTGTGGCTGATGCCGAATGCCTCTCTGCATGCGAAGTCTTCCAGATAATGCTACAGGTGCAGTGCTGCATGCTGACAGCTGACACTACGTCTAGTTCTAGTGCTGCTAAGGCCGCACATGACGTGCAGACTTTCGGCGCTGAGAGTTGAGAGCAGGCCTATTTGCAGGTGGAGTGTGCAGTCGTCCACGGCTCCCGGCAGATGATTCATTGGAGCCTGGGCCAAACAGCCAAACAGCCTTTAGCAGAAGCCAGGGTTTGGGAGTGTTGGGGGGTCGGGAGAGGGCTCATCTTTTCAAGAGCGGCAGGTGGCGGCAGGCGGCAGGTGCGGTGGTTGTGATGAAATCAGGAAAACAGTAGCCGTCTAGAAAAAACCGTCGCTTGAAAGAAGCGCTGGACTTGGACCCCCAGGAAGCCCTATGCATATTACCTGGTTGTCTTGCTCTTTCGCGGCATTTTCCGGGATGCTGGCTTCCAGCGGATCTTGACTGCAGCATTCGCGGCTCCAGGGGGCCGCTTGGAGTTGGTCACGGTGCTGGCGGACTCGCACTTTGACTTCCCATCGCTGGAGGACTCAGTCGACGGCTCCGGCGATTTAAAAACCGTTCGAAGAACCCTCACTGACGAGACTTCCAGCCCTTCCCAGCAGCTTGCTGAAGTTCTCTCGGCAGCACACATCAGCATAGCCTAACCATCCCTAGGCCTAGCCATCAGGCTGCCGGTGCCGCCAGGACCAGAGGAGTAGCAAACCGCTTCCTTGCTGGGTTATCGAGGCACAGCGCGAGCTGCTCACCATATTGGCTTTGCCGTTCTCGCCTTTGGCATCCGAGGGCCTTCAGCACAAGCAAGTCGCAGAGGTTGCTCATCGCATGCATAGGTACGAGGAGATCCCACCAAGGGCCTGGCCCCGGACTAGCCGCCTAGCACTAGAGTCACTAGAGCGAATTAACCGCTATCTGCTGTCCCACATGTCCCATGCGTTTCGGAATTTCGTGTTTTTTGCAGGAGCCGGCCAAGGCGGCCAGTCTCGACGAGGCAGATGATGCGCGACTGGCTGCCGAAGTGGAAACGGGCGCGAAGAACTCCGACACGCTTGCTCGGGATGCAGGGGAACCAGGGGAACCTGGAGGGGACCCCGATGTTGTCACCGAGGAATTGCATGCGGACTTGATGCTGAGAAGCGACTCATTGTCCATTTAATCCCGAGAAACGGGCAGATTATTCATAGAGTTTGCCGTCGCTGAGCAACGCACGTGACATTCCACCAAAAGTAGCTGCACTAAGATGGAGCACTCGTCACATGCCATTAGGCTTCCATTGCTCACCCGCTGCACTTGGCCTGGGCACTTGACGAAGTCAAGGCTTCACGGCACGTCATGGCAGCAGAGTTTTAGTCCTCGAGAGGGAAGCTAGGTCAAGGGAAAAACGGCAGCTGCGGGCTGCGGGCGCGTGGGGGCACGCGTGGGTCCGATGAGCGATGACAAGAGACAGCCTTGAGAGCCCGTTTTGCCGACACAGCACGAGTCAGATCAGTTTCGATTCAACGCTCTTCCACACAAGCATCGCAAGCTCACCGCGACTGAGACGTAGTGGCGTAGCCTTACCAGCTTGAGCTCGAGCCTGATGCCTCCCGGCAGGCGGGTCGCGGGGCCGCTGTGGGTTGGGTCTGAGGGTTTGAGCCAGAGCTGCCCTCTGCATAAGAAAGGCTAAGAGCTTAGCCGCTTAGCCTTTCTCTTCCGGGACAGTGTCGGCTTGGTCTGGGGTGCTACTGGTAGAAAAGCCCGGGCCAGCATAGATCGTGAAAGGAGTGCAAACACTGTCTCTTTGTGTCAGGGTGGAGCACATCGTGCATGGCAGGCATGTGCAGTTGTTTTGCCTGTTTTCTGGGAGGTGATGTCCCGAGTTTGCGCTCTTGCCCTTTGTGCACTCAGTGCACTCAGTCCGCGACTCTGTAGATGTGAGTTGTCTTTGGGAGCTTTGGGCGCCTGGACGGCCTACGAGCCTGACCTGCTGGTGGCAATCGTCGCCGCTCATTTGGATTTCCAGAAGAATTGGAATGCCTCTGTCGCATCTCGCTTTGGCCCGCCGATTCTTGAAGTTCCCTTCCCCGGAGTGCATCCCGACTCAAGGAAGATACGGCTTCGCATCGGGACAACACATGCCAGGCAGGACATAGGTGTGGCCACAGCCTTGGACATGATGTTGGGCCTGGACGGTGAGCAACCTGTTAGCGGACTCATCGGCGCGAGCTTATCTTCGGTCAGCATGCCAATTGCCACGATGGCTGCAGTTCAGCAAGTACCTCAGGTGTCCTTCTCTGCGACGAGCTTTGCTTTGTCCAACAAGGACTCCTACCCCTACTTCTTGCGAACCGCCCCACCTGACAACATCCAGGCTCTGGCCATCTGGAGATGGATTTTGCAGTTTCAGGTAGTGCTGGCGACTTTGCCTCTACACCACGGAGAGTTACGGCCAGGGTCTTTACACCTTCCTGACAGAGCTGGCACAGGCCGATGATGAAAAAGAGCGAGTGCAGGGCCAAGGCCTCAAAGACCTCTTTGAAGAGCAGGAGGCCCGGAGAGTGGTGCGAATAGCTCGGCGCATGGGCTCCCGCTTTATCATCTTGATGCTCACCCAGTCCATGGCCCTAGGAGTCATTCCCATTTTGGCTGAGGAAGCTATGTTGAGTGCGAACTGGCAGATTCTCGGGGCAGACACGATGGCATCCAAAAGGATCACTCGACTTATGCCTCTTGGCTTTATGTTTTTCTTGTCGGATGGACGAGGCCAAAAGTTTCCTGACTTCAAGCGCCTCTGGGACATGCTGGAACCGGAGGATCTTCTAGCTGCAGAGAGCCAGGCGACATACAGGTTCCTCGGCAGAGTCTAAAAAACATCAGCCACTGACTTCTTCACAGGTTTCTGGCGTCGCCAGAATGATGATCCGCAAAACAGTAAGAGGAACCTCTTCCTAAACGGCTCTAGCCAGTTGGCGCCCACTTGCCGATTTTAATGGCATGGCATGGCTGTAGCCTAAGCTCACGCTGAAGCTTGGGATAAAGCAAGACTTTTTTCTTGTATTGTTTGCTGCATAGACCAAGCTCCCGTTTGCTTGCGTCTAAGCCTTTCAAGACCAGGTTGGACAAGATGAGAGAGCCGTTGGCAAATGGATCTGTCGAAAGAGTGCTCTCGGATCTGTCGGACCTTTCGGCTTATGCAGCTTTTGCCTTCGACGCAGTCTATGCCTTCATCATCGCCATCAACCGGCTCTTGCATGCCGGAGTAGCAGCCGATGCCATTCGGGGCGAAGTCCTCCTACGGGAAATGCGCAGGACGAGCTTCACGGGAGTCTCCGGTGAGGCTGGGGGCGGGGGGGCGGCTGGGCCCGCTGGGCCCGGGGAAGCAACAAAAGGGAGCCGAGCCGAGGGGAAGGGGAGGGCAACAAAAGAGCGAGCTAATAGCAGCTAGTGACTGGTGACTAGTGAGCCTGCTTAGCTCCTTCTTCAGAGCTAAGAGTCGGTTTTTCTGGGCTTTTGAACGCGCGCTTTTCTACAGGTGAGTTTCGACGAGAACGGTGACCGCCTCTCCGCCTACCAGCTCTGGAACATGAAAGCGACGAAAACTCCTCAGGGGCAAGATGCCATAGAGGCTGCAGTCGCAGCGTCCTTCAGCGCTTCGACATTAAACTTCACTTTCATTGATGGCCTGGTGTGGATGGATGGATCCCAGGCGCTTCGGCCTCCGCCAGAGCTCTATTCCTGTGACCCTGGCTTCTACCAGGACCTGTCCTCGGCTCGATGCGAGGAATGTCCAAGGGGTCAAAGCTGCGAAGGGGGGCCTCAGGCCCGCTCCCTCGCATGTCCAAGGGGAAGCTTCGCAAACAGCACAGCTATGACGGCTTGCCTCCCCTGTCCCACTGGCACTGCTGCCCGTGACGTGGGCTCGGTCGAATGCACTCCGTGCCAGCCAGGCTTCGAGGCACCAACAGAAGGCATGGAAGCATGCACTCGCTGTGAGCCTGGCAGCTACATGCCCTCAGTGCAGGGCACCCGATGCATGCCCTGCGGACAGGACCAGATCACGCAGTACAGTGGGGCAATTGAGGAGAGTGAATGCCTCTGTCCCGAAGGTTTCTTCATGTGCCAAAGTCGCGGCTGCACGCCGTGCCCTGAGGGACTCGACTGCCCAGTTGGCTCGGAAATCCCTCAGCAACGGGGTGGCTTCTGGACGGAGTTTTCCGGCGCTAGGCAGTGTGACTTTGCAGTGCTCCGTTGCCGAGATCAGAAAGAATGCCCCAAGGGGCCACTTGGCATGTGCGCGCCCGGCAGGGAAGGACTGGCATGCAACAACTGCAAGGAGAAGTATTTCCCAACAGAAGGCGGGTGTGAACCTTGTGGCGAGGTAGACATCCTTCCCGCTCTCCTCTTCCTGGTGGTGGTGCTTGCTGGGCTTTTCCTTCTCAGTACTTCAAGCTTGGAGCCAAACCAAGTGAGCAGCCAGGCCGAAGCATCACCTTGTTTGTTGCGTTGGCACGTCCAGCATGTCTTGGTTTTGAGGGCATCCTCTCCAGAATCCACTGGCCAAGATACCCGACGTCAGATCTGCCAAGTTCTCACATGCCCTCCGTGCCCTCCCTAAGGCTTGAACACACTGACAGCCTTTGCCGTCACGAGTCCTGGTCTCAGTCGACGAGCCGGCAGTGCAGCAAACACACACACACAGCAGCAGCAGCAGCACAGAATTGCGGCCTCTCCATGACCTGAAGCTCAGGTCAGCTGGTGATGGCAGTTCAATCTTTGGGTTCCATCCGCGAGTTGGCGTTGGAGTGGCAGGAGCCTGTAAAGACTCTTATCGACTTTACAAAGGTCTTTGCCTTTGATTTGCACATCATACGCATCACGTGCCTGTATGGGACGGATACTCCTGCTTTGCATTTCACAAGTCAGCTGCTCGCCTGTCCAGCTGCCTGCGGCGTTTCTCGGCGGCGAGGGAGTCGGCATATTTTCTCTCTTTTTGTGAGAAAGCAGGATGGCTCATTTCTTTGCGCCATGGATGCCAGGCAACTCAACTTAGGTTCTCTTGTGCAGCTGGCTGGTGTCAAAGCTCTGTGGGCGTCCCAAGCCAATGGACACCATCCTGAACCATTGTGGGCTGCTTTTCTTTGCATTTTTCTTGTCCATCACCCTCACTACAATCATGCCTTTTCAGTGCGTGCCAAATCCAGATGGCCGACTTTCCATGTCAAACGACCCTGGAATTGTTTGCTACGAGTCCGACGAGCACTCTGTGCTTGTTGCGTTGGCCGTAGTTGGAAACTTGGATTGTGGCTAGAGTTCTTATTTTGAGTCAGCGGTGTGCAGCCTCGGAAGCGTTGCTTGTTAGCTGCGTTGGCTGCCAAGGATTTCTATCGCAGCCTGCTGCTGTGTTGGCATGGGCCACTTTTGCCATCATAATGTACCCGCGGCGTGTGGCTACAGGGAGAGGCCTTCGCCTGGTGAACAAGCACCGATTCCTCTTCCACCGCTTCAAGCCAGCAAATTATTACTTTGGCCTCGTCCTTCTCTATCGCAACGGCCTGGTCGCCCTCCTGCCTGTTGCTTGGACAAGCAGACAAGAATTTTGTGTTGGCTTCCCTTGTGTTCTTCTGATCCATTGAACTCTTCCTGACTGGTTTCTAGAAACTCTAGTAGTTTCGCCAAGGTTATACTCGTCGGAGTTCCATCGCTCCAGGTTCCGCTTATGGGTGCAGTCTTGCTTACAAGCACAGCAATTCAGGCACACTTGTGTCCATGGCGCACTGCAAGAGCGAATTTGGTTGATTTCCTTCTGACCTCCTTCTTGTGACTCTATTGGGAGCCGCTCCGCTCTTGCAGACAAGCCATAAAGACGCTCTTGCTGTGCTCAGCTGGATGCTTTGCATCCCTGTGCTTGGAATCTTGGTCGTGGCCTTGGGTGCACTTGCACGGGCAGCCATGACGCACTTCCAGAAAAGGCTCCTTTTCGGTATTTTCCTATGTCATCACAAAGGTGGTGCGGGAAGCTTGTGCCGACTCATGAAGATCTTAATTGCCCGGCACACTTCCACTCGTGTGTTCTTGGATTGCGACCAGTTGGAGAATTTAGATTTCCTCTTCGACATCATTCGAACTTCAACGAAAAGTGTCGTGGTCGTGTTGACGCCGGAGTTGCTTCGCCGGGCTTCTTGGCTAGCTACGGCTCGACTATCCAAATATGCAAGTGTCACATTCCCTGCTTCCGTTGTTTGGCAAGCACAAGCGGGCTCCTAAAGTTAGCCGAGGTCTGGTGTGGAGGAGAAATCACTACGGCATGGATGAACAAGATCACCACCGTGCCGCTCGTTTGTGACGGCTTCCGGCCACTCTCAGATGAAGCACAGAAGCTGATTCCAACTCTGTGGACGCCTCAACAGAAGCAAATCCTTGCCAACTACGGCGTGGAGATAGATGCCGTGCATGCGGCCTATGATTGGTTGCAGCATGAGTTGATTCCTCTCGAGATGCCCCGCTTTGGTCCAGCGATTCGGAAGCAGGTAACATCAGAGAGCAAGGGAGAGGCAAGGACTTTCGAGTGTGAAATGTAGGGCCTGATGGTTTCTTGGGGGCTTTGGGGCTGAGGTCACCAGCCGCGAGAATGCTGTTGTCGACATGCTGCGGTTGTGTGGCCTGGCTCCTGCCCTCAGATCTACGCAACTCAACATCCTGTCCTCTTCCTCTTCACAAGCCTTCCCTTCAATCCCTGCAAGAGCCCGGATTCTAGTTACAAGCTCCGTGACGGATGCAGAGTGTTTGTCTGCTTGTGAAGTCTTCACGCTCGTGCTGATGGCTCACCTGCATGTGGAATGCGCAGTGGTTCACAACGTACGGCATATGTCGAGCTGGAAACTTGGCTGTAATTCTTCCTCCGATGTTTCTGGATCTGGATACGGTCGTCTCGATGGAACTGCCCACCATGAGTGGTATCTGTAGCACTTGTGTGGTTGCCGTGCCGCCAGGCAACCCACAGCTGTCTTCATGCACTCATGCGTGCCCCCTCCTAATCAGGGACTTTCGCCTGTGACACACAGACGTAGGCAAATAGAAGAAAGCCAGGTCTGGCATCGTTGATGTTGAAGCGAGGAGGTCAACACGGGATCGGCATGGAAGTAGGAGGGTCGATCGCGACATGGAAGCAAAAATAACCGATCGCGCCATGAGAGCAAGAATAGTGGATGCCGACGTGCAAGAAGCATTGCCGGAAGCCATTGCTAGATTGCTCCAGCTCGTCAGCAGCCGCATCCCAGGAAACCCTTTGCGTACTACTTGGTCGTATTGCTTTTTCGCGGAATTTTTCGCGACCAGACCTTTGCCAAGATCTTGCTCAGCGCCGACTCCCCTTCGCAGAGCGGCCGGAGCTTGGAGCTGGTGTCAGTGATTGCGGACACACACTTCGACTTTCCGAGCATTGAAAGCTTGGAGATGGCCACCGAGGAGTATGTTGTAGGTATGGACAGCGACCAGACAACTCTTCGAAATCTCTTCAGTGCTCCTGAGACAAAACCATCCACAGCTCAATGCTCTCTCGGTGTGCCGCAGATGTGGGTGTCCGTAGCTGTAGCCAAGTCTCGTATATGTTTCTGTATCCAAATCTTCGCTCATTGCAGAGCCTATACCAGGTTTACCGCGACTTGTTGAACGTGCTGGCCTTGCCGTTCTCCCCGCTGGCTTCAGAAGGACTTCAACAGAGGCAAGTTGCGGAGATTGCGGGGCGCTTGCACCGCTACAAGGACAGGCTCTGAACAGCAAGCTTGCAGCAAGTCTTCAAACAAAGGTGTGCGATTTCGTCGGGATGAGATTTTTCTTCTGCATGCCGGAATTTGTGGCGCCAGGATGCGGCCGCAGCGGCGAGCAGAGACGAAGCAGATGATGGCATGATCGAAGACGAAATGCACGATCTCAGTTCACACAACGCCTCGATCGACCTCCAGGATTTCCGGGGCTTCGTTCCCCAGGCAGCTGGGCTCCCCCGTGCTGTGTCTCTAGTGCCACCTTTCCAGTACCCCACCAGGCGTTTAGCCTCCTTGGCGACGACGGCTTCGACGTTCGCAGTGAGACAGTCTCCATGTAAGTGGACCCGACCCTGGCTGCGATTGGTCGAAAACTTATGAGCTGTTTAAGAACAGCCAGAACGCCATGGTTCCCTGGCGACATATGTAAGTGTAATCAACCAAGCCGACGACTTTGGAGAAGTCTCGCCTGGTGGCCACCGTCACGTCCATAGCAAGCAAAAGCCTCCAGGGCTAAGCCCTCACAGGCTTGAAAATTGTCGTAGCCGACCGGCGAGCCGGTGCACAGCGGATGTTGCTGAAACTGTTGGCTGGACTTCCAGCATCTGGCTTACCCACAGACGAAACAGTGGCAGACAAGGCGTTGAGTGTAGATTTGCACAACTGCAGAGAGTGTCTTGGAGTAGAAGCAGCACTTCGTTTGGACATTTATTACTGAAGATGTTGGTGATGCTTTTTGTTTTTGCGCGTGCATGGCTCACGTTTCGCTTCCGGCTTTGTTCAAGACTGACTGCAACATGCATATTTTCAGTTTAGAGTATTTCTCGAGTCGCTCCAAGCGCATACCTGCTCCATGTACGTGCAGAGGTAGGCAGACGTGGGTCCGTCCAAGTTCTGCTGCATTCCCATGCGCCGAGCCCCGGGCCCCAAGAAACATTCAACGACAGTTGGGGAGACACAACTAAGATTCTCCACTTAGGGGCTTGCAACCGCTAAAGGTGTTGTGAACAACAGCACCGATCCGTTTCAGCTGCGCGGGTTTCGTTCGGCATGTGATATGCAACCGTTCCATGAGAAGGACGGTGATCGACTGGATGAGAATGCTTCGCCCTTGCATGAAGGGGATACCTGCTTGCTTCGCGGCAGACTTATACTTCGGAGTCCACTTCAATTTGGTGCAGTGACGTTGTTGGCAATGAATTACAGTAGCGATGGTTGAGCAGCGCAGTCGTCCAGCGCACGATAAGTGCAAGAGCCCATGGCCAACATTCCTACTCGCTTTGACCTGTGGGCGGTGGGCTATCGTCTTCTTGCCACACTGTCGATGTTCCTGGAGGAATTCCTTGCTTTAGATCCCAGCAGGCAGCACGCACGAGCTTGATCTCCGACTCAACCGATGCACATGCATCAAGTCTACGAATGACCGACATGCATGAGCATTTCAGCTGAGAAGATCAGCTGGGGAGCTCATGGTCGAGCCTGCTCTTGACGTTTGGTGACTCATAAAGTTCCGGCAGAGCAGACAACAAATTTACCCAATGGCACCGGCTCTTATTCTTCTTTGTTCTCGCATGCTCACCCTTTCCACATCGTCTTATGATCATAGTTGCGTATACATGCATCGAGTTGCATACTTAACCTCGTTTTGATAGTTCTGTTGCCCCAACAATGATACTGCTGCATGCATGTGGTGCTTCTCGGATCAGAAGCGTTTGCTCTATGTACTCCGAACGGTTGGGGGCTGTGGGGGGGGAATCGGGGGAGATGGGGGGAGGGGGTGAAGCAGGTAGCTTGCATGTTCCATGATTATTATTGCGCGTGGCAGTTTTTGACTTCTTGTTCTTTAGTGGGGGCGGGGGGCTAAGTAGCGTCCTAGGAATGGAAGGCTTTTTAGCGTCCTGCAGGTCGCATGGTCGCATGGTAGGTTGCATGCCAGGGCAGAGTGCTTACTGTTACGCATAGCGGCTTAGCGGTGGTAGGAGAGCAAGATCTTTGCTTGCAGTTCCCTGAACCCTTCCCGGAACCCAGCGCCTCCCCTTTCCAGGTCTAGAGCTTGTAAAGAGTGCTCAAAAGACACTAGGTGCCGCATCAGTCCAAGAGGGGGTGTGAAAATCCCCCCGTTGTGGTTCAAACCGCTGCTCGCAGTGCCGGCGTGGCCAGCCTTGAGATTCTGCATTCCTAGAGGCTCCGACCAGAACCCAAATCACTTAACGACTAAGGGTTGCTGGCCGTCCAGCTCTCTCTGGGGTAGTGGCAGTCCCGACTTCGGTCGACGTGCAGTAGCGTAGAGCCATAGCACTTGTGCAACAGCTGAACCCTTACTTGAAGAAACTTGTTTTGCATACCTCAACTTTCTTGCTTGTTTTCCGTTTGTGCAGCTTGGAAACTGGTTTTGAGGGCCTTGGCTTGCAAAAACGCCCTTTTCACTTGTGCAGAAAATNAACTTGTTTTGCATACCTCAACTTTCTTGCTTGTTTTCCGTTTGTGCAGCTTGGAAACTGGTTTTGAGGGCCTTGGCTTGCAAAAACGCCCTTTTCACTTGTGCAGAAAATTTTAAGGCGAAGTTTCTTCTTGTGAGACCCTGAAGGGCTCATCTGCAGTATGGCACGCCCATATACTGTTTGCACAACCCAGACCTGTGATTCGTGGATTTACACGGATCGTATTGCTAAGCTGCAGCAACCATGTTGTGCCAAGTGTGGCAAGAAGTGGCCTGGAGTCCCTAAGGCGCCTAGGCGTGCCGAGCAACCGGAGGCTCGAGTGTGGAAGCAAGGAGCCTTTGCAAGGAGAGTGCAGCCAACAGGCCCGAGGCAGGAAGGAAAGATCCATAAGGCCTTGCACTCNATCCAATCTGGGGCTGAGCTGCCGATTTTGCCGGGTAAGGATGCTGTGTTGCTTGCTTTGACTCAGTGTGGCATCACCCTCAGTAGTGAGCAGCAGGCACTCCTGGAAGGCAGTATGGAAGTTGATCAGGTTAGTGCGTCAGGGCAACAGGGGGCGGCTCCACAGCCGGCAGCGCCTCCATCTGACTGGCCTGATGGCACGCGCGAGACCCCGGAGGGAGCAAAGGATACCAAGCATAGGTCACGCAGCAGGGGCCGGGCACAGGGTTAGGGTTTAGGGCTAGGAGGGGATGCTTGGCATTTTTCGGGGTTGTTTGAGAGGCTCTTGATTCCAGTCAACCGGGATAGTTGTGACGATCAGCGGCCTCAGCACCGCGATGGTGCCATAGCCTTCACTCCGCAGTCCCGTGCTCAGCCTGTGCCACAAGCATGCATTTCGGCAGAAACCGTTGCAGAATTTTCCGTGCCCTTAGTGAGTGCATTGTTTGCAGACTGCGTTTCGGACGAACCCGTTGCAGTGACAAATTTTTCCCAGGGTGCCTCAGCAGGCCCCTCGTACCGAGCTGACACAGATTTTGATCTCCATTGTGAATTTTGTGCAGTGCCTTTAGCTTTCTCGCGAAGTGTGAGTTCGTGCTCAGGCCAGTCACCCTTTCTTAGAACATGCAGGCTATGTCAGCCTCGGGCCGCGTCAGCTGCAAGCTGTGCTGGCCGTAACCATGTCGAGCCCTCAAGCGGATCTGCTCAACCTTGGATGGTGCATGGGTGGTTTGCTGGGCCAGTGAGGGTGGAACTGGGCTGGGAAGCAGGGTCGGAGCAGCCACCATGTCAGGACCTGTGTTGTGCGTGCTGTCAGGCTCCCCTAGCGCTGCGTGATTCATGCTTCGCACCTTCCTTGCCACCCTTGTGCCAGCAGTGCTACCCGTGCCAGGTTGTAAATTCACGGCTACTTCACGAGGCCTTTCACGATCCGTATGTGCCATCAGGTCAACCTGTGCACGGATTTATGGATTGCCGTCTGCAGGCCGGTGTGGTCAGTGATAGGCTGGTTCCGCGGAATGCTTGTGTAAGGCTTTTTTCGGGATCCTTGTGGCAGTGCTTTGGCAGAGATTTTGATTTGCCTTTAATTCCGAACCCCAACCCGTGTGCTTCCCTCCGTTTTGAGGGCCCGAACCCCAATTTGCAGACGCCCGTGCAACACCAGTCGCATGATGCAAACAAAGCCAATGAGGCCAACGTGCTGCAAGATGGACACCCGTGCGACCTTAATGTGGCGCGTTGTGTGCCGTCTGATCCTTCCTCTTCCCCTTCGGCGGCCCTAGGGTTTAGGCCTGACTCCGCCGTGCAGCCCCCACTGGTGCTAGGAACGCTGGCATTGGAACCTTCTTCTCCCCTTCCGGTTGCCATAGGGTTTAGGCCTGACTCCGCCGTGCAGCCCCCACTTGTGCAAGGGACGGTGAGCGATTCTGTGGTTTCTGGCATGCGGCNCCGTGCGACCTTAATGTGGCGCGTTGTGTGCCGTCTGATCCTTCCTCTTCCCCTTCGGCGGCCCTAGGGTTTAGGCCTGACTCCGCCGTGCAGCCCCCACTTGTGCAAGGGACGGTGAGCGATTCTGTGGTTTCTGGCATGCGGCCGCACACTGCCGGGCCGCCGCTCAATAACTCATCTGGTGTGGTCCCCTCTTTGAGTACTCACCGTGCAGGTGACTGGCAAGAGCTGCATCCGGATTCTTGTGTTGCACCCAGGGTGTGCTCGGTTTGCCAACAGGAGCCTGTTTTGGGGCTAGCCGTTGACCAGGAGGTACAAAAATTCATGCAGGCGTGCAGCAAGGCCCACCAGGTAGCACCGCGCGAGGAACTGCATGTTGCCACGCATGATGCCATGAGTTACTGTCCTCACTGCTTGTGTGTATGGGAAGCTAAGCTCCGGAAGTACAGGCGGCGTGCGGCCGTTCATGCTGCACTCTCGGGGCCTTCTTATTTTGTTAACCTAGAGGAGGCACAGGAACTTGATGAACGGGATGGCAGTGCTAGTTTGCTGTGTAGTAAGCAGGTTCCGCCATTGCAGGCTAAGGTTGTGTCTGGTCGTGGGTGCAGGCTTGAGGTACCTTCTTCACGCCGGGCCCGCAGGAGATACAACCGTAGACTGAGGCGGGACGCGGCCAACCAATACCACCAGGTTTCTCTTGATTCCTTAATAGAGCCCCTGCCTTTTGAGCAGGGTGCCCCCAAGACCCCGGCGGAGGAGGTTGAGACCGGGAGTCGGAAGTTTTGCCAGGAGGAGGTGGGCCGATGGCCAGGGGGTCTTGGGGGACCGGTTGATTCACAAACCCGGGCGCCAGGCTCTGCGCTGTTTCGTGATGGGAGCACAAAGCTAGACTCTAAGGAGGGTTTTTCATTTCCCGTCCCCAGCCCGTGTCTACAGGCCAGGGACGCGCCTCTTGTTGCGCCGGCCTACCTTAACCCCAATTTGGTTTCCCGGCACAATGCAGCCTCCTTGGAGCAGAGAGCCCTGTCCTCAGCTGCGGCTTGTAACGNTCTACAGGCCAGGGACGCGCCTCTTGTTGCGCCGGCCTACCTTAACCCCAATTTGGTTTCCCGGCACAATGCAGCCTCCTTGGAGCAGAGAGCCCTGTCCTCAGCTGCGGCTTGTAACGTGGCAACTGTGCAACCACCACATGGCACACCAACCCTTCCACTGAGGCGTGTGTGCAACTTGAACTATACATGCTCTGATGTGCGCCCTGCTGGCTGCACTCAGCAACACACCGCTCTACCAGGGCCAGGGTCTTTCTTCTTGAAGCACCCGGCGGGCTCTCCTGAACCCATGCTTCAGCCACCGCACCGCAAGTTAAGATCNGTTAAGATCAGAACAGCAGCGTGACCTTTGGCAACAGCTTAAGCATGCGGTGCAGCCGGTGCAGGAGGACAAAATAGTTGAGGTTATCTCACGTCTTGAAGCCCAAAACTTCATTCAGGGAGGCACCTTCCCTTGGTTTGCGGCAGATCTTGCTATGCAGGCATGCCACGGGGATGATCCGGCCCCGGCACAGTCGGCCATTGATGACGTGCTGGCCAACCTTGCCAGGCCATGCTGCCNGATCTTGCTATGCAGGCATGCCACGGGGATGATCCGGCCCCGGCACAGTCGGCCATTGATGACGTGCTGGCCAACCTTGCCAGGCCATGCTGCCCCAGGATGTTTCGTGTCATCAGTGCTAACATCACGGTGTGGCGCAAGGACGTTGCAAACTGGATGCCAGGGCAGCAAGCTGATGTTTTTATGTTTCAAGAAACGCACTTGCCCGATGACAGGAGCGAACAGCTAGCCAAT
>BGNK01000697.1:0-62208 GCA_003297005.1 Symbiodinium sp. clade A Y106
ACTCGAACACGGGAACCAAATCTGGTCACAAGGATGGGAGCACAAAGCAGCCCAACAAGTGATCTAAATGATTGGGGCCGACATTGTGGTTCCCGAAATGTGGAGTTTCTGTGGCTCCAAAACTCGGCCCGCAGCGCGGCCCGTAAACTGGTGACCTTGCTACTGCTGGCATTAAGAAAGCTGCCCAGAAAGCGGTCCCAGAAACGAAGCCGGAAGTCGTATGCTTCGCTGGCCAATCCAGTGCCCTGCAGCTGCCCAAACGTGCCAGCTGCTAGACTAGACGAAAAGCTCGCACGTAGCTTGCTGCGACATGGCCCTACATTGCAGAATTTGCCCTTGCCCTAGACAGGGCATGTAAGCTGATTGCATTCTTATATAATACTTATAATCCTTATCGGGTTGTATGACTGTTGGGGGGGTCGATTGGTCTTCAATTGGTCTTCAATTGGTCTCGGATTGGTCTCGGATTGGTCTGGGATTGGTCTGGGATTGGTCTGGGATTTAGGGTTAAGCTTGGGGGTTTAGGCGGTTTAGGGTTTAGGCAGGGGTATAGGGTATATGGGGCACAGTCATACAGTGGAGGCAGTGGAGCCTGTGACTCAAAAAAGGGTTCGGGCTTAGAAGGTTTGCAACGTTTATGATTCATGTTATATCTTCTTATTTCGGTTTATGATATGGGACTACCGGGCCCAGTACACTACTACGATGACAACGACGCCTGGCTATACCAATCAACCAGCTCGGACTTGCATTCGGCTAGGCCAAACAGACAAACAGAGAATCACCCGAGAGCCGCATCTGATATTTTTCCATCGTCGAGATCAAAACTCTGGCGCTTCCCCAAACAGCTGGCTGCACAGGATCTCTCGCATTTCCCAGCGCATCTAGGCCTTGCGAGTGCTGCTTTTGTCCTTCTTGTCATTCTTCTCCTTGTCTTTTTTGTCTTTCTTGTCCTTGTCCTTCTTGTGACTCTTGTGCTTCTCTGCCTAGCCCTTGTCTGTGTCCACAGCCATAGTGAGCTGCTGCTTGATCACACCTTCCACTTTGTTCTTCAGCATGTGGGGGATCTTGCCTGCGACGGACCAGCTGGTAGCAAGAGAAACCATATCCTTGTATGCAGCCTGCACGTCATACTCCTTTGAATTGATGATCAGCTCGGCCAATGCCATATCGACTCTGACAGATCGAAGATGTGATGCGATCCCGGATGCCTATAACCTTCGCCAGCAAAAACCTTAACAAGGCGCAATCTGGCGATGCGTTTTTCTCCAGCTCTTTTCAAAGAGCAACGCACCTACTCGCCGAAACCAACACCTTGTCGAAGCCGGAGTAGGCTGCCATTGCCACTGTTCCATGCATGGCTGGCAGTGTCATCAGCTCCTTCAGCATCCCCAAAACAATCTTGGCTTGTGATCGGTCTTTTGCCGCAATGGAGACTTGCCGGACCAGACATCCTGTCGATTGGCATGATGCAACTCGTGAATATGTAGTGTTCTTGCACAGGTCCCTACAACTCCCCAAGCTTCACCTAAAGTAGGGCGTAAAATTCATGTACTCTTATCTCTGATCTAATCAACGCAGCACTACGGCTCACTTGCAGCCATCAGTCCATCAAATGTTTGGGGCAGCTCGGCCTGCTTGCAACATCGGCAGGAATTCTTCCTGCAGCAACGGACTGAAGACCAGTGCATTGTTGGTGAACTGCTCATCGCACCAACTCAACAATCCGGTCAATCCACGGGAACCCTGCAACGAAGTTGCCAGGGACAAAGCTGCAGCTGCCACTTGCGGCAACTCGTCGCCCAGTGCCTTTCTCACAGCAGCTGCCTCTTCGTCAGAGGTCTCGGGCAACATGGACAGCACCTCCGTTGCCCGAGCATACGGTCTGAGGTCCATGCCATCAGCCTGGGAGTGGTCCTGGCTTGCAGCTTCGAGAAGACCCCGAAGCTTTCGGAGGTTATCCAAGGTGACCTGAGCATCTTTGAGGCTGGACTGCACGGAACACGTGTCCTGCGCAATCTGTGTAGCATCCGCAAGGGCCTTCCTGGCATCGGCGACCGACTTTGAAAATGATGATGATGAGTTTTAAAAACCCCAAGCTTGCACGACGAACAATTTCACACATCTGCCATCAATATCATGGCGTGGAATGATGATGACTCTGATGCTGCTGCACACAGCAGCCCGAGCCTCAACAAGTTGCTCGACCGCTGCAAAAGCCGCAGCCGCATGCTCATCTTCCCGCACCTAGACATGATCATCTTCATGTCCCGCCGCTGCGATGGGTCCAAGGAATCCGCGGGCTGCTGGCTGAGCTTGAGGGTATGAAGGTAGGCAAGGTCCAAGATGGCCTGAGTTGCCAGTCCGCTGTTGTTCTTCCATGCTGCATCGGGTGACTCCAACGTCGCCGGCTGCAACGTCTCGAAGTTGATCCTTGAAATCAAGGCTGCCATGTGTTTGTTACCAACTCATGCACGAGTCGGCAGTACAGTTCATCTTTTTGGCATTTCCTGTTCATACTTCCATGCAAAGCTTGAGACGTGGCCTGGCCTTGCAATGTCCGAATGATAGCTGCTGGGCTTCAACATAGCATCAAACTCGTCGAACGATGTCGCATCCCGAAACATATCGAAGAAGCTGTTCAAAGACGAAGCCTGCATAAGCAGCAGCTCCTTCTCGCTGAACACCTCACGAAAGTCGTGCAGCGTCAAACTCGCTGCTGATGAGCCTGGGGAGGGCTCCGCGCAACGGATGAAATCCAGGAAGAGGGCACCGTCCTCCTGCCATTCAAAGAATCTATGCCGCATATGGAATGTTAGTGGCTTGTTTGGGAATGCTCACGGGATACAAACCAGGAGAAACCTCTCTCAGAACCGTCATACAGTCAGGGCACTCCCAAAGACCATTTGTCGGAATCACACACCGAACCATCGGATTTGTTTGAAGCTGCTGGCAAATCATCGAAGGTCGAAGTCCTGCTTCGGGGGGTTTGAGCCGGTGGCGGGGGGAAGGGGGGGGGGGCGGCGGTTCGCGAAGATCTTGAGCCATACTTTTTGATCTCGGGGAATACGGGGGAGTTTTTTATCTATGTTGGAGTTGATGGATGAATCAAAACGCAAATTTGAAAAATGTGAAAGGGGGGAGAGTATATCATATCGGAGTCGGAGGAGAGTTTAGGGTTTAGGGCTTAGGGTCGAGGGTTTAGGGTGAGGAGAGACGGGAGAGTCTGAGATTTACAAAGCTTCGGTGTGTTGGGTTGCTGCATCGATGCCGTTAGCATCCGATAGCGCTATTGCCCCTTCCGCAAAGTCCGTGCCTGAGGCCGAAAGGCCTCCTACTCCTCGAGCAAAGATCTGATTGACAAATGAGAACAGGAAATCATATATTAAATTAAATTATATTCGATAGTCGATATCATGTATCGGAGTGGGAGCGCAGCCAGAGCAGAGAATATATGCTCCGAAAGACTCGGGGAATATGGGCGAGTCTTTTATCTATGTGTATATAATTATATATATATATATAGATACCTATATTTAGAGGTGGTGGTGGTGGTGGTGGACCGAAACCACCTTACCCAGCCAACGTGCCCGACAAGCCAACAAAGCCACACAGAAACCAAGCCAGCCCATATGTATATATATATATATCATATATGTGCATGTATGTATGCGTGTATGAAAGCTTCGGTGTGCTGAGTTGCTGCATCGATGCCGATAGCATCCGATAGTGCTATTGCCCCTTCCGCAAAGTCCGTGCCTGAGGCCGAGAGGCCTACTCCTCGAGCAAAGATCTCATTGACAAATAAGAACAAGAAATCATATATTAAAACATATTCGATATCTATCATGTATCGGAGTGGGAGTGCAGCCAGAGCAGAGAATCTATGCCAAAGAAACCCCCGGCTGCTCTAAACCAATGCAGGACCTCCCCTCGACTAGATTCTCAGACCTAAACCAGCGGATTCCTGACTACTTTTGAATTTAGCATGTTGCATATCTGAGAATAGAATAGGCCCAAACAGAATGGTCGCTCCTTGAGCAACTTCTCTGCAATCGTGGCAATGCAAGTCTTTGCGTTGTCCTTGCTGAAGCTGTTGATGGTTGTCTTCCAGTGAGCTGCTGTTTCCACGTCACCCACTGCTGCTCGGCAGCTCTCACTGATACTGCCTGCCAAAGCAAGCATTTCCAGAAGGACCTGCCCTGCCAACTTAGCTTCCTTACCAATGTCCGTCGTCGCGGACTCTTTGAGCCATTCCTCCGACAGGGCACTGGCCTTGCCCGCCTTGTTGTTAACATCTACAGGTCGACAGCCAGGCTTCTGCTTGAAGATGCCCTCCGCTGTCACGGTCGCGACAAGCAGGCGCAAGTCCTCTATGGAAGTCGCTTTTCTTCGCCTTCTTGGCCGGTGGAGACTCATCCGGCTTCGTCGTCGGAGGCTTCTTTTTCTTCGCGCTTTCATCCTGTCACCCGTGTACTGATATACTTACTGGCTACTGGATTCCTAACGATATTTATAAAGACTACCTCCAGGAGTGTTTTCAGAACACCGGCGGTAAAGGACAAATTTGGCACTACAACAAAAACCCACCCATAATCCCTAAATCGAAATCCCACCGAATTCCCAATGGACCCTCGACTTCAATATGCTACTTTGGCTATGCTATGCCTATGCCCTGCACCCCTGTTCGTGTGGAACTGTGTACGCAGTACTCTTTTGTCTTTGGTACTCTTTAAGGCACTCTGGATTACATAACGCTGTTGTTGCAAGTTCCCCCGGGATGTTACGCACAATCGTATCACAAACGGCACCCTCAACAAAAGCCTATATATAATCCGTAAGCCCGAATGCAAAATTTACAGCCTGATAGCCCTAAACCCATGCACAACTGCACAACCAAACACGAAACACGCCGGCCCTAATGCCGAATTGAACCACCCACAAGCAAGCCTAAGCCTAAGTGTCTAAACAGCCCTAAACTTCCCGAGACAACCCCAAGCAACCGTGAACAAATCTTAACCCTGAACCACGCTACACATACCTAAGCGGTCCTTATCAACCAACTTTGAAGAATCCCAACTATCCCTGAACAGCCCAGGGCCACCGCAAGCAACCGTGAAGATACCTGGACTTTAAACCGCTGAAAATGAAACAGCTCTATAATAACAGCCCGATGGCCGACCCGAAACCCCTAACAACCGCCCTAATCAACAGCACTCAACCTTCAAAGGCCAACATGCTAACAGACCTTTCCTTTAGCCTAGCCTTTAGTATTTAAACCTCCAAACCAGGTTCCTCACTCATACTCACACATACTGCTATGCTGTGCTACGCTGTGCTATGCTATTTTCAGCGCAAAGCCTCCATCTTCACCTTCGTCTCGGGCGCGGCCTTGTAATTTTTCCGCTTCGTCACGAGGATATCGTCCTGTCAACTCTTAATTTGCTGGGCCGAGGAGATGAGATATCACGACAAACCGCAATTTCAAACCCTGATCTTGAGAGTCGAGAATCCGGCACGAGTACACAACAAGCCATGAATGCAGACGGCTTCCGAGCCCGAGGCACTGAACCCCCTAAATCACGGACCTTTACTGTTCGAAGCCTTCAGCTAAAGCCGAAACCTACAACGTTACAACGCAATGGTAGTAGACTTCATACTGTCACACCTTTTCTGTGCTGCTGAACTAAAACAACTTCATACAAACAAAGAGCTCAATCACCTGGACAAAACTCTTGCCATTACTACGTGTGCCTGCCGCTTCTTCGGTGCTGCCGCCTCCTTGCGCTTGCAAGAGGATGGCCCGGATGCCGGCTTCAAGATGCAAGAGGAGTCGGAGTCGGAGTCGGAGCCCTTATCGTCGTTCGAGTCAGAGCCATCCTCCAAAATCGCATCCAGTCCCTGTCAAGGCACGGTCATTTTGATTTTTGTGGGTTCTGTGGTTGTCTTCTCGTTCTGACACCGAACCACAAGTTCCTTAAAGGAACAGGCTGTATCAGGCTCCCATAACTCCATAACTCGTTGCATCCCGTTACCCAACCCCACGTGCTCAACATCACATCTATTTTGCCAAGAATCTTTGCCCTTCTCCTCCATCTTGCATGCCACGGCTGAAGAAGCTTTCTCTGCCTCAATCTCCATCTCCTCAGCATTGCCCACCTCTTTCGACTGCACCTTGGAACGCGACAAGCGGCGCCCGAACTTCACCTTCTTGACGTCGGGGTCCTCGTCGTTGAAGACGACTCCCGGATTCTTGTTCTCGTCATACGTGATTTCGAGCTTCAGGACCTTCTGCACGTACTTAAGCTTCGCTGCCGGTGTCTTGTACTTGTGCTCGAGCTTGTGGTCTTTCACGATCTTGTTCACGCTCTTCCAGTCGCCGGTCTGAAATGTCAGGTCCAGCTATAGATTTACAAACGCACAGTGCAACAACTCCCGGAATACAACTACTTTTGCACTTCGCACCAACTCGACGACATAGCCATAGAAACGCTGTAAAACCATGGATACAACATCAAATGCTGTAGCCAATAACAAACAACAGATAAAACATCAAATGTAGCCAATGTAGCAAACAACAGTGGTTGAACATCTTCATAACAGTCGTTGTTGAAAGAGTCTGGGGGTCAGGGCTTTATGGGCGTGGGTTTTGGAGGCATACAGGTTTGAATAGGTTTTCTATTGAAATTCAGGGTTCAATGTTTATTTAGAGAATTACTCTGCGGAGAGAAACACAGAGTTGAATAGATTTTTAGAGAAATACGGGATTGAATAGGATGTAGCGTGAAATATAGAGTTAAATAGGTTTTCTAAGGAAATACAGGCTGAACAGGTTTTTACATCACCAAGCCCATCAACTCCAGTCCTGCGCGATCTCGAAGAACGATTCGTCCTTCTTCTCGAATGACTTGATATCGAGCATTTCGTGTCTCTGGCGTTTTCCTGGGGGATCCCGACATGGGGATATGAGAGTCGGACTTCATTATAAAAAGGATCCTGACTCGGTCATGTTTGGGTCTCATACCCCGCCCGTCCTGGAAACAAGATTCGATTGCGGAGCTGCTCACGGCGGCAAGAGCGGAACCTCGACGAATGAGCAAGTCTGCCAATGAATCGTAACTATATTCGAATTTAGTCGAATTTAATTTAATCATGATTCGGAATGTCTGAAATGTCCGTCCGATCTTCATGATACTGTCTGGCTTCTGCCATAGAAGCTTCAAGTGAGGAAGTATAGCACCAACTCACAGACCAAAATGATAGTGTTGTCTCGTTCTCTCAACCAGTACTTTTAGGCAATGCTGTGTTTCTGCTATTGGCTCCCGAGGACATGGCTTGTTTCTCAGATCCGAGTTCTCTTTGATCTTCCTGTTGAGCTCCACGAGTGGGACTTTCTTGAAGGATCCTGGCGGAAATGCAACGATTGGATTTCGGATCTAGGTTCTACGGTTCTACGGATGATGTGACATACTCGGACGATGTCGTGAACTTGCGAACTCAGAAACCCGCCTCGAGCAATGTAGACGCATTGCTTGCATGTGCAAGCGAACTGCCTCACTGGCAGTACGATCTCCGGCTCCTGTTCCACGTCCGATGGAAAATCCTGACATGATAAATGACCCGAACTCGAATCCCTGCTCTAGCTGACTCTAGCTATGCTTCTGGTCGTCAAGGTCCTCATCAGGCTTGCCGAACTCCTGCCCGCAGCTGTTGCAGCTGCTGCCGGGTCGGAACTGAATCGCAAAGGCCGTAGTCGTCGTCGGTTCGTCCTCTGCGCTCGTCTCCCCGGGCTCCTGCTTCACGGCGCTCATGATGTCAGGAGGCCACCGATGCACCGAGCAACCCGCTGGGGCCGCTCGACAAAATCGGAACCGAAATCTACGATTGCGCAGACCATATATCTGCTCGCACTGTTTCCTTCTCACGTGAAGGAGTTCGGTACCCACGGCCCAACAAATCCAATAGTGTCCGTCCCGACTTTGCATGCAAATCAGACTCATGCTCAGGATCACACGTGTTTGGACAACTAGCTCTTCAGACGAAGTCTTCGATCCAACAAAAATCTCTTGTCATGCCATCGGCCCGAGCGCTTCGCATGTCTTCGAGTCTTATGGCTATGACTGCCTCAAACAGCGCTTGAAATCCGCAATTCGACGAGCATCTGATACAGCCAGCATAAAGTACTAATACTAAACATAAACCGCATCATAACACGATCTAGACAGACTATTTTATAAATTCTATATGATTTATATAGAACAGAATAGAATAGTAATATTTAGTTATATAATAATATACAAGTTCGGTCTTCCATGTGATAGCTCAGACTCCCGGCTTTGCAAGAGTATCCAACGAGGCCTCCTCCTAATATAAAAACTTTCAGTCTGTCAATGCACCTTAGACCTTACTCTTAGACCTTATGAGTCAGACCTCGACTCAGAGTCTCACTCTGACTCTGTGTCATCAGTGGAATTGGAAACAGATGTGCCACCAGTGTCGCTACTTTCGCTACTTTCGCTACTGCCGCTGACCATCCTGCCATCTCCCACAGCCGGCGCTCGCAGCGGGGGTCGCCCGCACTCCGTACCGCAGTCAGAAACAGTGCTTGGCAGAGCGAAAGCTTGCAAACCAACCATGCATGCCATAACGACGCTCACTGTCATTGCATTACCTCACAGGGAAGAAGACACCAATGTCTTGTGTCAAATCAAATTACACTACAGACTGTTACAGACTGTTAGAGATAGATACTGATACACACATGACAGGTGTGCTCATACAATCACATAATTATTATGGATGCTAACTGCTAAACACATAGATTTAGATATAGGTGGAATTGAATAATAATATACTCCGATGATGTAATATTATTGGAGCATTCTATGACTAACTTTTTGATGTCGAACTGGCTTCCCCCCGCTGCGAACCGTCACCTGCCATCAGGTTGTACAGCCGGTAGCTGGGCTGTGCGATCTTTAGCTGCGATAGATCGAAGCCCTGGATCCCCATTAGTTCTTGCCCAGAAATCAGCTGCAAGCGCTTGCAGTCGAAAAAACGCATGGATGACACGAGGGCCGGCAGGCGATCTCTGCCGTAGGTCGCCAGTCGCTGCACACTGCCTTGGACGTGAAATCATAGGCTAGAATATGGGGGCTAACAATTCCCTAGCATTTCTGTCAACCACAGTTTCATTACATTGGAAAAACCCGAAGCACAACCGGTTGTGCTTTTGATTTTTTCTACACTGAAAACATCTTGGGCTTTGTGTTTGTTGCTTCCTGCTCCAAAAAGAAAGGGAGCCTCATGAAAATATCGAGATCAGATCCCTGTTGAACCATATGGACCATATCAAATAATAAAACAATAAAACACTGTAAAACCCGGAATCAGAAGCCTGTCTACACCCCAAACCGCCTAAGCCCTACATGGCCCATACCCAACGCCGGGTTCCGGTGTCCGAAAACGAGAATTCCACAACAATCCCTTAGAGTGGAAGGTCCCTCCTCTCTTCTTCTGGGTGCTGCATGTTCTAAGAGACCCCAACAAAACCGCCATATGGACCATGAACCCTGAAATCACGCAAAACAAAACCCTTAGGTCATTCGAATTATAAGCCCCGAAGCCTGAAGTTTGGGTCCTATGCTTTCAGGGACGTTTTCAGTGGAAAAACCCAAAGCGCAACCGGTTGCGCTTTGGATTTTTCCAATGAAAACATCATGGGCATTGTGTTTGTTGCTTCCACACTTTAAAACCCAGAATCAGAAGCCTCCCTCCAGCCTAAACACTATGGACTATGGCCATAGCCATAGCCCATAGCCAACGCCGGGTTCCCGGGGTCCGAAAATGANAAACCCAGAATCAGAAGCCTCCCTCCAGCCTAAACACTATGGACTATGGCCATAGCCATAGCCCATAGCCAACGCCGGGTTCCCGGGGTCCGAAAATGAGAATTCCACAACAATCCCTTAGAGCGGGAGGGTCCCTCCTCTCTTTTCCTGGGTGCTGCATGTTCTAAGAGACCCCAACAAAACCACCATGAACCTGAAAACAAGCCAAACCCTAGGTCCTTGCAATCATAAGCCCCAAAGCCTGAAGTTTGGGTCCTATGCTTTCAGGGACGTTTTCATTGGAAAAACCCAAAGCGCAACCGGTTGCGCTTTGAATTTTTCAAAAGTAAAAACATCATGGGCTTTGTATTTGTTGCTTCCACACTTTAAAACCCAGAATCAGAAGCCTCCCTCCAGCCTAAACACTATGGACTATGGCCATAGCCATAGCCCATAGCCAACGCCGGGTTCCCGGGGTCCGAAAATGANAAACCCAGAATCAGAAGCCTCCCTCCAGCCTAAACACTATGGACTATGGCCATAGCCATAGCCCATAGCCAACGCCGGGTTCCCGGGGTCCGAAAATGAGAATTCCACAACAATCCCTTTGAGTGGGAGGGTCCCTCCTCTCTTTTCCTGGGTGCTGCATGTTCTAAGAGACCCCAACAAAACCACCATGAACCCTGAAAACAAGCCAAACCCTCGGTCCTTGCAATTTTTAGCCCCAAAGCCTGAAGTTTGGGTCCTATGCTTTCANTGGGTGCTGCATGTTCTAAGAGACCCCAACAAAACCACCATGAACCCTGAAAACAAGCCAAACCCTCGGTCCTTGCAATTTTTAGCCCCAAAGCCTGAAGTTTGGGTCCTATGCTTTCAGTGACGTTTTCATTGGAAATTTCCAAAGCGCAACCGGTTGCGCTTTGGATTTTTCTATAGTAAAAACATCATGGGCTTTGTATTTGTTGCTTCCATACTTTAAAACTTTAAAACCCAGCATCAGAAGCCTCCATCCAGCCTAAACACCATGAAGCCCATAGCCGCCNGATTTTTCTATAGTAAAAACATCATGGGCTTTGTATTTGTTGCTTCCATACTTTAAAACTTTAAAACCCAGCATCAGAAGCCTCCATCCAGCCTAAACACCATGAAGCCCATAGCCGCCTAAAAGTATCTGTAAACTCACAAAGAAGATCTTGATCGGCTCGGGTTTTATGCAGAGGCTGCACCACAAGCCATGAAGCGGGGAGGCTCTAACTTTTGCGTCGAAAGAAGCACATGCCAGTTGATGGTAAATGCTCCTATGATGTTCTGGCCCATTTTGGGCTATCTTGACTCCTTAGTATGGCTTTGCGCATGGACTGCTCGCCTTGAGCTCTCCTTCAAGCCTGGAGCCAAACATTATCAGCAAACCGGATCTGAACTGCAACCTTTACAAGCAGAACTGGTTCCCGGCTTTGACAAGGGATTTGCTATACACTGGCGGCATCTGATTTCTGCACNCAAGCCTGGAGCCAAACATTATCAGCAAACCGGATCTGAACTGCAACCTTTACAAGCAGAACTGGTTCCCGGCTTTGACAAGGGATTTGCTATACACTGGCGGCATCTGATTTCTGCACCGCCATAGCCAACGCCGGGTTCCCGGGGTCCGAAAACGAGAATTCCACAACAATCCCTTACAGTGGGAGGGCCCCTCCTCTCTTTTTGAGACCCCAACAAAACCACCATGAGCCCTGAAAACAAGCCAAACCCTAGGTCCTCGCAATTATAGGCCCCAAAGCCTGAAGTTTGGGTCCTATGCTTTCAGTGACGTTTTCATTGGAAAAACCCAAAGCGTAACCGGTTGCGCTTTGGATTTTTTTCTATAGTAAAAACATCATGGGCTTTGTATTTGTTGCTTCCATACTTTGAAACCCAGCATCAGAAGCCTCCATCCAGCCTAAACACCATGAAGCCCATAGCCGCCTGGGCCATAGCCAACGCCGGGTTCCCGGGGTCCGAAAACGAGAATTACACATCATTCGAGGGCCCCTCCTCTCTTTTTATGGGTGCTGCATGTTCTAAGAGACCCCAATAAAACCACCATGAACCCTGAAAACAAGCCAAACCCTCGGTCCTTGCAATTATAAGCCCCAAAGACTGAAGTTTGGGTCCTATGCTTTCAGGGACGTTTTCATTGGAAAAACCCAAAGCGTAACCGGTTGCGCTTTGGATTTTTTTCTAGTAAAAAAACATCATGGGCTTTGTATTTGTTGCTTCCACACTTTGAAACCCAGCATCAGAAGCCTCCCTCCAGCCTAAACACCATGAAGCCCATAGCCGCCATAGCCAACACCGGGTTCCCGGGGTCCGAAAACGAGAATTCCACAACAATCCTTTAGAGTGGGAGGGCCCCTCTTCTCTTTTTCTGGGTGCTGCATGTTCTAAGAGACCCCAACAAAACCACCATGAACCCTGAAAACAAGCCAAACCCTAGGTCCTTGCAATTATAAGCCCCAAAGCCTGAAGTTTGGGTCCTATGCTTTCAGGGACGTTTTCATTGGAAANAGGTCCTTGCAATTATAAGCCCCAAAGCCTGAAGTTTGGGTCCTATGCTTTCAGGGACGTTTTCATTGGAAAAACCCAAAGCGCAACCGGTTGCGCTTTGGATTTTTCTATAGTAAAAATCATCATGGGCTTTGTATTTGTTGCTTCGACACTTTAAAACCCAGCATCAGAAGCCTCCATCCAGCCTAAACACCATGAAGCCCATAGCCGCCATGGCCAACGCCGGGTTCCCGGGGTCCGAAAATGAGAATTCCACAACAATCCCTTTGAGTGGGAGGGTCCCTCCTCTCTTTTTATGGGTGCTGCATGTTCTAAGAGACCCCAACAAAACCACCATGAACCCTGAAAACAAGCCAAACCCTCGGTCCTTGCAATTTTTAGCCCCAAAGCCTGAAGTTTGGGTCCTATGCTTTCANGATTTTTCTATAGTAAAAACATCATGGGCTTTGTATTTGTTGCTTCCATACTTTAAAACTTTAAAACCCAGCATCAGAAGCCTCCATCCAGCCTAAACACCATGAAGCCCATAGCCGCCATAGCCAACGCCGGGTTCCCGGGGCCCAAAAACGAGAATTCCACAACAATCCCTTACAGTGGGTGGGCCCCTCCTCTCTTTTTATGCATGAACCCTGACTGAAAACAAGCCAAACCCTCGGTCCTTGCAATTCTAAGCCCCAAAGCCTGAAGTTTGGGTCCTATGCTTTCAGGGACGTTTTCATTGGAAATTTCCAAAGCGCAGCCGGTTGCGCTTTGGATTTTTCTATAGTAAAAACATCATGGGCTTTGTATTTGTTGCTTCCACACTTTAAAACCCAGCATCAGAAGCCTCCATCCAGCCTAAACACAATGAAGCCCATAGCCGCCATAGCCAACGCTGGGTTCCCGGGGTCCGAAAACGAGAATTCCACAACAATCCCTTACAGTGGGAGGGCCCCTCCTCTCTTTTTGAGACCCCAACAAAACCACCATGAACCCTGAAAACAAGCCAAACCCTCGGTCCTTGCAATTTTTAGCCCCAAAGCCTGAAGTTTGGGTCCTATGCTTTCAGTGACGTTTTCATTGGAAAAACCCAAAGCGGAACCGGTTGCGCTTTGGATTTTTCTATAGTAAAAACATCATGGGCTTTGTATTTGTTGCTTCCATACTTTAAAACCCAGAATCAGAAGCCTCCCTCCAGCCTAAACACCATGAAGCCCATAGCCGCAATAGCCAACGCCGGGTTCCCGGGGTCCGAAAACGAGAATTCCACATCATTCCCTTAGAGTGGGTGGGCCCCTCCTCTCTTTTTATGGGTGCTGTATGTTCTAAGAGACCCCAACAAAACCACCATGAACCCTGCAACCGGTTGCGCTTTGGATTTTTCTATAGTAAAAACATCATGGGCTTTGTATTTGTTGCTTCCACACTTTAAAACCCAGCATCAGAAGCCTCCCTCCAGCCTAAACACCATGAAGCCCATAGCCGCCATAGCCAACGCCGNTTCTATAGTAAAAACATCATGGGCTTTGTATTTGTTGCTTCCACACTTTAAAACCCAGCATCAGAAGCCTCCCTCCAGCCTAAACACCATGAAGCCCATAGCCGCCATAGCCAACGCCGGGTTCCCGAGGTCCGAAAACGAGAATTCCACAACAATCCCTTACAGTGGGAGGGCCCCTCCTCTCTTTTTGAGACCCCAACAAAACCACCATGAACCCTGAAAACAAGCCAAACCCCAGGTCCTTGCAATTATAGGCCCCAAAGCCTGAAGTCTGGGTCCTATGCTTTCAGGGACGTTTTCATTGGAAAAACCCAAAGCGCAACCGGTTGCGCTTTGGATTATTCTATAGTAAAAACATCATGGGCTTTGTATTTGTTGCTTCCACACTTTAAAACCCAGCATCAGAAGCCTCCCTCCAGCCTAAACACCATGAAGCCCATAGCCGCCATAGCCAACGCCGNCTGGTGGTGATTCCATAGAAAAAAGATCATTGGTTTTGTTTTTGTTGCCTCCACCCTTTAAACCCCGGCATCAAAACCCCCCCCCCAGCCTAAACCCCATGAAGCCCATAGCCGCCATAGCCAACGCCGGGTTCCCGGGGTCCGAAAACGAGAATTCCACAACAATCCCTTACAGTGGGAGGGCCCCTCCTCTCTTTTTGAGACCCCAACAAAACCACCATGAACCCTGAAAACAAGCCAAACCCTAGGTCCTTGCAATTATAAGCCCCAAAGCCTGAAGTTTGGGTCCTATGCTTTCAGGGACGTTTTCATTGGAAANAGGTCCTTGCAATTATAAGCCCCAAAGCCTGAAGTTTGGGTCCTATGCTTTCAGGGACGTTTTCATTGGAAAAACCCAAAGCGCAACCGGTTGCGCTTTGGATTTTTCTATAGTAAAAACATCATGGGCTTTGTATTTGTTGCTTCGACACTTTAAAACCCAGCATCAGAAGCCTCCATCCAGCCTAAACACCATGAAGCCCATAGCCGCCATAGCCAACGCCGGGTTCCCGGGGTCCGAAAACGAGAATTCCACAACAATCCCTTAGAGTGGGAGGGTCCCTCCTCTCTTTTTCTGGGTGCTGCATTTTCTAAGAGACCCCAATAAAACCACCATGAACCCTGAAAACAAGCCAAACCCTAGGTCCTTGCAATTATAAGCCCCAAAGCCTGAAGTTTGGGTCCTATGCTTTCAGGGACGTTTTCATTGGAAAAACCCAAAGCGNCCACCATGAACCCTGAAAACAAGCCAAACCCTAGGTCCTTGCAATTATAAGCCCCAAAGCCTGAAGTTTGGGTCCTATGCTTTCAGGGACGTTTTCATTGGAAAAACCCAAAGCGCAACGGGTTGCGCTTTGGATTTTTCTATATTGAAAAGCATCATGCTTGGGGCTTGTGTATTTTGCTTCCTGGTCCAGAAGCACATATTCATTGGAAAACCCAAAGGGCAACCGGTAGTGCTTTGTGTTTTAAAGCATGATGGGGCTTGGCATGTTTGTTTCCTTATCCAACAACCATATTCCTATAAGAACCAAGCACAGCACCTTCCGCTGGGTTTGATGCTTTATTTACACTGCACGCATCGTGTTCACTCACGTGGCAGTCTGTATGTAGGGCACGAATACAGAATACATTATTATATGATGATTTCTTTTATTACATCAACTCACCGGTCATTCGGGGAACATACATGGATGCAGCCGTAGCGCGGTTCAAGTCCACGACAGCCGTCTCGGGTGGGCACCCCCTGACCTTCACGAATCTTGACAGTGGCACGATGCAAGATACCAGTTTCAACATTACGTTTGGGGTCACCCGTCTGTGTGATACAAGCCCGAAGCTCTAGTGCAATTGTTCATGACTGAATCAAGGAAACCTTTGCAAGTATGTTCTCATGCTTACATAGTCACGACGATGATGCAGAAAAACGATCTCGGCGAACAGTATAAGTTTTTATAAAACAATATATTTCTCTTTCTATATATACATATATATATAAGATTTCAAACACCGTGTATAATGTGGATTATATACATATATGTATACATATATATGTATATATATAATAAATAATAAATATACAAATAAAAAAATTATATATATATATATATATATATATATATATAACATATACATATATATACTTATATATTATATATATTTATATATATTTATATATATTTATATATCTTTATATTTATTTATATTTATATATGTATATTATATATATATATACATATTATATCTTATATACCGTTAAACGGTTTGACACGGTGTCACACTATATTTGCTTATATAGCGTTACACGGTTTGACACGGTGTCACACTATATTTGCTCACATAGCGTGACACGGTGTCACACGGTTTGCCTCTCCGACACTGTTCGACACTGTCCGACACTATTGGACACTATGTTGGCTTTTTTGTTCGACACTGTTTGACACGGTGTCACACGGTTTTGGTCTATTAGGGTTAAATAGTGTGACACGGTGTCGGGCCAAGTCTTGGTTAGTGCTTATATAAGAATATAAAAGCCATAAGTCATAAGTTGTTAGATAGTTTATAATATTAAGTTATAACTTTATAGGAGTTGTAAAGCTGGAAGTTATAACTTAGAGTTATAAGTTATAAGTTATAAGTTGTAAGTTCGTTGATATACGGATAAATGATGATATAACTATATTTGATTATATGATCTATGATCTATGTTACACTATGTTATATTTTGGTATGCAGCACGGTGTACGAGTTGTTCAACACCGAATCAGATAGCAACAGTGAACACCAAAGCAACTAGCTCGTGTCTGTGTTACTTGCAGCTTTCCAAACACCATTCCTTTTCCAGTCCATTCTCCAAGTTGACTCGGCGAGACTGAGCAGACTATTTCAGTAGTTGTTGTACGTAAGTTGTATGTTGTAAGTTGCAAGTTGTAGACTTTAAACTGTAGAAATCTGGAGAAATCATCATCGTTTCATCGCGCAATACGAGCTTCAAACCGAGCCCGTCCTCGGAATGGTAAGCCACGTTGATGTCCAAGCAGAAAAGTTGGCACTTGTTCAGCCGTCTCCGCATGGAATGGCTGAGATTGGAACTGAAGCGGGGCGTGCCGGGCAGCAAATATTGACGCCTCAACGTCTCATCCTTCTCCCGCTGGCGGCTGGACGTTTTGCCCTCCTCGCAGCGATTGGGGATTTCAGCTGACCGAACGGCAAAGTGGAAAGCAAAGCACGGTAGGCGTGCAAACTGGGGGAGGGCCTTGGCTGCATCCGGAAACAAGGGAACGCCCCAATCCGCCGCGATGGCGGAGATGGCATCAAGACTGACTCGTTCGTGAACATCTCGAAACCTGCTTTGTCTTAAGTCACTTAAGTCTGTGGTTTGCGGATTTGCAAGGGCTTACAACGTCAATCAGCACAAGAGGGGAGGAGTCTCAGGCTCCTACGTCGTCTGAATCACATGCAGCATGTGATCGAAGTCAGCTTCGTCGCACTGATCACACCGAACCATGACGATGTAAACTCTGCCCCTGGTGTTCGTGGAGCCGTAATCAGCTGACCTGATGTTATCGTTCTTCGTTCGTTCCGGTTCGGATCGTGTTTTTCAGATAGATAATTAGATAATAGATAGATTAAGATAAATTTATAAATTAAATGATTTAGAGGTTTCGGGCGGTGAGGCTTGTTTTGGGATGTAACGTGGGATTCAGAATATCTATCGGAAATAAGATCAGTTTCAACTTGAAGTTGCACACGGCTCAGCTTTGGGTTGAAAAGACATCCATCCCCGACACCAACTAGGAACTCGCAACCGGAGGAAATACAACAAGGATCCACAAGGGAATGCATGCAAAGACACTTCAGTTTCAGCACGCGCAGACGATAGCCTGGCACCAGTTCCAAGCCAATCTCCTCTCCATCTTCCAGCACGCCCCGCAGCATGAATTGTATCGGAGCCTACCGAGGAATAAGGACTCCAGACTCCAGATATTTAGGCTGCAGGGTTTTACAGGTTTTGGGAAAAAGGGCTGAGTCATTTTGGGATTCAGCATCGAACGAGGTTTCCGGCCAAAAGACATTCTCGGTGCACGGATGGCTTTTTCAGCTCACTGCTGCAACTGTTGAACGAGCTCATCGGCTGAACTTGCAAGCTCGAGCTGGTCTGCTCTCATTTCCGAGATCCTACGCAACATACGGAGAGCCTGTGCTTTCCTCGTGTCTGGTTCAGCATTCACAAAAGGCACCACGCAGGCTGCATGCATCCATGCATAAGGCCTCAAGCGGTTGTAGTGGTATGGATATCGCGGTAAACCCTTGGGAATCTTGGCCTTGCAATGAAAACATGTACTGCGGCCTGATTTCGCAAGGTCTGCCTCAATCGAAAAGCCGATATCTTGTGCAAAAAAAGTGGTTTGTTTCTGATGTTGGCTTTCATTTCTTTCAACGATCGCAGATTTCTTCTCTTCCTCCTGCAAGATTTCAAGACTGACAGCTGGGACCACCTCACGTGCATTTTGCTCTGCTGCTGCCGAAGGCATTGCAACCTGCTCGTGAAGAATATCTGAGTCAGAATCATCAACTCCGCCCGAAACTGAAGACGCTGATGTTGCCGATTCTTCTGATGAGCTGGATGAGGACGGATCCGGCTGCACAGAAACATCTGCCTTTTCCTTCCAATCTGCCTTGGCCACGACATCTGCCTTGTCCTTTCCATCTGCCTTGGCCTTCCGCGGAGGATGCTCCACACCATCTGAAGCAACCTGATGGCATTCGATTTCGTCTCTGATGCAGTTGCAGCCATCACCGTCTGTCCTGCGGCACGCTTCTTGAACTTGTCGAAGCCGAAGGGAAGCCTTTTCTTTCGCTTGCCTTGGCTTCTCATGGGATTCGGTCCGTTCAGCATCTTCACGGGGCCCTCCTTCAAGATTGTCACCTGCAAGAGTGACGGCGACAACTCATCATCAGAACTGCTGCATCTGACAGGGTCCCACTCGTACTCCAGCTCTCGAAGGCAAACCCTTGGTTTTGGTTCCACTCGACCGCCACGGATCTGCAACAGAAGGTCGAACAACTCAGCAGATGTCCTCATCTCGGGCACTGGGATCGGGCCTGCCTGCCGCTCAATGCTCACTTTGTCTTTTGCAGCCCACGACCCAATGACGAAGACATGCTGCATCGGCCGGACAACTTGGGATGCCAAGAAACAGGTAAAACAAGCCTCGCAATCCTGGTCACTGCCGTCCGGGTACAATTGTAGAAGCGCTCCCCTCCTCAACCCACAGCGCTTCAAGACTTGAGCCAGGCTTCTCACGAGGCCTTGCACCTGCTGTAGATTCTTGGCTTCTCCGCAAAGCCCATGTATCATGTGGCAAGTGCCGGCAAAATCTCTGGGCCCGAGCTTGACATCGCTTTGCAAAGGCTCGACAGATGCCAGCCGCGGCAGCACATGAGCTTCGATGTCTTCATCTGTCTGGTCCAGCTCTATAAACTGTTGCCGCAGAGCCCCATGGGAATCGCTCAACGCAAGACCCATATCCCAAGCAGAATGCTCTTGCATAAGTCTAAAGTTCAAGCCCAAGCGATGAAGGTTCATCTTGTGCTGCATTCTTTGCCCCAGCTCCTGGGCACAGTCGTCAACGTTGCTGCCTATCGGCAGCGGGGTCTGCAGCCAATGATCTCGTCGTGTCATTTCCCACATAGCACGGACTTCGTACCTTTGCTTATCTGTTTGCGACATCTGCTTCCATTTCGATCCCAGCTCGTGCTCCATTCTCTTGAAATCAGTCTTCGACAACTTCGGGCCTTTCAGGCTTTCACGCAAAAAAACATTCCAGCCATTGATACGCCGAAGCTCAGTTCTAGGGCCTTTCTTGTTTCTGCTCTCAGTCCGCTGAATGGCAGCCACGCACTGAGCTTTGGGAAGAGTTTCCAGCTTGACCATTCCCAAAGTGTCCTTCTGTTCTGCAATCAAAGACATAAGGAGCGTCCTTTCCGAGCTTGCTTCTGCTTGCTTCAGCCGGCTCCGGAACTTGTGGATTCTGCTTTGGATGTGCCCGTGCACAGTCTCCACTGAATCAGTGGAAAGCGGTGTGAAGGTGGCTAAATCGGTCAAGAGAGCTTTGACCCGCTCGTAGAAGTCTGTCCTACAAGCTTCGTCCGTAGGACAGGCGAGGAGCAAGCCTTTCGTGAGTTCAACATCGACACAGCCCTGGCAACCAGACTCGACTTTTTGCCACTGGACCCAAAACTCCTCTTCCGACATGTGGCACAGCCGAAACAGATACCAAGGATATGTGTCAACGTAGTGAACAAATCTGCGCCAACTCTCTCCCATCCCGAAGACAACAGAACAGAAAAGCTCCTTCCAGCGACTCTTCGCAGGCCCCACCCCCATGAAGTCTAAGTCCTTGTAGTCTTTGGTCAAGATATGCAGAAAATCTGAAACGAGTGCATTCCCAAAAGTGCCGGAAGCGAAACTGAAGAATAGATGCCTGCACTTGCTCTCGATGTCCTCACGACCTGTTACTGCCTGTTACCTACCAAAAGGTAATCTATGACTTCGCTCATATTCTGGAGAATTAACTGAAGGTCTTACGCGGGCTCCATACTCACGTCGTCGGCGATTGGATGGTGTTGAGTTTTCATACAACCTGACGCAACTTACAACAGCTCATATTATTAATCATTAACCAAACATTTACATGACGATTTAAATGACTTAAATGAACTTAAATGACATAGATGCCAAGAAGTTCAAAAAACAAGGATGTTCGTGGGCCTGCACCGTTCTCATCAGGGAAGATGCCCGTTCGCTCATTGCGCAGCATTCTTGTTCTTTGCATTAGCTTGTTCATTGCAGTGTCAATGGGCCGACATATCAAGTTGAGCAGTGTCACGTTGTCTTTAAAGCTGGGTTCCGCCAAAGCTGCTTGCACCTGCCGCAAACGGCGGCTGTTTTGAGCTGCGAAAGACTCGTCGGCGAAGACATCCATCCCGTCATCATCTGAATCAGCTTCAACAATCCTCTCCTCAGCGGCATCTGCTGCTGTCAAGATTTCGTCGGCCCGCGTGCTTGCGGGTTTGCCACTCGACATGTGGAGCAAAGTCCTGTGCAGAATATTATGCAGTGCCAGCCCATAGAAGATGTATCTGCTCGCAGCACCGTAGCGTTTCCATCTCTGGAGTAAAGGAGTTCGGTACCCCCGGCCAAACAAATCCAATAATGCTCTCAATGGAATTGCAATGCGTTCGTCCTCCGACAAGTCCGCACATGTGTCACACTGGCCCACAACACACCAGTGCACAACCTCGTCTTGATCTGGGGAGCCGTTGCAGAAGCTTGCATAAAGATGCTCAGCATTGAGGATATACTTCGGTCTGTCTGGCTCCGACTGCGAGAAAATTGTCGCAATGCGTTGCTGCCACATTCTCAGCTCTGCCGGGGGTCTGCACTTCGAATCTTCGGAAAGAATCCAAAAGGATGCACGCCAGGCTGTGCCTGAACCGTGCTTTAAAACTCAAGCTCTCATAAAGATGTGCAAGCCGAACATAAGTTGCCCACACATCTTTCGGCTGCAGCACCATTGGCTTCCTTACCAATGCCAATTTGTGTATGTTGCACGTCGTGAGCAGCGACAACGGCACACGTTGAGAGTCTTCTGCTTTGGCGGACTGCGCCTGTCGCTGCTGCTCCAGCGCTGCCCGCTCCTGCCGAAACAACTTCATGTTGGCTTTCAGGGAATCCAACACCCAAATACCGCAACGAAAGGTAGCGCAGCTTTCGGGCATGCAGACACCGAAACGTTGCAAGGAAGAACCCAGGCCCCATGGTGTGCACAAGGACCAAGCAGCCGCAGCACTATGAAGGGCCACTGCCGTTGCATTTGGGATGAGAATCATCGGTTGGCGCACGCGAAAATGCACCATCCGATCCGACGCAGTTCGGGCATGGACACTCTGCACCGAGTTCATGCAGTTATAGATGGCACTGCTGCCGCTGCGTTCGGCCATACGAAGGTTACAATCATCAGTCACACGAACATTCAAGACGTGCTGTAGCTTTCTTCGAAAGAATGCAGATACAGACCTTGCAAAAGCTTGGAAGTAACTGTAGATTCCACGCAAGCGGACTCTGCGCGGCATTCCCCACCTGTCTTCAGCATAGAACTCTGAGGTGAATAGCGTCGATTGAAGCTTTGACAGCCGGCTAGTCTCTGCAGCCTGGGTTCGCATCGCTGCTTCATTTCTTGAAAACGCTTTGTTGCCAGGGCCGCCCTGGCCTTTGCCGTCTGATCTCTGCGCTTAAGCGCCACCACACGCTGCCTCTCCTGCTCAGAGTCGTTGGAAGAAGAATCAGAGGCGCCACTGTCAGTGCTGCTGTCTGGAGAAGAAGCCTCTGGTTGGGAATCAGACTCCTCGCTGGAGCTTGACCCCGAACTTTCTGATGTCTCGCAAGCTCTACGGTGCGCAGCTAGGATTCCCCGCATCAGGAAAAGTGTCACCAGTCTGTAACACAAGCCGAGCCATACTAGGATGTGGATCACATCTCCATTGTTTGGCCGATGAGGAAACTAAGCTGAAAAGTGTATGGGACGTGTCGTTGCACGTAGCTGGAATCAACACACATGGATGACCCCTGCTGAAGGACTGAAACTCCACATGCCTGTGCTGAACGTGAACCCCGCACGTTTGACCACGTAAAGGACACTTTATGGATACTCCGATACTCAATCCTGATATACCACCCTATATGATCCATGCCGAAACTCACCATGGTCTTAGTCCTGCCTGTTAGCCAGACGGTTTCGATTCGAGGGTGGCCAAACGGTCTAGGTCTAGAACTGGTTTACGGTTTGGTCCCAGTGTGGGTTCTTTACAGGTAGTTGGCAGGTTAAAGAGCAGCCTTGCGAGATCTTGTTGGATTGGGGGTCCTGGGTTTAGAGTCAAGTTGACCTGCAGCTGGCACGGAACTCCGGACTGAAGTCCTAATTCTGACCGTAAGTAATTCCCAGCATCTGCCAAGTATCCCCGAAAACCTGGCCTCGCCAGCATGGGGAACCAGAGGGTTGTCACCGGCTACCGACGTAGATTCGCTGAGTGTGCCGAGGACCTCCTCCACTATAACAGTTCGTGGTCTGCGCAAACGGACATGCCTGGCAACCTCGGGTGAGGCATCCAAACGTTACTTCGAGGCACTGGGGTCTTAGGATTGTAATTGTACAAGAGCTATGGCCGAGCGACGTGTAAAAACGGCTCAGCCTTTGGGGAGTTCCACGGGCTGTAATCACTGGCCCACCGGTGAATGTTGAGGCAGCTGTAGGGCTGACACGGCGGCCCTGCCACCAGTAGATCCTGACATAAACTTGAGTTGGTAGGCAGCTGCTTATAGTCCGAGGGGCTCTGGGCAGGCTTTCAGGGTTTAAGCAAACCGAGAACGTGTGAAGGCAGATCTTGAACATGCTGCACTGCACAGCTAACCGGACCACTGCCTCAGCTGCGTCACCTTCGGATGCGACAGCGACGCATGTCGCGCCAGGGTGCAGAGCGCAGGGGCCACCAGTGGCAGTGTAGGCGTCCTTCACATCCTTCGGGCGAAAAATGTAATGCAACTAACATAGGTAACATAGAACATAGAAATAGTGATATAGACTTAGATTAGAAGTGGAGAACGAAGCTGTGGGTAATATGTATTGGAAATCTTGTAATGATTCATCACAATGGATTGGTTTGGCTATTTGGCTTCAACCCCCAGACACATTGCTTCAAGCCTTTGAGCGCTGAAGCCCACAACCTGTGCCCGAAGCCCTCCATCCTTGAAGAGATGACCCATGGGATAATTCATCTTCAGGAAAGTCTGTAGAGAGGCATCGATTTCGCTTGATCTGGCGCCTCAGATTCTCAGAATTTCCCCCCTGGACATCCCTTTCGTCTTCCCTGAAGCAACGGAAAGAGTCACCGGGCTCCCCAGGAAAATGGAAACCTGACTCGGCATCGCACATTGCATAGGCCGCTGTCCCCGTCGCTGAGCATGCACTAGCGAGAACATACCTGGCGTGCCCATGTCGTCTTCTCTTTCACTTACACACGCACACACACACACAGTCCCACACATACAGATGATAGATCTGCTGTGCAATTGATAGGACTTAAGAAGTACCTGGCATTTCTGTCTCGGCCTGGTCCTTGCTCATACTCCGCGCTGTGATCTGAGCTTAAGTCCTTGCTCATACGCCGCTCCGTGATCTGGTCCTTGCTCATACTCCGCTCTGTGATCTGAGCTCTGGTCGTTGCTCATACTCTGCTCCGTGATCTGAGCTCTAGTCCTTGCTCATACTATGCTCCGTGATCTGAGCTCTGGTCCTTGCTCATACTCTGCTCCGTGATCCGAGCTCTAATCCTTGCTCATACTCTGCTCCGTGATCCGAGCTCTAGTCCTTGCTCATACTCTGCTCCGTGATCCGAGCTCTAGTCCTTGCTGACGTTCGGGTCCTCCGCAGGAACTGGAACGCTCAGATGACTGTGAGGAATCGTGAAAGCAGTCTCAGAAACCACTTCCTGAAAAAGACTTCAATCAGCTGGGAAACGTTGAGAACCCTCGAATCATATTTCAGGGGAAGTTTGGAGATCCTGAGCTCTAGTCCGACTGTCGATCATGCGAGTTCTTAAACCCTGGCCCTCGCAGTTCTGAACAATCTTGCCCTAGAAAGGGAATGTCTTGTAGCAGCCACAGCCAGACCTGCGAAATCATGAGACATCTACTTCTGAAAAGCTAAATTCCAAAATCAAGGATGGGCACATCAGAGCTGTCAGATTCCCTGATGTAGACTACTTTGGCAGCACCAGTACTTGGTTCCATGTTGTCCCCGTAGTATTTGGCGAAAACACACCAGTACAGAGACAGCACTCTGATGCAGCGGCACGGAGCCTTGAAAGTTGCAGAGATAGACTGCCTAACAAGTCGCTCAGCATTCCAGACTTATCGTTGCTGACCGCAATAACCTTCCTGATATCACGAGCCGAGCAAGCCATGAGCGCTGAAGGAATTGCCCACATGGTTTGTCCAGAAACATTCCATGGCCATCATCTCACTGCGTTTGATCCTGTGTGCGATACGGTAATCCACTCTGACTGCATCTGCATCACACACTCTGGCCGAGGTGGCCATAGCTACTGAGATCAAGCTGGCTATGGCAAGCTCCAACGTGCAGGGGAGTTTGATGCTGTTGCGCTCCCGCTCAAAGCACTGAAGAAGAGCGTGAGCTGATGCCAACACGCTGTGCACCGTGGCAAAATCCCTCCGAGTAATCTGCAGCAGAACCGCCATTTCAGATTCCAACCCATTCTTCAATTTTTCAACCCGTGCAAGTGTCTCGTGCGACTGCTCGCAGTCGCCTAGCTTCGCAGCCTTGGGCTGTCGCTGGATTGAGCATGGGGGTGTCTTCTTCATCAAACGACGTGTCGGGCGCGACTTGTTATGCCAGCCGATCTTGCTATAAGGACGGCATGACTGACACTCATTGTTCGGAGGTCTCCGGTTGGTCAAGTTCTTGGCGCAGGTCCTACACCTCCACGGCATCGCTGGAATCAGGCCTCTATGACCCTCTATGCATCTTTCCATAACTTACAGGCAACATATTCTTCCCAGTTTATGATTTATTGTCTTATTGTTCACTGCAAACCGTTCACCGATGAGTCGCATTCTTATTACGATAACAAGCCTTTTTCTTGAATCCGACCAATTGGAAACACATAGGATAAACTTGAGCCCGAGTTCAACCAGCTCTCTGTCTTGCAAGCATCGAAAAGATGAGATGAGACCAGTTGGTCTTGATTCGCAGTTGATCTACATTCAAAGCCCCGGGTCTCAATCCTTTACCAATGGCCTCGCCAGCACTAGATTACAAAACCGATCTCGAAGCCTATACAGTATACAGTATACACAGCGTCAAAGTGTATTAATTGTATAAATTAACGTCATAATCACACCGGCTGTCCCAACCCTACATGATCCCCGCACCCGCTGACCTTGAAGCCTAAACCGAAACCCCGAACCCCAACACGCAGACTTCGGAGCGCAGTCCGCCGCCATCGCCGAACCAGTAACCTCGCCAGGGCTTAGTGCTTAGGGTCGAGAGTTTAGGGTGTAGAGGCTAAGGTTAGGGTTTCGGGGTTGCGAGTATGGAGATGATATGTCTAGACTTCTCACATGACATCGCTTGAAGACCCAGGTGTAGGTGTAAGGTTTAGCGGTTTAGTTAATTTATTAATTAATATCCAGGATTTAGGGTTAAATGTGCGGCTTCGATGAATAACCACCCCCCAGTCCGGCTGGTCCCAAGTGGACCGTACTTTCTCTGGGACAAGAGGACTTGCTTCACAAGCCAGATTGTGCTCAGAATCTGCTGCATAACCAGAAAGGGCAAGCAACCCTTAATAGGATCCTAAACCCCAGGCCCCCAACAACCTGGTCGAACTTAATTGCAACCGTGGAATCACAATCAAAACCGAGGTTACTCGTAGCCCTGCCCTTGCAAAGACCCAAAAACCAACAACCCCCAACCAAACCAACAAACCCGCAGGCGAGGCCCAGGCCCAGACCCAGGCGCGAAGACGGCGAAGGCGAAGGTCCTGGGAAGCAGCATGACAACATGCGAAACAAATCGAAAAAACAAGTAGCACAGGACACTCAGGACTCAGGACACTCTAGCATACAGGGGCGGGGGCGGACGGGACAGCCGGGACAGCAGTGCAGGGCCCTCCTGTGCACGAACAAACCCCACAGCAACCCGTCAAGTCCGAAACCAAGCCCCTCAAAACCCTGCTGAGCACCAGACCAGGGCGACGAAGTGAGGTTTCCTGACCTTACGAAGGTCGGGTTTTGGGTTGAGCTAGTGGGATTTGTAGTTAGGGGGAGGGGATGCAATGTGCATGCGCCCGTGTCGATCTGCGCATGTGCGGTCGTTAACCCCCCAAACCCCAAACCCCCAAACCCAAATCCCCAAACCCAAAACTCCAAACCCCCGGCCCAAACCCAAAACCCCAAACTTTCCATTTTCGCGAAGCAGCCGGGTCAAAAGCACTTAAGGTCCCAAGCGACCACAGTTCCATCCGCCAGGATTGCAGCAAATCCGCGGGCAACAGCAGCTTGGATATGCTGCACATTCTGCAGCTGATCAGCCTTATCCTCAATGGTGTCGGCAAGCCAAACTTGCACCGATCCGTCTTCAAGAATGGCAGCTACAGCATGCTCAGAGGCTTGGATCTGCTTCGCCTTCTTCCTGGCCTCGAGCTTCTCGTTGCTGCTGCCCCTGTCGCCCCAGGATACTATCGAACTGTCGCACATTGCAATGAATCCATGTTCTGTCGAAAGACAGCCGTGTACGTCCATGAGCTCGTCTTGTACGTGGACGCTGCGCCCGCCGCTGCGGGCATGTCCCCAAGTAACGACGGATCCATCACAACGTATGGCAGCAAAAGCAGAAAAAGAGGCTTGGATCTCACGCACGTTTATAAGCTGCTGCTGCACAGCACTGCTGTCGCCTCCGTCAACTGGGCTGCCCCAGTTGACAACGGATCTGTCCGCAAGAATGGCAGCGAAGGCCCCGCTGGAAGCTTGGATGCATTGCACGTTCTTCAGCTGATGCTGCACATCTCTGCTGTCACCGCCGGTGTCATCCTGGCCCNTCATCCTGGCCCCAGGTAACAACAGATCCATCGGCAAGAATAGCTGCATATGCTTCCGTCGTGCTTTGGATCTTCTCTACGTTCTTCAGCCGATGCTGCACAGCGGCGGCATCGCCGCCATTCTCAGCATGGCCCCAAACGACTACAGAGCCGTCTCCACAGACAAGCAGGCGCTTTTGCCGCTCAAGAGACTCACAGAAACACTGACGGCCATGATTGGTGACTAGTGGGGAATATTGTCCCAAAAAGTGTAAAGTGTATCCACTCAGCTACTAAGTAAATTATAGAGCATCGATCATCGATGGATGGGGATGATGGGGATGGGCCATGTTTTCAGGGTTTGCTTCAATCATGATGACTTCACTTACTCCCCCAATAAACCACAGAAATGAAAGGTTAAACTTTCCTATTCCTACTAAACTAAAAGAACCCAAAAAGTTTCAAGGTTGGGTAGTTGGGTATTGGGGAAATCAAGGATCGAGAGCCGATAGGCCATGTCATGTCACATGTCATGCAATCATGCATCCCTCCGATGACATGTAATTAATGCGGGACAAAATTTCTCGAGGGGACCTGTACCCCAAACCCCAAACCCCAATGTTTGCAAAGCCTCAAACCATGATAAGGGTACCCTCTTTCGTGGAACCGCAACCCTGGAAGCACGGACTATACACCTTACATGGCATTGGGGAGCCGACAATTAATAAGGGTATGGAATTCCGGGGTCCGGGATATTGGGGGTCCAAGCTTCGAAGCCCTCAAGGTCTGAACCTAAAAACCTGATACAAACCCTACCGTCAGCACAACACGCACCGAAAACCGAAAACAACCACTATCAACAAATTGCAACCCCGTGCAACCACGTAACCACGCCTTCCGGCGACGCCAGCGAATCCGGCGTGGCAGCGAAGATGGTCCCGGCCTGGGCAGAACGAGGGCCCGGGGCTCCCGGGCCGGATTGGGGACGCACAGGGCACTCTAGTTTTACAGGCGGGACGGGGAGCAGAACCAGGCACTACTGCGCGCGCACACGGCCAGAGAACCCCAACCTTCCCGAAATCCGAAAAAAAAACCGAAGAACCCTCTGAGGTTCGGCGCCGCGAGAAAGGTTCGACCTGGGCAGAGCGGGATGGCTTTTTGTGGGAGGTTTGGGGCCTTAGGGGGAAGTGGCACACATACCGCAGCAAGACCAACCTACCACGCGGCACCAGAAACCCAAACCCTTCGGAACCCAAAAAACCGTGGCTGACGCTCTGAGTGACACGGCTCCGCGGATCAATGAACTTTAGGGTCTGGGGCTTAGGGAGGAGGGTCCGGGGTTTAGGGCGAGGGCTTTAGGGATTTTAGGGTTTAGGGTGTAGGGTTTAGGGTTCAGGGCGCAGGGTGCAGTAGCGTTCAAGCTGTAGGGTTTAGGGGACTTAGGGTGGATCCCTCCTTTTCCTCCGCTTACTTATATGCTTAAGTTCGGCAGGTTCACTTGTCTGATTTCATGCTAGGCTGGAAGTGTTGGAACACACGACACCCAAGCCCCTAACCTAAACACCCCAAACCCCTAAGCCCTAAGCCCTATACCCACCAAACCCCAAACCCCTAAACCGAACCTGGCAGCAAAGGCAGCATGTCAAGGCCCCGGCGATCACAGCCGATGCGAAGACATCTTCAGTCCTGCAAAGCACGCCGGAACAAAATCTAGAATCACTAGAAACTAGAAACACTCGAAGAATGAAGAAAATGAGCAGCAGCGACAACTCACTCGCAATCCATCGCAGTGCACTCCTACTCTCGGGCACAATTGGTTCGGGTACCCTGAAATCCCTGAAATCTAAAAAAGGAAGCCGAGTGATGGGTTCGGGCCCGGGAACCCAGCGGATGCAGCGAGCGTTTTCAAAAATTCACGCAGGAGCGAGATGCTACGCTGCACTGCTACCGTTGCTGTTGCTGTGATGTCTGGCTGCTGGTGCTGATTATTGTTGTTGTTGTTGTTGAACTGTTGCTACCCACCGGACGCTCAGCCGCTCAGCCCTCGCTCACTCGGCGCAGCTTTGCAGCTTCATCCGTGGATCCATCGTCCTTCTTGAAGTCATCGTCTTTCTTCGTGCGGTCCTTCTTCTTGTCATCATCTTCAGCCTTCTGGGAATCGTTGTCGTTCTTCTTCTTGTCGTCTTCTTTCGTCTTGTCATCGTCCTCCGGATCATCCTCCGCTGCCTCCTCCTCCTCCGCGCTCTCATCAGAAACGAACCCAGCTGGACGCTCCGCAGCAGTGCTTTCCACTGGCTCCACAGTGATGGTAATAGCTACCGTTCTGTACTGCCGGCAATCACCGCAACCCGGGTGCTCTGCTGCAGACATGACTTGTCTCAGAGGCCAATCCAGGTCCACCCCAATGTCGCACACATCCTGAATGTCATCCGGGGCCCAGCGGATCCTCTGAGTGACATCGATCCTCCCGTCTCTTGCCATCACGGATCACGCGTGCAATGTCTGCAATGTGTCAACCTGTCCCCGTATCTGTGACTATTCTGCATCTGCATGTGTTGTGTGTGCGCTGAGTGTGCTGTCTGTGCGATGAGCACTTTGATGAGTGATGACAGCTTCACAACGACAGCTCTGCCAGCTCTGGTCTTGGGCCCTCGGGCATCTGCGATCAATGCACTCAATTTCACTAGTGACTCAATGACACAAAGACATGCGCAATAGGCAAGGGGCCGAAGGGGGAGGCGGAGGAGGGCAAGCCAAACCAACCCAATCGCCCAACTCGAAAACAACCCAACCAACTAAGTAACCAAAGACACAAGCTTCTGTAACTAAACTAAACATCAACCCAAACCCGGCCCAACCCCATCATATCATGTCGCACGCAGTCCTCCGAAGTCAAAACGCGACGCCGCAGCGAAGCCAGCAGCAGCGAAGACGCCTCGGGCGCAAACCAGTATAAACAAGGGCCCCGACTCCCGACCTAAGGCAATGCGATACTGAGTGGATCAGCTGCTGTCTCAGTGATAGGAATCCTAGGAAGAGCCGACTGCGAAGCACCAGCCAAAAACCTAGTCATTCCAGACTTATCAGCAACAGAACCCCTGTCAAGCCGAAAGCACAGCACCGTAACTAGCCCCCACCGCGCCTCTTCAAAGTCCACTCGTCGGGCCAATCATGAAAGGACAGCACACAAGACGACACAAGAGTCGCAGCGTCAATCATCAGTAGGGTAAACCAACCTGCTGGCATTCCCTGATTCCCTACACACCTGATCTGCATCTGTGTGAACCAGCGACCGAAGAGTCCGAAGAGTCGAGCCAGCAAGCCGGCTGCCACAAGCCTGTTATCATCCCCAGCGGATGGCATGTGAGAGTCATGAGACCTTGGGGCAAAGCTGCTCAATGACGAACGATTTGCACGTCAGTACTGCTACAAGCCTCCATCAATCAGAGTGTCCCCTGACTTTGCCCTTCGCAGGCATAGTTCACATCTTTCGGCGGGGTCCTAACACACATGCTCTAACTCAAACTCAAACTTCTCCCAATTGATTGGTCGGTTGGTCGGTTGCTGGTGCAAAATATCCCAGCAATCACCTTCATTGCGCACAGAGGTTCAGAGGTTTGACACCTGAGAACTTGTACAAGTGCCAGACTCCTTGGCACCTTGGTCCGTCTTTCAAGTCTAGTCTAGTCTAGTCTAGTCCAAGTCTTAAGGCTTAAGCGGCTTAGGGCTTAGGGGTGGTATTAAGGTTTAAGATTTTAAGGCTTTTTTTGTTGATACACGCGCGACGCAGTCAGAATAAGTCTGTACATCATGCCAATACACAGAGCATATAAGCCAACGACGAGTCACAATCCGGCACAATGCCCGCCCGTCGAACGCAGCGACGCAGCCCATACATACACACCACCAGCAAAACAGACCCAAGCAAACTTTACCAAAGCACGATCACAAAATCACCTACCCCCCGCTGTCCAAAATAAAATCTTTTTGCGCAGGGAACTTGCTGGACCCGTGAGATTTAGCACCCTCAAACCAATGCGCTCGACCAGAAGGGACCGAAGGCACCATGATGACATTGAGGCGACCGTGTGCATGAGGTCCGGCCTGCTTTTTCCGCTCAGCCATAGCAACTCTCCAGTAAGAGCCTGGGCTTTCCGAAGCTGCTCTGGAGTGAACTCCTCCACAGGGAATTCTGCATGCTTCGCCAAGAAGCCACTCTTGCAGACAAGGGGTGAGGTGGCCTCGGGTATCGGAGAGGCCATGGTGACGTAGAAGTTCCTCCACATAGCCTCGCTGATGGATTTTCACACTGTTTCCTGACCGACCAATCTCAAGCCCGAGGAAACGTACAGTGGAATCCTCCGAAGCCCAAGTCAAAGGGGAGGCCTTCCACTCACTGGTTAACCGCACCTGCACGGCCTCGATCACAGCTGGCTCGCCCACATACAACACGTCATCAACATACACATTGATATAGGCCCGAATTGCCTCTGTTCCATCCGCGGCAGCCCCACAAACTGATCAGATGTTCTCATCAGCCTCGTGCTGCGTCAAATAAATGAAGCCACCCTCGAACATGATCTTGGCATCCCGCAAGCGCTTGTCTCGGAATCGCCCCCATAGGCGAGGAGAGCGCCTGAACCCATAAAGGGCTCGATCTACCCTCCATAGTTGTGAGGAGTACTGAACCTCCGCGAGTTGGAAGACTTTCGGAGGATAAAGGGCATACACGGCCTCCTCCTCATCGTCCTCTTCCTGGATCGGGGCGAGGATAAAGGCCTTCCGAATGTCTGTCGAGGCTAGGGACCAACCCAAGACTGCACATCGTACAAGCATCACTCTGAGGCTATCCGTTTGACAGCCTCCGGCATAAGAGCCGCAGATAACCAAGCGAGCCTTCCGCTTGTAGAATTGTGGCGCTCCAAGGGGCAAGAGATTGCCCTCTGCATCGACTAACATCTCTTGATCAGGAGGTTTCACTGTGAAAACCCCCTTTGCCGGGAGGATCACCAGCTTGCCAGACCGCTCTAGAGCACGCTGTTGGTCCGCTGTCAGGGGTACCAGGGCCTTCGCCTTCAGCAGCGCCTCAGCCTCTTTCATGATTTCCTCCCGCCAACGAACCACAAACTGTTTAACCTCATCAAGAGCGACGGTGTACACCACCTTCAAGGGGCCTGGAAGGGTCTCCAGCAGGGTTTCAACACCTCGAACTTCTTCTTCCCCTTCAGCTAGTCGACACAACACCAACCATCGATCTGCATCAAAGCGATCGGGATGAACTATTAGCTTCAAAGCAAAGTCCTTCGCCGCCTCTTCATTGGCCCTCCGAACCCCGTCAAGAGTAGAATCATGGTGAGCCGGGGCCACGGAAGCTAGTAGCTCCTCCTCATCCAGCACCCGCCTCATCCACATTCTCGTCCACATCTCAGCTTCCACGTCCTCACAATAAGGGAACCAGCAAGGACCATTTCCGAAGTTAGATTCACCACCACGATCATCTCGAACTTCATCAACTTGCAACTCCCTCAATTCAGAACGAAGGGGAAGAACCAAGCCAAGGCGATCTAGCTCTGCACGATGCCCCTCGTCTAGCTACTTACGCTGGTCAACCGTATGAGCGAAAATTGTCCACTTCGGTCCACCGGACCACGGCATAGTTTTATGGAGCCTCTTGGGATCCACTTGGACAACTTGGTTGAGCACTGGAAGGATATATCCCGATTTCCTTTCCCCAGCACCGACCTCTACTATCACGGCGGGTGCGCCATCATAGCTGCCCTCTTGCCAATTCCACCTCCAGTGATGTTTCCGAGAGTGAGCACGTAGTTCCGGGACCCCTTCATGTTGAACCGGTCCTTGCGCACGTCCGTGCAAAGGTGTGCACCGAGGGGGGCTCATTCGACTGCCAAGCTGCAGCTCGTGGAAAACCGTCCGTCTCGGAGATATGCTGCGGCAAGAGAACCCTCCAATCTGTGAGGATGCAGTTCTCAAACTCGAACCAGACATCAGATCCTCACATCCAGCCTGAGAGCCACCGGACACAATATCCTCTCCCCACCTGGCTCGGCCGGCTTCACATCAAATCCCCATATCAAGCGCCCCCAGCAAGCTCCACAATCGAACTTTTCTTTCTGACCCGCCAGAGGGGTGGGTGTGCTGGAAGCTCCACATCTGCTTCGGAAGCACCGTCTAGCGCTGGTAGATCTTGGAACTGTCGAACGTTTGTGGCACACCAAAGGTTGCCCTCATCGGTGAGGACGAGATGACCTCCAGGTACGGAGCGAACGGGGCCAAGATATACCAAGATATACCCCCTCTACCCACTTTGGTAGAAGATCTGTGCGACCGCCTTGACCATAGCCCTTTCTCCTGGTAAACACCTTAGAACCAAAGCGAGCCACAGATGGAGAAGGCTGGGCCCAAGCTTCCGCCTGTTGTTGGGCTGAGGCCGTCTCAGTCACATCATCCGACAACCCACTCAGTTCCTTGGCCTTTGACAGCAGGATATGCATTTGCATCGCTGTCCCTTTCTGTGATGGATCATCACCTTGTGTTTTGGAGACATCAATGTCCCTGCTGGCTGCCCACTGCTCTAAGGACTTTGTGTTGTACTCTCGAGCGCGGTCGGCGTGGAGCCGATGTACTGGTAGGCCGCACGATCGAAGCTGTATGTAGGCTTCTTGTGTTGCCCTCAATGTCTCAGCATGCTTTCGGGACTTCATCGGCTTGATGATATAGATGGAGGAGAACTCCAGGGGCTCCGCAAGTTCCTTCCGGCCCTCGATCTCAGCATCCCTTTCGGCTATCTTCTCGTCAACCTTTGGGAAGATCCTCGGCCTCTTTCTCCTCTCCCTCATCAACCGCTCCAGAATCACCTGGCGGTTCGGCATCGTCAAACAGCCAATCTTCACCATCAGCCGGCCTTGGAACAGACTTGTCATCTTCGACTAAGTCCGCCTTCTCATCGTCGCCCTTGGCGCCAGGCAGCTTTGGAAACCGATAACACGCCACCAATAGATACTTGTGGCCTGCAGCCCCCTTTGTTCTAAAAGGCCCAGCCGCGTCGATGAATAGGGAGTAGGCTGTCGGGCGGCTCACCTTGCGATGAGGCTTCCCGGTAGATCGCTCGACACGTACCCGACAATCTTTTCGATAGGGAGATGGTCACGTTGGAGGTGCAAGCGCCATTCTGCCACATCAAAACGACAGAGACACGGCGCGGCGTCTTCTCCCAGGGCCCCAGGGCTTGTCCATCACTGACCTGATCAGGTCCAGCAGCTCATGGACAGTGCACCTGTTTTCCGGCGATGAACGTGCTATGGCCTGCTAGGTGCACCTCGGCATTGGAAGGAGATGAAGCGCTGTCTGGACGGATCAAGGCCATTGTGGGNGCGATGAACGTGCTATGGCCTGCTAGGTGCACCTCGGCATTGGAAGGAGATGAAGCGCTGTCTGGACGGATCAAGGCCATTGTGGGCGGTCCTCCAAGGCAAAGCTTTCCCTTGCCAGTATCACCCGCATGATGATGCTATGGTATGTACAGCGGTTGTCGAGATGATTGAACAGCCGCCCCACGGTGCTCGGAGGCAATCTTGATCTATGGCATTTGCAGGGAGCGAAGCTGGGCCCAACTTCCCCAGATAGTCCTGTTGGGTCAATGTGGCCGCTTGACGTGGTGGCTAATGTGGCCCATGCATTGAGAGCCTGGGTGGGACTACGGAAAACAGAGAGTCTGCTATCCTCCTTGGTTAGGAGATCCTGGATGGGCATCAGCAAACATGGCCTTGCGCTTTGCCCTCGACCAGGGCATCCACTTCAACAGCTTCCAGCCATCCTTGGGATCACAAGGGACATCTTCAGGTATCCCCAACAAAGCTTCAGCTGCTACATTGGCAACGTGGGACATCGACGCAAGAATCCCGCCATAGACGTCCGGCTTCCTTCTTCACAGAAAGCACGGGGATGATGTTGCCAATTCCGGCGTCGCGACCCTGCTCTCGTAGAGTGCGCACCTGAGCTTGCAACCCATCCACCGTCTTCTGGAACTGCCGCACTCTTGCTTGTTCCAACTCACCGATAAGCGTCAAAGCTTGGGTCACTGGTAGAACAGGACAGTTCCCACGCAGGCGCACTCGCAACCGACCATGAACCGGATGAAGTACCGTGAGCCTCGACTGCGTCCATTTGATCTCGCAGCCCAGTAATGTGACCAATTGTCCGGGATTATCGGGCATGGTCGCCCCCTTCGGACAAAAGAGTCCCTTCTGAAGTCTGAGGTAGAGCTCCTTTCCCGGTGACCAAGGAGACATTTACACGCTTTGCCCGCTGCAGCTCCTCCTCGGAACGACGAGGTCGCAACGGGTGGCGGGCACCACTGTCCAGCAAAGCTTCCATCTCCTCCTCAGGGGGTGCCACCGAACTCGAACTCAAGAGGTAGCGTTCAACCTGGCTTCATACCACGCCACCGCACAGTCAAAGGAGCACATCTCCTGGCCCGGCGATTGGACCCTCAGAGTCTTCAGTCGCCTCACTTCATCAAGCTGCTGCTGTATCAACGCCAGCGGGTCAGTTGCCGCCGTTGTTTGGCTCCCGCTCTTAGCCGCCAAAGCCTTGAGCATCTGGTTGGTTTCCGCAAGGATCTCCGTTATCTTGTCCGCATCAATCTTATTGCCATTTCCACCAGGCACACTGGGCTCGTTCGAAGAAGAGGGCGGGGCAACAGTCGGAGTAGCGGTGGTAGATGCCTTCGCCAAAGAAGGCGCAATGCCGGAGTCGTAGTAGAGGAAGTTGCTGCTGTCGTCGGGTTCCTTGGTGGCGGTGGCGGCGACGGTCTCTCAGGAGAAGCGGCATCCTTGGTTCCACAATGCTTGGTCCGGCGCTGCTTGGATCCACATAACAAACATCGCTCGCCCCGGTTCAAGCCCGTCCACGAGTGAGCGAAGGTGCACTGCTTCCCATTCTTACACCCTTGATCCGTACCAAACAACTGGCACGGTCTCTTCTGAGCAGGTGCTCCTCCCTTTTGCTTGCCCTCGCCACCTCCACCTCCATCACCCGTAGGCTGAACACGCTTCAAGGACGGTGCCGCGGCTGTGGTAGTAGCAGCCGGAGTCGTAGTAGCCCCACCGGAGGTTGCCGTAGACGCTGATCCCTTTTTAGTTCCTGATCCTAGCTGCTCAAGCTCGGCCATGGAGGAATTTCAGAACGTTCTGTTGTCTCGGTCTCGAGTCTATCTTGGAGCTCCGTCTTCGCCGGTGCCACCCGGAACTTAAGTCGCTGTGGGTCTCCGCAGTGCGCTTCACGATGTTGGACAACGATCTCACCTGCAGCGACTCGTCCGGCAACGCTATATGTTGAGGTCAGCTGCCCTTTGCAGCAGCCTGTACCACTTCCGGATAGCCAAGACCGCCTCCGCTGGTCGCGGGCTGGACTCACTGACATCCAGCTGCCTCAACAGCTGAGCCCTGTCTTGGGCCCCTCCAGGCTGGAAAACCACCATCAACCTGAAGAGTATCTGGTGAACCCCGACCACGCCTTCGCCTCCAAGTCCATGGTGTCGCCGCCCTTCTGCTTCAAGAGGACATACCCGTAATGAGCACAATGAGCACATCGATAGGGCTTGGTACCCCGAAGCCGTAGGCACCTCAGGTGCCGCGCCATGCGGTTGTCCAGCTGGCGCTGTTGCGGTTGCAGCGACTAGATCCCACAACCTCCATCGGCCTCGCTCTGTAGGCCTCTTCCATGGCAATTCCATGGGGCGTACCATATACATATCTCCATCGCTGAGTCCATGAAGAAGATCTCCTGCACCTCGGCGAAGAAAACGGGCTGTAACGGGCTCTCACATTGGCCGCCGTCGAGGCATTGCGTCCCTGCCTTCCCGGACTAGACGAAGCCACACGACCCTGGCATCTGGACTAGCACTTCTTGAGGCCCGGTCGAACCAACCTCTGCGTCCTTCGACAGCTCGACCCATCGTCCCGTGATCATCAAGTCCGACACCACTAGGATCGCCACGCGACTCGATCGCCGGACCCCCTGAGCATACGGTTCAAACGTTGCAGAGCCCGAGCATCTAGTGAGATCAGCCCGATCACCCCCAGTACTCCATGACTTGTAAGAGGAGCCCGAGCATCTGCTGGTAGGCCTTGACTCGAATAAGCCCGATCACCCCCAAGTACTCCAGGACTTGTAACAGGAGCCCGAGCATCCGCTGGTAGGCCTTGACTGGAATAAACCCGATCACCCCCAGGTACACCGTATCTTGGGAATGAAGCTCCACGATCCACTTCTCCTCCAAGACCTGGTGGTAGAACAGCCCGATCACCCCCAAGTACTCCATGACTTGAGCGAGGAGCCGTTCCCTCACCAGAGGCCTCTTGGCCTTGAGAAGCCTGAGCGTGTTGTACCTGCTGTCGCAGGCGCCGATTCTCTTCTTGCAAGTCATCCAAGCCCTGTTGCTGGGCCCGAAGAGCTTCCTGAATCTGACGACGCACCTCGGATTCCACCAAATCCCGAGGAATCGAATCAGAAGAAAGCCCATCCGTCGTCAGGGCAGCGCGAGGAGGTCCGTGTAACAAGGGAGCTCGGGTGTTCAAGGCCTCCATTGTCCTTCACGCTTGCCTTCCAAACAAGGGCGGATTAACTCCACAAACTGCTGCCTGGTCATCGTCGTGAACGTCTCCATAGCAGGATGCTGTCGGAAAAAGTCTCCCAAGCGCTGCATCCACCGCACACGTAGAGCGGCTGGCACATCGCCAATGTAGCGTGTCTCTGCTGAACCTGACCCATCGGTCTGCGGCTGGGCTGGCCAAGCCTCTGCTAAAACAGCCGTTGCTTCTCGATTGTGAGGAAGAGCTGCAGGAGAATAAGGCAAGGACTCCATCCCCGCCGGAGAATCCGAAGCCCGCGAAGATCTCACCACCCCATTAGGCAGCTGACCTCGCATAGTCCGGTCCGATCGTTTCCCCTTCCAACCTGGCTCCGCATGCTCTGCACCTTGCGAAGTAGCATCCGTAGATTCAGTCATAACCTGTTGACCATTGGGGTCAGATTGAGGTCCGGGAGCATCATGGCGTGAGCTAGCGTTCTTCTTCTCCGAAGAATAATTCAAACTCCATGCTATGGCAACCCCGAACCAGGCTGCCCTCCGCGGTCAGAAGTTCACCCTTCCTTTCACAATCCGAAGACAAGGAACCAAAAGGAGTAACTCCGAAAAAGGTCCCAGCAACGCCGCCATACCATGGATGAAAACCGATTTGATAGTGTTGATGCGATGGCGCCTGTAAGTTGCGCCGACTAAGCATCCCTCCCGAATGAAGTCAAGTGTATGCACAGAAGCCCCTTGCGCAAAGGATGACACGCACCGTCGTGCAATGGCTCAGCTCACTTTTGGAGCTTGACTCTGGACTCGCAAGGACGCAAAGTCTACTAACAGCTGTACAAGTAAATCTTGCGTCCGATTTTGCCTCTGAAACAACTCAGTAACCGCCTCGATCAACTCCGAAACGCGTTGCTCACTCTCTCGTAGCTGCGATTGTACGGTGTCCAGCTGCTGCTGCTGGATCTTTTGAGTTGCCGAACCTCCTGCCGGTACTCATATAACTCGCGCTTGATTTGCAACACCTCACTTTGAGTGTACGTAATCCAGCGCTGCAGCGGCGCTAAAGGATTGCATGCTGACGACATCCGAAAGGAGGCAGGTGTGTCTGCTAACAATAAACCAAACGCTTTCTTGAGCACTCATGTTGCACAGACTGCTTCACCTCACAAGACTGTATGCAGACCTCCGTCACTCAGCACGCACAGAAAGAAAAGAAAAGAAAATTTACAAAGCAATTTTGCTCGAGCGCGCCCAGTCTACTCGCTTGATGACTCTCACAGGTGTTCATACCCCGCTTCGTCATGGAGGAAGCACTTATGTGGACCATACCAAGCATGGCGCTCTTCCTGGTTGTTCGAATGACTGTGAACACAGCACTTGTTGTCTCACCACTGGCATTTGAAACGGCAGCGAGTGGGGCCGTCCGAGAATCGAAGTCTTCGGTTGAGTATGTCCCAAATTTGCCATAACAACTCTAGCAGCTGCGAGGTCGAGGCTTGCGAAACTCGCCATCTCGCGTCAGCCATCATCTGACTATCCATGGCTACTCTGAAAGAGGATCCTAAGCTCCTAAGGATTTGCACGCTGCCCTCACTCAATCAGCTGCAGCATTAGCAACCACGGCTAGGATTCTTTGCACATGTAACACTTGCAATGCAGCGCTCTGGCACACCAACTATTTCCTGTCCCGGCACAGCGTCAGTCTCTACTGCAAGGGACTCTTAATAACCAACAGCCAAATCTCTGGGACCAGCTCAGCACTCACACGAAATCGATCTTCAAAAGATCGATGAATCCAGTGGCTTACGAGGCGTCGCTGATGAGAGTAGACCAGCAATCGTCGAAAGTCAAACATGTTTCGGTTTTGAGGCACTCGAGCAATCGAATCATTCCAAGCTTTGCACACACTTGCATAGATGACCAGATGTGGAACAGCAGACGACAAGTACGTCACGGGGACGAAGACGAAAGGATTCTGGATGAACATTGGAAGGACGACATACTCAAACATTTGTGCTCGTGGCCGCAATACAGCAAACATTGCACGAAGTTCATCCATAATGGACCGGCCGCATGCATCCATTCGTCTTTGCGCCGCGTTGCCCCGTGCACAGAGGCGTTGGTTAGAATATTGGTACCACACGCATTTGCAAACTGTACGCGTCCATCTAAATGCTTTGATGTTGGTGTGTGAGGTTGAAGCGGCATCGGAGCTGGGGAGGGCGGGGGAGGAGGAGGAGGAGGGGGGAGCGGGGAGTGACCAAGAGCGGGGTCTCGCCCCCTATCCTTTCCAAACACCCTTCGGCCCGCCTCATCTGGCTTCCTGGGGGGGGGCTCTATCCGGCTTCTGTTCTCGAAGCTGTAGCCGTCGTATGGGCGGCGGGCGGCTCGCCCTGATGCGGCCTCTCGTTCCAGGCCGGAACATATCCATGCATGCCAGCCTGCTGCTGGTTGTGGCTTATCCTGTTCTGCAAGAAAATCTGCTGCAGGTCTGGTATCATGCTCCCTAGCCGGTCCTCTATCCGGCTCTCTATCCGCGCTGCTAGCCTCCATGTCCTTGGCTTCGGCGGAGGGGGCCGCACAGGTCGCCTGGTCTAGCCACGCAAAAATTTCTCCTAGGGAGAGCTTTTTTCGGGTCCGTGACCTCCCGGCTAGCCAATAGCAAGGACGGCACTTGCTTCTATCCCTTGCCACGCGTAAACCCTAGCCGGCACATGCGCACATGCCCTTGCACTAGCCATTTACACAAGACAGCCAAGCAAGTGCACTCGCCCTTTACCACGCACGGGCAAGCACACGCACTAGCCCTTTACCAAGCACAAGCGCAGACGCACTAGCCGCACTAGCCCTTTACCAAGCACAAGTGCAACAACGTGATTCTCTCTCCGTCCTCTTCTTTCTCTGGAGGGGGAGGGAGAGGGGACACAGAGGTCACAACCCTCAGCATTTCCGAGCAATTGCGTAACCCACTCAATAGGAGGGCCAATTGATAGCTCAGAAGCAACAGAAGATTCGCAGTCAGCTGCACTCAGAGGATTGATTGGAAACCTTTCATCAACCGGGTACCTAGACGTCGCTGACGAAGAACTGACAGCACCGCTAATTGGGTCGGCCATGCTTCGATGGCCTCTCCGTCTTGCGAGCGGAGGGCGGTCACCCGTGTGTTGGCTACGAGGCATGCTACCTGAGAACTCGCAGCCAAAACACTTCCCTAACACAGACGTCAAGGGGCCGTCAAAATACGATCAGTCCTAAGTTCTTCGGTCAGACAAGTACCCAATGCAAAGTTGCAAGTAAAGCTCTAACTCTAACTCCATCACAAAAGCCGCTGCATGCAATTGTTTCATCAGTTACTGTAGCCGCATCTGGGTGAAACCACGCTGCGCATACAACTGTCGCAGCACTTGCACTTGCTGTCGGCGGAACTCTGGCGGCCAGGAATACTTCTCAATAAGCGCCTTGCATGAATAAAACCCAGCTGTTCGTATCTGCATAGATCCAGCGCTGTTGTAATGTCGAAACTGCCATGGAGACGTCGGCTGCTGATACATCACTGTACGGCCGCGCATGCAAACCTGAAACCCTAAAAAGGAATGGTCGGAGACTTCCTCTCGTTCAATTGAGGCACCATAGAACCCGGAGTGCAAAAACTCACGCATCGCTCTACACCTGGGAATCACCAAGCCGATTGTCAATGTATCGGCAATTGAAAAGATGATGCAGCGGTAGCCCTTGCGCAAGTAACTGCAATCTCAAGGAACGATTCCACACGCGCTCCCGCAAGATGACTGGTAAACTTGACAAGACTGGTGAAATTTGGTTGCCTATGCACCTTCCACGAATCTGCTGAAAACATTTGTGGTTGGCAACAAACACTCCTGTGCGAAAACAAAGCTGCACGATGGATACCAGATGCTATCCTCGAGAGTTCGCAGGTTCCTCGACATACCTCCCCTTGGCCGATGCGGCAACGCTCGCTGTGCTGAAGCAGTACTCTTTCTAAGGTCAATGGTGAAGATGCTGACTCCGGTGTTCTGCTGGTAATTCCGAATCAACATTTGCAGCGCAGAATCCATCATCTCTCGAGAAACACTGTTGGAGAGCCCCACCAAATCATCATTGAACTCGAGCAGGGCCACCGAGGATGGCATGTCTTGAAGGAACCGATGAATCTGACGCCAAATTTCAGGAATGCTTAAATCAAGCCCTGCCAGACAGTACACAACATAAGTTGTATCCGAGCATACGCTGCGCCTGCAAGCAATCTGCGGAGTGGAACATGCAAATACGACACCATGGTGCGTCCTTTTCGAAACATCTTCTTCCTTTTCAACAAAACGAAGCCAACCGGCAAGCTTCCAGAAGCGTCAACTCCCCACGGATACCGATTCTTCCGCTGCTTCGGAATCTGCTCCAACACCCAGGCTTTTGGAGCAACAGCGTCCATGTTGAGTTCTTGAAAGACCAGAGGGTCCGCCCAGGTGCGGCTCACGCTGGCAAAAAGGAATTGCGGGCAGAAAGCCATCATATGGTTCGGGTGATGATCTTCACAGCGCACAACTACGTCGCCATCTGTCAAACCGCTCAACTGCATCAGCAAAGAACTTGATTTTGGAAGGAAAGAACGTAGAGTTCGCACTACAAGTCTTGATGCAGAGATGCAAGCTGCTCAAAACCTGCAGCTAAATGTCCATCCACAAAACATTCCTCTGGGATCTGTAGATTGGAGCACTTGCAAGGAAGATTCACGTCGCCATGCTGTTGCAAAAATATGTCCCAGATGGGAACATTGTGCAAGAGATCCTTACATGACTGAAGTGCAGCTTCTCGAACACGCACACTTGGCAAATGATGGCACAAAAAGAGGCCGGATTGCAGTACTAATGATCTAAGCCATCGATCCACTGAAGACGAAAAGGAACCATGCGACAAAAGCGGTAAAGACAAGCTTGCTTGGTGGCAGGGCCAGGTCATCTTGCGATGCTGCACAATTCTCTTGAGTAGATTTCTGACCCGTGTTTTCAAAGGCTCTTCGAGACACAGGCTCAAGCGAACAATGGCATACACTTCATCATCCCCCAATCTCTGACTGCGAAGGAACTTGACAGCTTCAAAGCTCGCACGTGCGGAACTGGAGAGATCATACAGAATCTCCCATGCTTGGCGTCTCTGAACTGCACACTCAACTGGCTGGACACTGTGAAGAAAAAGTCTCTTACGCAACTTCCTCCAGAGCCTAAGCCCAAAACGAGAAAATGATGCAAAGCGCTGTTGGCGAGCAGGACGAAATCCTAGTGCAGTAAAAACTTGTACAAACGGGTAATTGAGTTTCGGTTACCGTTGGGAAATCAGTACATGTTCCAATGTCCAGGCAGCTCGCTAACAGTCGCAACAAGCAATCTTGATCAAAGTAGACTGCTGAAAACATGAATTTTGGTGCCAAAACCGTCTGGCCAGCTCGGCTTGAGCCTCTTGGCCCCGTTCCAATTTACGCAGAACAGACATGCGATTGGCCTCTCGTAGTGTCAGAACCACATCACCAATCCACGGCCAGTTTGATATATACTGCTGGGGAGTCAGTCCCATGCTTTGTAGCTTGCACCGCAGACTGTATCCCCACGACTGCAACTGCGAATCCTCACAATCAAAAAGCAAAACAAGGTGTAGCAGACCCTGCGACCAATTAATGTCAGCTTTTGGAAGATGCAAGCACTCATGCTTGAAAAAGGTTAATGCCTGACCTGGCTGGCAAATGTCATGCAATAGCGCGGTTCTTACGACCGCATGTGAAGGATCTGTTCGTTCCACCTGCACTGCGAGTCAAGCAGCTTGATACTTAGCGATTGCAATTCACTTGCTGAGGCTAGTGATGTTCAAGCGGGTGGCAAACTTGCGATCAAGGCCGAACTTAACATCTGCTTCCACCATCTCATGCTTGTCAGCATTTTCGGTCAGCAACTTGACAACAAGTTCACATGCTTGTTCAGCTCGCGAAACTTGCCCTTGTATTGCTGATTGAAAGTCTGCATCCAAGCTTCGACATGCTCGGTGGTAACACTTTTCGGCCGGTTGTCCTTCAGTGAGTTGGTGGCTCGCCCTGTCAGAAGCTTGCGAACTTGATTTGAGGGATCAGCCTCGTCTGCTTTGCGCTTCTTGCCACGGTGATTCTGAATCGGTAGATCCCCTGACGACTCAGGCTTCGCTGGGCTGTCACTGGCATGCGAAGGGGTAGCAGCATCCCCAGCAGGCTTACGAGTGGTCAGGGTGAGACCGGCTTGCGCAAGCTTAGCTTTTGCTCGAATCAGCTTTTCCGAATCTGCACTTGACGAAGCTGCTGGCACTGGCACACGGGACTTAACTTCCTTCAGAAGAACATCGACCAACGGCTGCATGAATGACGCGGCTTGCTTGTGCTTGTCTGGCACCGGGAGGCCCTTTTCTTTCACACATTCCAATGCCACAAGATCGATATCGGCTTTCATCTCACGAATGCCTTTGAGAAGCTGCGTGACCAGAACGCTTTCAGCAGTATTGCGGGTCCACACAATGGACTGAAAACGGCCTTCCGACAACGTATGCAATGAAAACTCACTCAATCCTCAAAAACAAAGCTCATACACCGCAAATCATCCACTGGTCTTCCCACCATCTGTGCTTTCCTAGACCAATCAGTCGACTGAACGAAGCGATGAAACTGATGATTGCCAGACCCCACAGCAGCAGAATCGAAGAACTTGTCATCACTCATGGAATTGGCAGGAATCACTGGCTTGGCAGCCGGAACAGTAGGGTTCGTTACTAGAACCCCACCAGCCATTAGACGACGAGGACCAAGGCTGCTGCTTTCCTTTGTTCCAATCACGGCTACCTTGATAACCGGAGCTGAGGCACCACTGACGCGAATCTGAGTTCCACATGGCACAGCGCTTGAATTGCTAGGCACTTTGCAGCAACTACACTTGAACCCACTCTGAACCACATCACAAACAACACAAACCATGCAGTCGCGAACCAATTGCTGTACTCGGTTGGAGACAGTGAAAGGCAAGCTGATTTCTAGCTGCTGACTGATTCTCACACAATAGCAAATTGTAGCAAAGACTGCAGGCTTAGGTCGTGGTGTTCCGATCAGGGAACGTCAACTGGTCATTGGCATGACCTTCATCCGGGCAACCCCGGAGCAGACAGCGCGTTGAACGAATGCTGTCTGGAGCACACATGTGCAGGTCTCCAATCCGAGCTTCGAAACCTTATGCCTTCTTACACACCTGCTCACCAGAGAAAAAATGCACATCACTCTATTGCAATCTGCTTCACGGAGTATCCACAGCCGTCTTCGTTGGCAGCAGAACTGTGGACTCCCTGCTGCCCCCTGCTTGCAACAAAGCATACGTTACCACCTAGAATCCTTGGCTACAGGAGTTACACACGCAGACACACCCGACGGGCGAAGACTAGAGCGAATACCAACAATGTTCTTCCAAGCCGCAACCGGATGACCCACGTGCGCTAAGTGACTCCGTATCTGGTGCCGTCCTCAGCGCCCCCAAGGCTGCGCAACTACGCGTGCTACACGGCATCAAACATGTTGAATCTTGTCGGGGCTAGCGCAACAGCTGCAAGGACTCAGCATCTTGGTCAACAGCAGTTCGTTTTGCTTGAGCAAAGAGCTGTTGGAGTTGAAGACAGGACAGGGCAAGGCGGCTTTCGAGCCGAAGTCTTGCAAAGCAGATGTGTCTGCCCAACCAGTCCTGCTATTCCATCCTCGCGGTCATACCACCTGGTGCCTCTGCTTGATTCCAAGACTCTGCCAGTGACGATGCGGACGGCCAAAAGACTATGAGCACTTTGCGCTCTCCGTTCTGCATGCGCAATAACCTTGACCAAGCTGGCACTGGGTTTTCCTCTTCCGCCCGCGATGGAAAGCGTCTGTAGACCCCAGTGCAAACTGGTCCGAATCTCAAGCAGTGACAATGGCCACCAGCCGTACGACACGACGAAGTAGTCGCCTCATGACTCATGCTGTTGAACTGTTTCCACTCGCACCATATTGTAAACGCGCTGCGGTGCTTTATGCGCCAAGTCTCGATTGAGCAGGCCTGTGCGGAGCTGCAGCTCCAATGCATAATACTTCGCATAGGTGGTTGCTACGCACACAAGTCCCGAACTTGGAACGTCCAGCCGATGCAGGAAACCAAATTGGAAGGATGGATCTCGCAAAATCGACTGCCTGATGGGACAATCGGTGTTCATCGGACGGATTGCCCAATCTGGCAAAGCTCGGATGCAGTCAAAGCTCTGCAAGCCGAATCGGGCTTGGATCCAATCTGAAAGCTGCCTGGCAGGTGCGTCGCAATCACCAGAAGAAAAGGCAGAAGAGAGTCCGAAGTCTACCAAACTTGGCAGAACAAAGGAACTAACTTTCCAAAAAAACCTTTTACGTACAGCACGCCGAAAGCCTGTGATTTCGGTAGATCTCGAGTCTGTAAGGCTGGTGCTTGCGGAACTACGGGGATGCCGATGCTCTCGAAACGTCACACGAGATGTGACATCCCCACTACTCCTGAAAGCTTCGGCGAAGCCTAACCTGAGCCTATGCCGACAATTGCGATCAGCCTCTGGCTTTGGTGACCGAAGACCTCCCATCCTGCTGGCTTCATGAGGATAGCCATGTCCAAGCATTGAAGCACGACGGTCGGCTCCGACCCTTTGGCAGGGGACCTGCAAAGCCACCGAGCATCGTCTAGAATGATACAGTCAGGTGAAACATGGTGAAACCATGGAAGCCACCGAACATGATACTCATGGGACGAGGGATTGTTGCACATGATGAAGCATGGATGCACACGACATTTGCATTCATGCAAAGCTGAAGCCACAGTATCATCTTGTGGCGAGACATGTGTATGTGTGTATACACATGTATACCTAATATAGCGTACCCTATGCCCTGTACGTTGACATTCCAGTTTTCGGGATGTTCCCAATCATTTTAAATTTCAAGTGAGGTAAACATGGCTAAAGCATATATGTATACTTATGTATACCTACATATATTCAGATACGCATGGGAATAGATCAAAACCAGCTGTCATTTTCAATACATCCACCTACCAATGTGCATATACTCCGGTGTACAGAAGGGCAAACACATGTATGTGTATGTTTATATACTACATGATTTCTTTTTTATTTGTTCGCATGTTTGTACCTATACGAACAGAACTCTAAGCTCTAAACATATCAAATTGCACGTTGTTGTTTGGTGCCTCGCATCATGTGCCCTGTTCTTCCACACCTTTTTTGCAAAAAACACTCGGGGGTCGGATGATTTCGTGTACCCAACACGCCGGCTGACAGCTAAAGAAAGTCTTCAGCATCCGTCTTTGTATCTCCGCCGCCTCCTCAACCCCCCGGCCCCGAAATGCCCTAACCGGACCTAAACCCGGAATGCAGGGATGGTGTGGGGCAGGGACGGTCTTGTTTGGCAGCGCGGACGAAAAAACGAAAACTGAAAACTGTTCCACACCCGCCGTCCCATCCCGGTGGCTCGTTTGTTGCTTGTGCTAGCCCCTCCCCCATGCCCCCCCGGCCTGCCCTGGTGCTCGAGGCCTTTCAAGTCTGCCGGAGATCAGAGTTCAGACAAGAAGAACAACCGCTATGACCAGGTAAACGGCAATGCTTTTTGCGCACGTCTTGAAGATGTCTTCTAAATTGTGCTTTGTATCTGCTGATGTTTCATCTCTTCGCAATTATTTTGATATTGCTTTCTCGCTGTATACACACCTACGTGTATTTGCGTACATACATGCAGAAATACGCATGAGTTCATGTGTGGTTGCTAGCCCCCTCTGCAGGCACCAATGATGCGAAAAACAGCGTGAGCCTTGGGAAGAGGAGGGCTTCTGCAGCCACGTGCTTTGTGCTTTGTCCATCCAAATCTTTGCCACGTCTTTCCAGTAGCTGCGATGCAGCCATGTAGAAGCTGGCACGGAGCGATCCAGAAGCGTGACAGGCCGAAATCAGTCCAAGTATGCACTGAGCAGGAGGAGCTGCGACAACGCTGAGGCGACTCAACACTTCTTCTTGTAGGGGATCAAAGAAGTCGCTGGCCAGGCCGCATGCAGCAGCACCCCACGAGAGCTCCATCAGTTCATCCCAGTCATATGCAGACAGTCTTGGCAGAACTTCAGCAAGAACAGCATCTTCAAAGGCGGCGTTTCTGGCACCCATCGAGCCCAAAGCAGACCAGAGAGTGATCAACTGGTAAGGCGACCACGTTTCCTTTCTCAGTCTCTGCAAAGCCTCTGCAAAAGTGGCGCGGATGAAGTCTGGGTCATTGATGAAGAGGACAGATATTGCGCAGGGAAGGAACGCAACACCATGAACGATGCCACTGTGCACAAAATCAGAGAGAACCTCAAAACCTGCGGCGATTTCGCCACTATTGCCGCAGCTGCGAATCACTGACAGATAGCTTGATTCATCTGGCACAAGACTCTCCGGCTTGTTGTGCAACAGCGCTTGCGCCGACTGCCAACAGCCAGCAGCTTCGAAGCACCACAACACCCTTGTGAATGATTCAGTGTCGTAAACCCGTGCCTGCCACGATACCATAAGAATAGCCAGTGCATGTTGCCAGTGAACATCGCTGCAAGAGCCTATCGTGCAGCGGTATGCGATGGCATCAACCTCCAGCAGTCTTCGGAGCATCAGGCTCAGAAGACCCAGCGCTTGCTGCCATTGCCGCGACGCTTCGCAGCACGTGATGGCGGCCGTGACCGTCACAGTTCCTGGCGAAAGGCCCCGCATCTGCATCTGCCGCAATAAGCTCAAAGCCACTTCCCACTTTCCTCCCTGCCGACATGCAGAAATCGCGGCAGTGTAGGTTGCCGCATTCGACAGATGTTCACTGCAAAGGCACAGAGCTTGCTGCCAAATCCCCGAGCAGATGCCTATCGCGGTGTTGATAGCAATGGAGTTTATGGGCATGGCGCCCAGGACGAAAAGACCACGCTGCCACAAGCCAGGGCTTCCGAAGGCTTTGATCACCACCTGAAGCCAGCGAACGGCCGAAAGAGAAACTCTGATGACACTGCGACAGACTTGGGCCGGCACACTGGAGCTTGCTGCATCCAGCTCGAGCTTCGACGACAACATGCTCTGCACACCAACCAATGCCGTTCTCCACTCCGAGGCCTCCTCTACCGCACCGTTCACTGAATTAGAGAGAACCACGTCTCGCTGCACACCTCTGCTCCAAAGCCCTGTTACATCAGTGCAGTGCTGGACATATGCTTGATGACGCACTGGCAGCATCTACCCTGGCCCCGTGTACAGTCAAGTCACCCAGGCAGCGAATTTCGTGCAAGAGGCTCGGCAGGAGACGCCAAGTACCTGGAGATGATACAAGCACACATGAGATGTTAAATGAAAATCACAGTGGTCTTGAAACAAGCCCTTCGTCAGTTGTCACCTACTTGTCGCCTCCCGTCGAGCCTGCACCAGCAGCTGCGCTCGCTCTCGGCTTCAGGGTTTGTACCACGGCCGAGCAGGTGAGTTCGTTGAGGATGCTGGCCATGCCACGCATCGTGTTGAAAATCTGGAGGGCCGTTTCCCATTGCTGGCCCTTCCTTGGCTACAGCTTGCGAAACTTGATTAGTTGTTTGACCAGAAGTACGGATATGGAACCCCTCGGAACATGCTGCGAGATGGTACAGCTCGAATCTGTTTCGGCTACAGAATATGTGTGTCTAGCTACTCAGTACACCGGTTTGCGATTGCAGCTGAAGCTTCTCACATGCATTGATGGTTGAAGTGAAGGTGATGACATCCGGTCTTGCAGAGGAACGCATCATCGTGGAGAAGATCTGCATTGACAGATGCCAGTTGTGCTCTCTGTGACCTCACACCGGGACGGAAGAGAGGTGGAGTTTTTCTGATTTGAGCTGAGACCGGCACATTGGCTGATGACCTGTGCGCAGACGACATTGTTCGGAGGAACGGAGGCCACCGGCATATCCTCCAAAAGCTTCAGCACCGCAGTCGCATGCCCACATTGCATGCACACCAGAATTGCCTTGGTTGCTGCAGCTGGTCGCCCAAGTAGAAGCTAAAGTAGTTCTCTTCCGTTATCAACCCTACACGAGCCCCTGATTTCCTGAACTGAACTGCAGCCACTGTTAGGTACTGTTAGTTTGGCGATCCTGCTTCCAAGCAGCATGGGTAAATATGAATTCGTTCTTGGCCACCGCATCCTCATGCAATCAAACTGACCCATGTTGGATCATCGATGCGCGCAACCCCAAGTCTGAGGCAAGTTCCTCCTCCATCCAGTGCAACAAGGATAGAGCGTGTTCCCATTGTAGGACGCGCTTGCAGGCAACCAGGGCCGAGCCATACTTGGCAACAGTAAGTGGAACCTCAACTTGCTGGTATGCTGCAGCTTTACCGACAAATCAAGGAAGCCCAGATGCAAACTCGCCACGTGAAGTGAACGTAGATCAGCAAGAGCTTTCTGCCACTCGGATCTGCTAGGACGCCCTGAACCTCCTGCGACGATCGCGAAAAAAAGCTGTCACAACGACAGTACCTAGGCCTGGGTACAGACCCAAACAAATAGGAGCACCTGGCTACACGCCGCCTAGCCAAGGACCACTTCCGGAGTACTCATACACTCTCAGCACGGCAAGGATCGACAAAAACGGCCTAAAGAGAGAGGCATATTGCAGTAGGGGTAGAGTCCTGCCACAGCAAGCGTCCCACAGCTGCCCACGCATGGAAAAGTGGAACGAATGACATGCTGAAAGAGGTATGGAGAGTTAGATGGATGCTCTCAAGAAACTGGTAAACCTGAGTGAACCGGTCGAAGAAGGCCGGTGGCTGAGCCAAACAGTAAGGACATTTCGACATGACCCAGCCTGATTGCGGCCGCTCCGGCGGCATGCGCCCTTGCTGCAAGTGCCCATGCAGCCACATCGCTTCGCCCGGCAGTGTTCCATGCGTGCTTGCTACATGGGGAGGTGCCGCCAGCGCCCTGTTGAGCCACAAGCTGCATCCAAAAGAAGCCGTTTCCACAAACGCAGCACAGGCCCACTTGCGGAAACGACACAGATCACGTGACCCCGGCCTCGAACACGCTGTAGAAGTTCCTTGGAGACAAAGCGCTGCGGGACACGATGGTGTAACAGAATTCTGCACCTGGAAAATCCTAGGTATGACCATGGCATCCGGAAAACCGAGCACGGCAGTCGAAGCTCTGCAATCTCGAGCGCTTCACGAGGTACCGGACTCTGAGGCTAAGGTAATGCAGTAATGACTTTGCAGACCAGCCCTTTGACCTTTGCACTCGCTTGCATGCCCACTGCGAAGTCATCTTACTCGGCCTGACCTATGCTGGCTTCGACTTTGCTGCTCCCCCCTCATTTTTGTGATCCTGACAATCTGTCACCAACACCTCTTCTCCAGCATGTTGTTTGTCTTGTTCAAGTCATGAACATCCCTAGTTCCCTCGTTTGCATAAGATAAGATTGCACCACGATGCTGCCATACACAACTTTGATGCTATCTGCAGCTGTGACACTCTGATCCGCCCAGTGCGACCAGACAGTAAGCATTCGTGAGGCGGGCAAAAACGCCCACCTGACAGAACTGTTCTCTGCATCTGGAATTTTCGATATGCTCTCTGATGTGGCCTCGTTGCTATTCTCGAAGGATGCACGTACCGCCATGAAGGCGAGAAGCCTGCACAGCTTCAAAGAGTGGCATTTCAGGCTCCCCTTTGCAGTTCTGAAGACTCAATGGGTCTTCCGAGTCTTTTAAGACTTGCAGCTGGTGTTTGCATGCACCTGGCTTCGGCGCCCTGCCTCCAGCACACCTCCCACTGTGGATAAGAATAAATCTCTGCGAGCCGACAGGAGGCGAAGCGAAGCGAACTGTCACATTTCGAATATCACGAAGTCAAGGGCTGCCACGCTCTGAGTGCAAACTGACCGGTACGCTTGTTTTTGCTGCGGATCAGATAGCAAGTTCGAGGCTACCTGGCCGGCAGAGACGTGACAGAGATTCTACGAAGTCTAACATACCAGATTATGATGCTCCTGCACCTTCCAAGAGCCCGAGAACTGCGAACCCTTCTCGCCGAACTCCTATCCCGAGCTAACTCATGAAGATTTGCAAAGGGGAATTTCGTACCATCACCCTACAGGCCCTACAATAACCTGGCATGAGCCCTCCAGCGTTGCGTGAAAGGCCCCTCTTCTGTACAACATCCAATTTGAGCTCTACCCTCAGTTCGCCTATCACCACATTCGAACCGTTTCGAAGCCGAATCTAAAGGCTGGTGTTTTGCTTCTGAAAATGCGAAGTCGCTGGCTCTGAAGCGATAACTGCCAACCACTGAAGCTGACTGTAACTTAACGATACCGCGTAAGATGCGAGCTTTGCAGCACTCGCAATGGAGCATGCTGCAGAAGTTTAAACAGACTCGATTTCCCTCACGCCGCTTCAAAAAGTAGAGTGTGGGGAGAGCAGCCGGAGCTACTGGCAGGAGACCACATATCTACCGCCGCAGGCAACTGTACCCTCAATATGTTCCAACGAACAATGTTTGCGAACAACGAAGGTCGTACTGGCTCGGAATGTGTCAAGTGCCACAAAGTGAATTGCCGATCTGCAGTGCTGCCGAGCTACTCCGCTGCGCATCGCTTGCGCGAGGTCTCTGCCGTGAGGTTGGCGCAGAAGACCTGACTAATTCGGTCCACACGAACACACAGGACACACGTCCTGGATTTCGTTGCGCTTCAGACATTTCAACCTCTCCATACTACATCTTCGAGCCTCGTCAGATGCTGACGGTGGATGGCCAAGCCGCTGCCTCAATAGCTAGAAGCTGCCACATCAGGCGGAGCCTGTCATGCCTTGTCGCCTTTTTGAGGTTGGGGGCGGCTAGTTCTTTTCCGGCTTGCGTCACTTCGGTACAGAAACCGTGGAAAAGCAGCAGAACGGTGGGATGAATGAAATTCTGTATGCGGAAAGCACTGAGCTGCGCAGCTTCCGTGCTTCTTGCTGCAGAGTTTGAGAGGAGAGCTCTCTCCGTCTCTCTCTGGTCCATGTCGTGTGATCTACACCAAACTGCAGAAGACTCCCTGCATTTTTGGGTGCCGCCGATTCATCACCCCAAGTTGAGGACACAGAGGGTTGAAACAGCACCAGATTTTTGACTATTACCCGTCGCAGACGATGCTTCCAACCGATTGAAGGCCAATGCCATGCTTTCGCAACTGCTAGGAGAGGTCCGTCTAGGTCGAAGGCCGCTGTCGCCGCACGGCTGCTGAGAATGCTGATCCTGCAGAGCCAATGAAGTACCTGAGGGAACAACAGAACTGCAAGGCAACACACTGCAACTCAGAAGCGCCCAAAAAAGGGGACCGGAGCCGACTACCGGGGCCCGAGCTCTGCTTGCGACGCGAGTTGCAGCTCAACGAGCTCCTCCTGACCCCGGAGCTCGGGCCTGTGACCAAATCTCAGCTGTTGATAACAACGCCCTCGGCTGCGCAGCTCAGCCACTGGCAGCTCAGCCCCATCGTCTTGCGAGAAGAAATACAAAGCCTCCGTTATTCTGCAGTCCGCGACACAACGTGACGCAACGAGGCTCGTCATCGCTGGCCAGCTGTAAGGCACGCACAACTTTCACACCCGAGCGGAGATCAGCCCGAAAGCCTGCAACATGGGCTGAAGCAGACTTCTGTCTTAATCACAAAAATATGTTATCAATCAACTGGATCGGCTGCAACTGACACGGGTAGACACGGTCACCGCGCAGCCTTCGTCGGCATCACCTGCCACGAACACCTGCTCCAGTTGCCTCCTGGCAAGTGACAGCTGACGGGTAAGATTCCTCCGCAGATTCGAAGGCGTCCGCCCCAACTCGCCACTCGCAGATCCCTCCGTTCCCTTCAGCAGTAAGGCCGAAGCTTCTTCAGCAGCCGGTTGATTCTCGAGGCGGCGGCCGTTGCGCTGGGGGTGGTCACCTGACACGGGTCACTGTGCATGAGCATCAGCGGCTGGACACGTCTCGTGAGCTGCAGGTCCCTTGCGTTTCGGTGCAGACGCAATGAGCAAGTGCAGCTGGTCGGCAACTGCCTTCGCTGGGCCGCAAGAGGTCTGCGGCACGGCAGCATCACCCTCCACATAGCCGCATTTTGCAGCCTCAACGGCATGGCCGTTGTTGGAGCTCCCGAGTGGGAGTCCACGAAATGCTAGTGGACAGACCGGAATTCTTTTCTGGAGCATTGTGGTAGTAAAGCCAGTCTCTGCCATGGGCGCCATGACAGGCCACGACCGTGGTTGCGATTCCTTTCGCACCCGCGACTGCCAGAGTCGCAGGAACAGGTCCCTTGCTGCCACAGCCAGCATGTCATCCACAATGAAGCCAGCCCCACGCCCTTTTAGGGTGTTCTTGGAGCAACAGCCCTTGCCACAATAGCAGTAGGAGAGATGGTCGTTCGTCAGTCCAGCAATATTTATGGCTGCTCGCAGTCTTGCCAGCACACAGCCTTTGTTTAAAGCTGATGTGCGCAGGCTGGGGATATCTGTCAGGACGAGAAAGTCAGGTCTCAAACGAACAAAGAAACTGTAGCTCTGATTTCGCAGAGCTTCTCTCTCTTGCACCCTCGTAAGGCATGCCTTCATCCTGCGCAGCTGATTGGCTGCAGCGAAGGTCCAAGCTTGCGCCACTTCTGGGGGCAGCTGACCCTCGATCCGATCTACACAGAGCAAGTACTCCGGAATAAAGCCATCTAAGCGCAAAGGCTGCAGCACGTGGAGCACGTGCGAGCGAAACACAGTCGAAATACCGCGCAGCTTCAGCACATCCAGAGCTCGGCTTGAAAGTTCTCTGCTCATACGAGCTTTCGTGATGAGCCGCAGGAGCAAGCGCGACTGCCCTACAACCACGACGGCGACCATTCTGCCGCGCTCTTGTGGAGGTTCTGCATGGTCTTCGGTCAAAAGTGGGGCGCCCACATCTTTGGAATCCGAAGGAAGCTCAACTGTGTCCTGACAGGACCGATGTGAGCAATCAAGTTGCTGAGCAGCGGCTTTCGCTTGTTCTGACAAACTAGGGAGAAGTTGGTGCAGAAGTTCTTCGAGGCATGGTGCTGGACAAGAAAGCATTACTAGGAGAAATGTACATTGCAGTGCTTCCTGTGCCTCCGGACCCCATTGAACCCACCCCAGCTTGCACGGCATTTCCTGCTCCGAGATGGCCATCTCTTCGATCAATTTTGCCAAGTCAGGACCTTCCTCTTCGGAGCTTCGAAACCCCTTTTGCAGCCAGAAGAAGCCTTCAGTACACGACACGGAGGCTCAACCATGCACTGCTTCAATGCACCCGCTGACTCTCTCCTCACGCCGTGTGCTCCTCCTACAAAATCTGATGTCGTATCTTTGTTCGTTCTTCCAACTGTCTGCGCCTGCAAGGAAAGCGAAGATGGCAGGCGCCAGTGTTCGGCACCGCTTGCATTGCATCACGTACTGACCACAAAGATGCCATGGCTCATGGCACAGAAGACTCAAGACTCTGTCGAGCTCTAGCCTCCCTAATATGAGGTCTGGAACAATCAGAACTTGCACAACACTGTGTCACCATGCGAATGGGTCTGGGCCGATCGTGTGTACCTTGCTCGAGGAGCTTGAAAAACGGTGACGGGCTTGTCCTAACTAAGCCTATGCTGAATATTGTGCACACAGAAACACACTGGCAGCTCTGCAAGCAGCGTCAGCTCCACGGCGTGTGTGACAACGAAGTCATTCCGCCGAATGTGCACCCCGAGATAGGGTAGCCTAGGTGTCGGATATTAACCCGTCTGCCAGTTTGATCAACGTGCCTGGGTATCCGGCAGGCCCAGCGCCACGTCTGCAAATTTCTTAGCTGATGTCACAAGAGCTGGAGCTGGAGCAAGCCTCGGCGGTCTCTCCTCTGATGCCCTTTGGGCTGGTAAGAACGTCAGCAAAAGCTCGACTTCCAGGTGGCTTATTATATAGTTGTTTGAAACCGAACATGTCAATCCGGCAGGATGTTGGCTTGCAACATTGAGAACAGGGAATCTGATGAAGTATATCTAGCACAGCCCCTCCAGAATAAGGTCGTTGCATGTGATGGAACTTCATGACCAGACCGCCTTGCACGGTGGAGCTGTCCATCGTCCCAACAGGCTCAACCGCAGCGTCAGAGACCGTCCCGGTAGCCTTCTGGATGGTGAAGCCTCGCAGCTATCTCAGCTCGAAATCTAGAGCATTCTGTCCAACATACATACCGGACATTTCTGTTATGTTATGCATGCATATGCATAACCATATATGTACACATATCTCAACACGTGCATATAGTCACACCCTTGCAGTCCGCTGGGGCGTGATCGGACAGAGAACGAGAAATGCACAATATGAGATTCTGGCTTGATGTGCTGGCTACAGGGGACCAGGCAGCCTCTTTCTGTGAATGCAAATGTCCTCCATGCGCAGAAAAATTTCTGTGGAGCCATCCCGTAATGACCTGTGGTCTTCGGAAGCGGAAGCCTCATGGTACTACTTTTGACGACTCCTGCTTGCAGGACGGCCTTGTCCAGCGTGGATGAATGAATGAATGAATAGGCTAAGAAGTACCACTGTCAGAGTCATAACTCGAAGAACTCGACAACCATCGTAAAAGTCTTCATCATTATTTCGCCATCATACTCACAAATCTCACCATCCTCATCACCCTCTCGTGTTCAAGCCGATCACCCTGCAGCAGAGCAGCCGAAGTGCATCGAGGTGCTTTACCAAGAGGCTCCTGGGCCGGACAGGCGAAGCAAGAGAGGGGCGCTCGACTGCCGCTCGGGTCTGGTGGGGTGGTGTGGGCGGTCCTCCCCTTGACATTCTCAGCGAGGTCCACCAAGGCCTTCAGGGAAGTGCACGTGTCGAACCAAAGGCACTGTCGACGATGCTCTGCCTTGAGAGAGCTCTCTCTCACGACCTCAAAGCTGTCTGCACGGGAATCAGGAACGTGAAGGAGAACATCAGCCAAGTAGCTCCACATCTCAGATTCTTCACTGCGAGGTCTTCGTCGCAGTACCTTCGAGCCGCAACGGAGCAACGGAGCAGCTCCCTTCGTAGGGAAGCCACTGCAGGTCGGCACACCCGGAATAAACCACTGAATTACCTCAGTCTCAGTTGCGTCAAAAAAGCTGACCCTTCATGGCCCAAGGCCGCAAGAGGCTCAATTGACAGCCAAGAGCTGCGCGCTGCTTCCTGCCAGCTTGGGGGACTTGCTGGCCGTGAGATTCACAGGCCTGCTCAGGAGCCAAAAACACAGAGACCTTCTTTTCTCCACTGCGAGGCCCGAGGCCTGCAAGTCCTTGGTGAAGCCCAGAAAGTCACCATGACCATCCTGTGGGTATTCTTTATTCTTTCTGCTCCGGCCTATGCAACGCACCTTGGAAGGGCCTTGAGCTGCGGGGTTCGACCACCCGGCACCAAAACCACCTCCGAAGCAGTGCATCGAATAGTATGAACGACAAGCTTCTCATGAATGCTAAGGACGTCATCCGGACCCCCACCCCCACGTCTACTGCGGAGTTCCCGAGACTGGCGTAGTCGCGCACCTCCACCTGACTGCTCTAGCATGCAACACTGCGCAACACTGCAACTTTCGCAAAGACACAACTGGCTGCAGCCTCAGCCTTCAAACCCTCGAGGTTGAACAGGTCGCTCCACCTAGGGATACGACTGATGTTCGCTCCAACAAGCTGACAATCGGTTGCGAGCTGGTTACCTGTGCCTTGAGACTCGGACGGTCTACCCCGTGATGCATCCGCATGGTACCACCGAGGTACCCAACACCATGGCCTGATGAGATAGAAGCGATCATCTAGCACTAGTCCCGCTTGTCCGTATGTGCCCCGGGCGGCAGCACCAGTGTCCACGGTTGGCAACTAGGTCCTGTAGCGTCGTCAGTATTGACAATCTGGACTGTGGATGTGCGAAATCGATCAGTCTCTCTCTTGAACAGCAAGCACCTCCCGCATCTTTGCACGCAGTGTTGAGGCGCCTGTCAAGCGCGTTGTTCCCGCGAAGCTCTCTGGGGCCAGCACTCTGGGCTGGCATGCACTGCTCAGCCTGTTTAGCTGAGACACGAGTTCAAGGGCGACGAAAAAGACTTCCACCTGGCACGTCATCCAAATGCACTGAGATGGGCACGGTGGAGGTAGGCCAAGCTGGTTGAGGCTGACACTCCATTGACCCCCGATGTTTTGTGTGCACCGGAACATCCACGCTAAGGAGCTGTGAAGAGCACAAGCTATCCCCTGCCAAAACCTAGCATGCTCTGAAAGGAAAGATGCTTCAGTGACTTTCCAAAGCTGTTATCAATCTGCGGCAAAGCTTCCTGAAATGCGTCCGGCTGGACTCTGCAAGGCTTCTCTAGCGCTACCGAGGAGCTGGTCTTACACTGTCTTGTCACGACTGACAATCGAGGGGGCGGCTTAGACAACCGAAGAAGTTCCGAAAGGCATTCGGAACGACTGATAGCCAGGAAAGCTAGCCGGCACTGCAGGGCAGAGTCAGAGATCCGAAAAAAGAAGATGACGAGTTCACAGGAGTCGGAGCTGGGGATGTTCAACTGTAACAAAAGGCACGGTGAATTTCCACACAGACAGAAACATACGTGGCACATACATGCATTAAACCACGTACACAAATGCAAACACATCTGCACATACACCTACGCATCCAATGCTCACATACATCTACCAGCCAGCAACCAAGCAAGCAAGCAGGCAAGCAGGCAAGCATCCACACATACATACATACATACATACATACATACATACATGCAGAGGCAGGTGCTTGTGTGGCAGCTCCAGCACGGGAGCATAGAAAAATACATCTGACCTTCAGCTTCAGCGCCCACGACTTGTGAGCAGTAATTCGACTTGCAATTTATCAAACGCACGTTTCACACTTGCTCTGTTTCCCTTGCCTGTCAGTGTGCGGTGCTCAACAGTTCAGGTTCCTCCCACAAGCACACATTTCACAAGCTGGGCGGCCCAGTTGGCCACACTCGTGGGGACAGCAAGTGAGCAAGAGCACCTCAAAGACATGCCGTGCATGCCTGTGCCATGAAGCCGATGTGGTAGCGGGTGTCCTATTTCCAACCGGCACGATCGCGGCTTTGAAGTCGTGATCGCGGCACGGTAACGCGGCCAAGATGCATACAGCAAATATCGCGGCTCTGCGGGCGCATCATCTTTGGATGCCTCCCAACTAGGAAGCTACTCCACAATGTTTGCATGAACATCCAGAGCTTTCGTTTGCCTTGACCGATGCACCAGTTTTCGGTGCAGGTACGGTCGGTGGCGGTGCCACGACGTCCAGGCTGGGCTTCCAAACTCCAAGCTTGCGCAAAAACATGTCCCGGTCTCGGGAAGCCAGCCTCGGTCGCCTCACAGTGCATCAGGCAAGACGCCAGAGTTTCAGCCTCCTCCTGCCACGATCACGGATGCACCTTGATGTTGCTAAGCTTCTAAGCCCTGTGCAGTCCTGACACAGGCACCGAGGGCCTTTGCTGCCTTCATTCCTCAGGCAGGACCCCTCGAGCCTGCCACGTGCCACTCTGTGAAGCATATCTCTTTCGCGTGTTGGCGTCAGATGCACCTTCCTTCCACGGGTCGGCCCGGCACGATGCGTCTACACCAGGACCGACATGAAGGTGACCCTTCCTTTGCAGGAGGACCTTTCAGATCGGGACCGAGAAACGCTTAAAAAGCTTGTCCAAATGCATTCCACAAGCCGAGAAACCGGCACGGTGCACGAAGCCCCGCCCGTGCCTGCAACTTGCAGTGAAGAGCAGATGGGGCAATCACAATAACCACTGCAAGATAGCCTGGCCTGCTCCGCCGATTTTATCGCATGCAACAGCTCTGGCCTACGACTACATCAGCTTCAGTTTCACACACTAGCCAACTATCGCAAGCTGAGGTCATCTCTGAGTTGGCAAGAAATCGTCTCTTTGGCCATGAACAGCTTGCACACCTCAGCACAGGCCAGAGGCTCAGCCAGCATTGACCTAGGAACGACCCGGCGCAAAACGTAAGTACGGTGCCGTTCTTTGCGACGAGCAAGCCGTGATGGGACCCGACCTACGGCTAGCAGACGGAAGGCAATCACAAAGCGCACCGGAGCCGGCTGAGGCCAGAAGCCCTTACAAGAGAGGAGGCGAGCAGCTCCTTGGGACAGCGTCTGTGTGCAACTGTCGGGCCCCATTGTTTTCCTGCGGTCAACAGAACTTTTCCACCTTCGTGCCACTTCAGAGACTGCACCCCCGCCCGAGGTCGGCAGGATCCACGGCTGAAGATCGGGCGCTTCGTGCTTCTGCCGCCGGCTTTAGCTGCGCGCTCACACAAGGCAGGCGTAGAAGTTGAGAGAGTTGAGCAGCGGGGCAAGGCGGGCTGATTGGCTTTGCCCACAGGCGGGAAGCGAACTGCGTCAGACGCCACGGAGACAAATCCCACAAAGAGTACAAACGGCCACGAATCAACATGAGCTCTTCTGGCGCGTTTCCGCCTGTGGTTTCTTTGCATTGTTCCGAAGCATGGCATTGTCGTCAAGAAGAACGGCCGTCCAACTCAGCCTCAAAGCTCAAGATGACGACCATGTGGGCTGTAAAGCCACCGAGCGCAGCTCGCCTTGTGACCACCATGTCCGGAAGTTTCTCTCGAGTAAGGGTGCATCCTGAAGGCGAGCATGGAACGTGGCATGCGCATACGAGCTTACGAAGAATATGAGGCCAGGCTAATGAGAACGTTCACTGGTTGAGGCCACGCATCTTTTGGATATGTCAGGATCCTTGGAGCAGTTGGCAAATCACATGCTGCGACATTGGCAGGCATAATGTGTGCAGATCTTGCTGAGAAACTCAAAAACCATAAGGACCCTTAGGCGGGTAGGGGGAAGGGGGGTCAGGGGCCTTAATAGCCATAATAAGGACTTTATAAGGCCTATTTAAGCAATTATATACCCCACCCCCCCCTTAACCGCCCTAAGGGTCCCTATGAAAAAGGCAACGAGCGTGTCCTGCGCCCTAATCTGTCCTAGCCGAGTTGTCTGTTTTCAAATTTTCACATTTGACCAAGGCTCGGATTAGCACCAGGCCTTCCAACTGGACCGGGACCCTTGAAACTTCCGTGTCCTCCCATGCTGCCGTCAAGAGAGACCTCAGGAAGGAAACATGTCATAGAAACTGCTGCACAAGCACGTCTACTGTGACACAACTCCACTCCTGCCACCAGTAGTGAAGGCAAACTTCTGTCAGGGTGCGTGACCATAATTTGCAAGAAGGTATAGAAAGCCCGAGTGTGACACGACCTGGTTGCGGTATTGCAAAACAAAGCAAAAGTTGCTCCTGCACACATCGTCCAAGGAACCGCCAACTTTTCTGCAGAGCAAATCGGCTCCTCTGTATGGATTCTCCTTCGCAGACCGGGAATGCATGTGGGCACGAGAGCAGCGCCAAGGCAACCTAAACAACTGCATGTGAGAGGGCGCTGGTATGGCACACAGCCACGGGATTCAACTACGACTTTTCCTCTACGATGCTGACACGAGGAGTTTTGTAACTGTATGACGCAGCAGCACGGGCTACTGGAGGATGTTTGCAGAGAGTGTAGGAAGGCACCGAAAATGGAAAGCTGTCTACAAACTTCCATACTTTCAAGACCCTGGCCCGCCACTACTACGGCCACGACCACCACCACCACCACGACCGCGATCACTAGTACTACCACTACCACTGCCGCAGCCCCTGCAACCTACTTCTACTACTACTACTACTACTGCTACTGCTACTACTACTACTACTGCTACTACAACTACAACAACTACTACTACTACTACTGCTACTACTACTACTACTACTACTACTACTACTGCTACTGCTACTGCTACTCCTCCTGCTACTGCTACTGCTACTGCTCCTGCTCCTGCTCCTGCTCCTGCTCCTGCTCCTGCTCCTGCTCCTGCTACGGCTACGGCTACGGCTACGGCTACGGC
>BGNK01000697.1:72015-82158 GCA_003297005.1 Symbiodinium sp. clade A Y106
GAGTGGCACAAAGATCCTCTGTAGGGGCCGTCTGTGGCGACTCGGCCTCCTGCTGGCGTCGCACAAACTCGTCACTGACCTGTGTGCTTCTGGATCTCTTGCTTGCCGGTGGTGCTGGGATTCGGTTCTTCTGGCGAGGCTTGCAGATCGGGGAGGATTCAGAGGTGGCGTTCTCGTAGGACTCGCGGGAGTCAGCACTGAGGTCCCTGTCCTCAGCGTCGTCTTCTTCGGTGTCTTCATATTCTGCTTCTTCCTCAGGTCCCCAGTCTTCGTCTGCGTCATCTCGCGGGAGAGGGTTTCTCCAGCTCCAGCGGTCCTGATCCGGCCAGTCGTCATACCAATCTGCTTGGTACCAGGACTCCCAGGGGCCATTACTGGTCTCCCTTTCTCGTTCCTTGCGACTGGGGCCTCGAGAGGAGGACCACCCACTGCTTCTACCCCCATGTCGCGCCGTCTCTTCGTGGTGCTCTGTCTCCTGGGACTCGTCGGTGTGGATGCGGAAGTGTTGTGGACGATCTCGGTGAGAGGAGGCCTGCTCTTCCTCTCTCTCTCTCTCTCTCTCTCTCTCTCTCTCTTTGCTTGGCTTGGATGTCCTTCCAGTACTGCACGTAGGGTGCGCGCTTCTTCCGCTCGCCTGAGGTCCGGCGGCGTCGTCCATCTGCGCGGAATCTTGATCGGGGTGGCTTTGGTAATGCCCCGTCTTGGGGTTGTTGATCTTCACTTTGCTTGGGCATCGTGCCGTCTGCACTTGCACGGTCAGGCTGGTGTGGATATATGCAGGCATGGGTGCGACGTGGCTTGCAACAATCATGCGCAGATCGAGCATGACNGGGCATCGTGCCGTCTGCACTTGCACGGTCAGGCTGGTGTGGATATATGCAGGCATGGGTGCGACGTGGCTTGCAACAATCATGCGCAGATCGAGCATGACAGTGATCAAGACTGCACTATTGCTGCACAGAGATGCACTCCTGGAGGGCGATCATATCGAAGGGTGTCGATCGCAAAGGAGTTGTCATGGACACACCTGATCGTTAAGCGAGGGGGACAGCGATTGGAAATGAGGCTGGCGTTGTAGCAGTAGAGGGGTTGGACTAGCGTAGGCATCGCAGGAAGGCAGTACCTAGCCGGGTTGAGGCTCCGGCAGCGGCTTTCAGTCCATGGCTTGTAGATCCATTGCTGTCTCTTGTGCGATGAGGCGTTGATTGGCTTGCTCGTTTTGGGATGTGTGTTTAGCCTGTGCAACATCCAAGGACAGCTGTACCAAGTCACGACTGTACGCCGGCAGGCGTTTGCGTCGGGACCGACGCTTGCCACACGCTGGTTCAAGCTGAGTCTGCGACTCCATCTGATGCAGAGCGGATGGTGGGGCACACCTGTCTTCTGCCTTAGGTCTGTCTCCCTGCTTCGGCGCGTGCGTTGTGTGGGCCTCGGGACACTTATTGAGGCCGTGCACCTTAGCTTGGGGCCGCAGGGCTCCCAGTTTGGGTTCCAGGGATCGTGGTTCCGAAGTGGCAGGTAGCTCCTGCAAGGAGCTGTCCAGGCCACTGTGACTGCTAGTATCACCAGGCTCCTCAGTCTGCCAAACGTCACTCCGTACTGGTTGTTGCGCCTGCTCTGTTCGCGTGCTTGTCTCCATGGCATGGATGCTATCGCCTCGTAGAAAAAACTGTGTCCCGCTGCTGGGACGTGTCTGAGCCGGAGTGCTTACTACTACTACTACTACTACTACTACTACTACTACTACTACTACTACTTCTACTACTACTACTACTACTTTGACTTTGACTTTGATTCGCAGCGTTGTCAGGCAACACTAAGCGTCCGTTGACCAGTCCGTAGGAACCGGCTGCTTCACGCATTATGTGCGATCGCAGCTGTGCTCATCGGCACCGTCAGAGATAGAGCGGCAATGTGGCAAATTAAAAGTGACAGCAGCCTCGTGCCGGAGCACTGAGCAGGCTGCTTGCTGCCGATTCGCAGCAGGACTCCCAAACCAAACAGACTTACAAGGTATCAAGTTTGCGAAGACCTATGAGACAACCTCCTTTGTTGATATCAGCATGCGAAGGAGTGGACTTCTGAAGACTTTGATGGTCGTCTGAGAGGTAAAAGGTCATGCGATGCGAGGTCTCAGACATGCGACCACTCAGTGCCGAACGGTAGTGGCCAGCCTTAAGACTGGCACCAATGTGATAAATGACACCAACAACCACATATTTGCAAATCGACATTGAGATATCCGCGGAACCATCAAAGCAAGGGATGCGAACAAGTTCACCAGCAGCAATGACAACTTCTGTATCATCTTTTTGAGGATCATTGATTGCCACACCCTCGCGAAACCGCTTCAGCTGTAGATAGAGCAACTGTGGGGCCTGGGCCAAAGCATGTACGTTGAGCTGAGTATACCAAGAGTACACACAGTGCTGAAGTGAGGGCCCCGCCAGCTCAAGAAGGATGGGAGAGTGACATGTGCCTGAGTCCATTATGCGAGTGCAGGGCGCAGGAACTGTGATCACTCGTCTGGCTTCCCATCTTCCATTGTAGGAGCCAGGCCGCGCAAAATTGAGAATGAATGTAGCGAATTCGGAGACATCTTGCTGCTCATGCATATTTGCCCAACCATGTAAAGCCTGTTTCCAGGGCAAAAGAGAAGCAAGAATGGTGGAGCCTCACTTGCGGAGAATGCGCATAGCCGTGGAAAGCCTTCCATGTGCCAACTCATCTGTGAGACCCGAGCCCATGGCATGTTGAAGGTGACACCAAGAATTCATGTAACAGACATTCGTGCTGTTGCGTAGCAAAAAGCCAACAGGTACACCTAGCCTTATGGGCCCGCCGTCGCAGTCTCCTTCTGCTTGTCGTCCTCCTTGGAGAGGTCCTCCAGGACCGGGACGCGGTGGAGCGACAGGGCTCCGACGTTGCGAGGTCCGCGGCTGGGAGGAGGTCGAAGTCGGAGGGAACCTTTCCGCCAACACTTTCAGAAGAGGCTGTCGGTCCATCCGGGATTCGCGAATCCGGAGTCCCAGAACCTTGCTGGCCGAGCACCCGCATAGAGTTGACAACATCCCCCATGATTGAGAGGCCCGAGGATCCCTGAGTCCGACCGAGAGGAGGAAAGTAACCGTCTCTCCTTGATATTTCTCCGCCATTCTCCTCGTTGAGTGGAATCGTTGCAGGACGTGGGGGGCCGTGATCGTGTCCTGCAGATGCACCAGGGACGTGAGAACCTGAGATTGAAGTAAGGGCTCCGCATCCTCCACCTTCTCCAAGAGCCCCTTCTCGGAGTTCCACTTCAGGTAGAACCACTGAAGTTCTGTCTTCCCTTCCGGGATGGCCGCGTATCCCTGTGAGATGATCTGGGCCGCCAGCTCCTGGTCCGCCTCTACCGATCTCAGTCTCTCGTGCCACATTTGCAGCACCGCGATGAACAGGGCCTGCCGAAGAGAGCAGTCGACCTGGTTCGTCTCCTTCTTTTCCTTCCAAACCAGAGCAATCTGGTAGAGCTTCTGAAGCACCGTGCCGAAGCGGGTTTCGAAGGTCAATATGAAATCTCTCTCCGAGCGCATCTGTGACAATTCGTCCTCGTGCCGAAGACAAACTCTCGCAAGCAGTTTGATGTTCTCCTCCATCGTCTCCGTAGCTTGATGGTTGTGCCTGTCCCCCTGTGGCCAGTGCTGGTAGCTCGAGGTCCTTTGATTCGACCAGCCCTTCCAGTATCCCTGACCGCTGCCCTGGCGATTCTGTCCCCACCCTCGTTGGTGGGAGGAGCTCTTGTTGGTTTCCTCCTTTCGTGAGCCCCGCAGAGACTCGGCAGTTGAGTTCAAGGAGTTGAGCACCTCCGTCCTCGCTAGATCGCTCCTCTCGGAGTCCTGAGGTGCAGGATCTGGTTGATCCGAGGAGCCAGCGGAGGTCGGAGCCGGAGGGAGATTCCCCTTGCCCTGTCCTTGTCCCTTCGTCGTCGGACGAGGGAACTTGACAGGACGGTCCTGTGGCCCGGCTGTGTCCGGGGCCTCCGTCTCTCTCTTGCCCAAGCTCGGATCGACCTCCATATGCGTGATCTCCTGAAAGAACTCGCGCACCTCCTGGGCGGGGGTTTTCGACTCCATGGCCAAAGCTTAAGGAGCTCTGGATCTTTCCTCCTCTTTGCAGTGCCAAACGAAGATAGCACAAATGCTGCAGGATCGTGCACTGGTGTCTTTGTTTGAAGAAGGCATGGCAAACACCGCACGGACTCGACTGTGCAAGAGAGATTGTTTTGCAAATAGAGCGAACCTCGGACTGCTGCGCATATCTTTCCGGATGAGCAGAACGAAGGTGATTTTCGAGTGACCCACTTCGATGTGAAAACCATTGTCTACAGAACACGCAAGTATTGCGAAGAGACTCCAAAAAGGGTTTATCCATAGCAATCCTGTGCCATTGCGGACCAATGAGTCTGCTGAGCATCGCAGGGTCTTCCGGAATCACTTTGAAAAGGGGCTCCGCGGCGTACCGCTGAGCAAGCCCCTCAATGTTCTGAGTACTCTGCTCAATGGCTGAAGGGGTGATCAGGCTGTCAGAGTCCGGGACTTGATCACAAGTATTAAGAATGCGGTGTCTAAATTCTTGCCATCCTGAAAGTTTCAGCCCGCAATGTCGACAAATAGGCATACCATTCTGACTATGCAGCGAGGTATCCAGCGTCTTGAAGGCTACTGAGCGCTTGTCAACTTGCGGCAGTATCCTGTGACCATGCTTTCGGCTGTGATGAATACGCATGATCTGTTTTGAAGGAAAATATATGCCACATGTGGGACAAGCGATCTGTTGTACCAATCCAGTTACCTGAGACAGGGAGGACGACCTGGCTGAGCAGCTGCCCGAAGTGAGCTGTGTAGCAGGGGTAATAGAGGCTGGCACAGTGCATTGTTTGTGGAAGACAACCCCTATGGAGGGCAGCGATATCCGGGTTAAGAGCACCTCAGTTTTCTCCTTTGTAATGTGAACCGGTGACTTGGCAATAGCCCGCACGTATCTAATGTCTTTACGATGAAGAGACCTGAGGTCCTTGTCCGAAAGGCCCAATGCAGTGATCCCATACAGCATGGTTGAGCGGACACATGTCGAGTAAATCTGCAAACGTTGGCGAAGGCTAAGATGCCTAGTGGAGTGCAGCACTTTGGACAGTCGCTGTCTGGCTAAACCGGCAGCTTTGAGTCGATGTTGTAAAGTCGCAGTTTCAAAGGTATGGTAAGACACAACGATTCCCAAGTATTTAGATTGCTTGACAATCGGGACCTCCACAAAATGAAGACCATGTCTAAATTGAAACAATCGCCTGCCATCCACTATGCGAGTGTGCTGCTTCAGCCATCGGGCGCCATGTGTACCAGTCAATCTGATGATAAGGGCAGATTTCTCTGGATTGATCTTCATGCCATACTTGGTGTAGACATCAAATACAACTAGAGCGCTGCGTATAAAGAAGTCCACGTCTTGTTGCGACTGCAGTCTCCAAGCACAGTGTGTGTCATCTGCATAAAGTGTCATATGATCCCGTGGCCAACTGCACTCCAGAGCATCCTCTATCTTGCTCAGCATGAAAACACTGAAAAGGGACCAGAGTACCGGGGCGAGCGTACAACCCTGTCGGACACCACTTCGCATGTTGATAAAAGATTCGCAACCTTCGTGAGAAATGTGATATCTGCACGAGTAATGGATATCTAAAATGAGCGAAATGAGATTGTTAGGTACTTTGGCCCACTCCAGTGCCTCCAACAATGCTGATCTGGGAAGACGGTCAAAAGCTGCCGTCATGTCCAGTAGGAGTTGAGCACCACCCTCAAATTTGCTGCGAGTCTTGCCTGCTCGTTTGCCATGGACTGTGAGTCGGTCAGAAGAGACTGCTGTTCGAACTCCCCTGCAATGGGCGGCGACCCGGCCGCTGGCTTGTTGCGTGCTAAGGTTTTGCAGATAGGCAAATTGAGGGAACGAGACCAACAGAGCCTGAATATGAAAGAGTAGCTGTTCCTTGATAACACGAGCAATAGCTTTCCCAGCAGCGTCTTGAATGCCCAGAGGCCGGAGTGATTCTGGACGTTTAATGGTCTTACCAGGTTTCGGTATCAAGGTGAGCTTGCAGTCCGCCCAAAGGCCGGGAAGCCTGCCATGGTTTCAATTTGGAATGCCTCTCTCAGGGGCTCGCCGAGGACCATGCGGCAAGCCTTCCAAGCAGAGGAGGGAGCATGGCCAAGGGGAACTGCTCGGCCAGAGCCTAATTTGCCCAAGGACCGGACAATTTCATTGGTCTCCAGGACGACCGGATCGAGTCGAGCCTCAGGTTCAACATCAGGCCGATGACCATCATATAGAGAAAAGAAGAAGTCTGTGATCTCGGCATGCTCCTTCTCCGGAGTGAGCAAGGCACCTTCACCTGATCGTATGCGAACTTTACCGCCTTGTGTCTTGGGAGAGATGGTGCGAATGACCTGATATAAGCTGCGAACATCTCGGGATGTCTCCGCCTGTTGTGCAATGTTCAGCTGGTCTAGCAATATCTGCTTGCGATGCCAATGGCCTCTTCGGCGTAGTTCCTGATAGCTCCGTTGGAATCTAGCGAAAGCACGAAATGCTTCAAAAACCTGACGTCGGGAGAAGAGACCAATCCGAACATTATGGCCCACTCGACGAAGTTCTGCTCGCCTCTCCCACATGTCTCGGACTGAGGTTTGTACGTCTGGTTGTTGCCAAGGTCGTAGAACAGGAGGCTTGGGACCTGCCGGATAGATCGCGACACAAGAATCAAGAAGTTGATTTAGGCTGTCCGCTGTGTACTGAGGCAATTGCTGAAGGGACGCCCCCACCAACGACACCAGCTGCTGCGCCTTGTGGTCCATTTTGTGGATTGACTGCTCCAGTTCATCCCGATTGTACCCAGGCAGTGGCTGAGTTCTTGGCTTGTGTGTCAGCCAACCAGGTTTGAGTGGGATAGAGGCTTGCACAGGCAGATGTCTAGCTCCTAATCTCCAAGGTGAAAAATTGAGGCTCGGTACTGGTTGAGGTTGCCGGGAGAGAGAGTCCGCCATACTTCTCCTCGTCAAGATGTAATCGATCTGACTTCGGGACTGCGCGTTGGCAAATGTATGCATGCCGTGGCTGCGATTGCGAGACCAAGTGTTCAGAAAACATAGGTTGTTGGCTTTAGCAAGATTGACAAATTCGTCCTGGTCAAAGTAGTAGGAATTTGCCGTCGGAGCTGCAAATCCAGCAACCCCAGGTTCACGCCTAGCCGCGCAATTAAAGTCGCCACTGAGAAGCAGAATATTGCGTAGAGGCAGGCCTGCGACGTAGCCCCCGAGTTTCGTCCATATTTGTTCTCGCCTGGAGGCATTGAGCTGTGGGCTGTCCTTGCTATTGATCACATGCTGATAGCAGGAAATGAGGTCAATACTGTAGAGCTTGCCAGAGAGCCGGACATGGAGTAGGCGACCGGGAACAACCTCCAAACTGCGGATGTCATATGAACTAGCAAGTCTGTGTCTGACTGCTATGGCCACTCCTGCATAACGTGTTTTGTTGTCTGGAGAACTGACGAAGTACCAATCGCCCGCCTTCCATTCATTGTAGCTGGCCCCGAGACCTCTGTGTGTCTCCTGCATGAGCAAAACGTCAAAGGGAGCTGTCGCCAACCACAATTGAAGGGAATCGTACATTGCTGATGTCATGCCGTCAAAGTTGACACTGAGTACTCTCATGCGGAGACCAGTGTTGGGAGGTCGCTGCGAATTACTAGAAACATTATGTTTAGAAGGGAGTCTCAATCGTTCAAATTCAGAAAAAGTAAACGTTCTGCCACGATAACGAGTGCTGCCATGTATGGATGCTCGACGAAGAGCCCGCCTGAAGGATCGCTTCCTTGCAGCGGGAAGATCTGCAGCTCGTAAAGTATCACCGGATAACCCACTGCATTTCGTCGAACCTCCAGTTGCCGGAGGCGCGACTCCCAGTGATCCCGTGGGCAGACCACTAACCCTCGCATCTGCTACTGCGGTTCCAGTCCAAACTTGTGAAGCAATAACCAAGCAGAAGAATAGTCTGGACGCCGACACACAGTAACCTCGGGACTTAGGACCCGAGCAGCTCTTCGGACGTAAAGTGTGTATTGGAGTGCGGTCTGACAGGGTAATACAGGGCGATGAAGGACAAAGGTCCAACTGAGAGCACAAAGAGGGATGCTGACGATGATGCCTGCCTTGTTGTCGACCATGGAGGTCCAGGTCGTTCAGAAGAAAGTTCAGAAAGAGGACCTGGCTCACAGTGTTGCGGATAAAGAGCTCTAACATGGCCAACAGCGAGAAGGCAAAGTGAAGCGTCTTTTTCGGGAGGACGCTGAGCAGCACAAGAGGGAAGCTAGTCTTTGGTCTGCCTAGCAAAGCCCAGACCAGCCCGTTCTGCTTGCCCAGAGCCCCAGGAAGAGGACCAGGATGGCGGACTGGGCCCATCCTCTGCACTGGTGCCTCCTGCATCCCCAGTCGGTAGAAGGATGTCCCCTGGTTGGGGAAGTTCCTCATCGTCGGTTCCCTCCTCCTCTTCACCTTCTTCCCCATCTTCTGGGCGGTTGCGCCCTGGTGATCGTCTGCATGGCCGAACTGCTGTTCTGTCTTGCCCGCGCAGCATCCTGCTAGATCCTCTCGCCCAGTCAGGTGTACCTGCCCTCCTTCTGACATCAGTCTGTCTCTCGATCTCAGAGGAGTCCGAGGACCGAAGTGAGAAGGGGGAGTCCAGCTCGAGCCTCTGAGGCGACCCATCATGGATATGGTAGGCGACAGGTGCAGGAGTCGGCGGACCCCTAGGAGCCAAGGGCAGCTCCTTACTGTGCTCAGAGTCCCGGGATCTTCGCATCGGGTTTGGCAAAAGATGTACCCGCGAGACTGCAGAGTGTGGCCTCGAGCTTGAACCAACGTGCCTCCTAGCTGATCGGGATCGTAGGCGAGGGGCTGAAGCAGCACCAGGAGCTGGAGGATCTTCAGCAAAACCGCTTTCCGGGTCCTGTCCTGTCTCCTGATGAGGGCCTCGGGCATTGTCCACCGACATGCTGGAGGAAGCTTCTCTCGAGAGGCTATCCTTAACCTTGTCAATCAGAAGCAGTGCTGCGGTGTAAGCCAGAGCGCGGAATCTTAAGGCCAAGGCCGCAATCACGACATGCACAGTAAACTGGAAAGCAAATGCCGAGACAGCTGCAGGAATTAAGAAACAAAGAGCCAGCAGCACCTGGGGGTCAGTGTCCAGCCAAGGCTGGTGTCTTCCAATGTGCAGACGGTAGGCTCCCCATAGCGTCCTTCTGAGCTCCGTGCAACCTTTGCCCAACAGATGTACAGACTGAGCTCTAGTCCAATTCCTGAAAGGAGCTGAATCGGCACATCCGTGAAGCATATGCATAATCCAGCATGCTAAGCCCAAACTGAAAATCGAAGTGCAGTGTCCTGCGCAGAAACTCAGCCCGCTGCTCCAGTCTGAGTAAAACCCAGATGTCTTGCCACACCAGCATCGTTGAGTTTGCTCTCCAATAACCACGATACATGTCATGTAAAGAGCAACGAGCAGAGATTGGCAGAGGACGAACAATCCGCAGCAGGAACTCCATCGCAAGATGCATGACAAAAGTGCGTAGAGCATCATCCCACTTCCACCAGGTAGCTCGCTTAGGCACTTTATTAGCACCATGCCAGTAGCGTTGCTGCAGTTTCTGTAGCTGCCATTGCGCAGCACTATCCGCGGATGCCATGCTTGCATTGCGGAGCAAGAGCCGACACCCCAAAGACCCAGAACGGAACACCCCCAAAAACCGAGCCCCAAAAGAACAGACCAAGAAAGAGCGCGCACTCGCCACTCAGCTGTCCGAGCCGAGATGCTACTACTACTACTACTACTACTACTACTACTACTATTTCATTCCAATCGCAGCCGGTCGCTCAGCTTGGCGTCAGGTACATGGCAGTGCATTGCACCGGTGCTTCAAGAGCACTAGAACCACCTGGGCGAGTTCCGCTACGAATAGCTGCAAACTCGAGGCCTACCCATCGCTCCTCAGCGCTCTCAATCGCTGACCCAGCGTTCTCGCACTTACTAACTAGGTGAGCAAACTGTGGGCGTCAA